>OY812998.1:3007137-3074681 GCA_963681545.1 Germaria angustata
AGCTGCGTTTTTGTTGAAATTTATTTATTTATCTCGTTTTTTACCTCTTTAAATGAGTATTCTCAATATAAAAATTAGTCTTTCAACTTTATCATTAGGTAGAACAGTGTTTAGATAAATGCTTTATTTTATAATCTTTTTATTTAGTGAAACTATAACACCTTCCCTGCTCTCGCCTATTGTAGGAGGTGATATTGTTAAAACTGAGGGTGTGTACTTATCATATATAATAATAGTGAAAAATTCTAATAAAACTTTAAAACAAATTTAAGGTGTTGTTAAATATCCATTCATGGTGTCGTTGCAGCAGAAACTTAACAAATCTCTTCACAATAACGACTTTTATTATGAGCATTTTTGTGGTGGAACCTTATTAAGCTCGAAGTGGATATTATCTGCTGGGCATTGTTTATGGAATAAGTGAGAATATACAAATACACACGTATGAGTGCTGACCTATAAAAAATTATTTAAATGCATTTTTCTTATTAGCACGAGAGAACTTTAAGTTGTTAAATTTAGTAATTTAAAATTTTATTACTTTACAGAAATGTTACAAGTGTTTTTGCAGTAATAGGGCATGAAAATATTAAAATAATTCCCGAAGAGCATCGGTTTCCAATCGAACGTGCGGAATTCTATTACTTCCAGCCGTAAGTAATACTTAAATATTATTAATATTAAATAATATTAGTTTGTTTTTAATATTGATATATTGTATTATTGACATTTAAAAACGTGAGGTTAATGACTACACCAATTTTATTTTAATAACAAAATTTAAATAAATATAATTAGTGGTCGCCCAATATCTCATGGTCATCTTTGAACCGTTAAATTTTGTAAATACTTACAATTATAATTAACTGGAATTACAAATTGAGTCCCTTTTTCCACAAAGTACCTACTCTTATTTTTTGAGAAATTTAAAAAAAATTATGTGTATTTATATATACTGACGGAAATTTAAGGAGTATTTATAGCTTCTTTAGAAAAGACACTACGCCAATTACAAAGAAAGATGCATTCATATACATACATGTATGTTTTTGCATTTTCTCAAATTTCTCGGAAGCCAGAGGTGGTAGTTTGAAATATATAACTTAAATACTAATACTGTATTGAAAATTACAAGTCATTGTCTGAAAAACAATAACAATTTCTAGTAATACAATTGAATTCATTGCATTTGCCAGCATATGGTAAGTAACTGACAATGTAACAAATACCAATTACAGCATCATACGAGTATACACATGTGTTTGATATCCTTTTCATGCAACGCAGAGACGAGTATTTGATCCAAAAAGCTGGCCAAAAGGGCAAAAATTAATTTGATGAAATCCTAAGAAATATAATTACGTGTGTCAAAAATAACACTAACCCAATAATAATCTGCCACAAATTTTTTTCTATCAAACTAAAGCTAAAACTGTCAAAAAAGTTTAAAACAAAAAACACGCTTAATAATTTTGGCCAGCTTTTTGGGTCAAATACTCCTCCGTGCAAAGTGAAAAAATTTCTCCAATTTTTAAAGTGATAATTTAAGTATCTTATTTATACTTATTAAAAAATTTCTTGAAGAAGGCGTCCGAAGAAGCGTCGAAATATTGAATAAAATAACTTTGTTTGTTTTTTATAAAAAGGCCTAAAGCTGGTTTATGAAATAAGGGACATCCCTTATTTACGTTTAATATGAAATTTAAATTATATTGCATAAAATATTGCATAAAATAGTGTAGATTTATGTTAGATATGGTAGAAGAATTGAAAAAATTTGTTGCCACTTTTTTGCCTTCCTAATGTATTTTATTATTATGGATATAGCAGGATAAAAAAGTGATAAAAAATTGAATATTTTTTTGAAACGACATGTGAAGTCCATGAGAAACATTTTTAACGTAGAATACGTTATACGGTAAGGTAGGGTGTTGATCTTGAGCACAAAATTTTGAGAAAATGTTTGTCAACTTTCACCCACTTTTACTTACATGTATATTAAAACATATTTTAGCAATTTTTAGTTTTGGTAATATGTTTTGTTTGGAATTACATTAAAAAAATTATATGTCTATATATAAAAGTTTTATGTAGTTAAGGAAATAAATATTTTAGAGCATGATATTTTAGACTTTTTTTGTACATGCCGGTGTTTGTTGTTGGTTTGTAAATGCCGCTGTTGTTTTTGTTGTTGTTGTGAAATCAAATGATTTTGGCTTTGCTGTCTGTGCTTTGTTTATTTATCGAGCAGCGTGTAAATGTGTGTGTGTGTGTACATTTCGTTTTGTTGGATCGGTCGGCTGTTAGTTCGTTTAGTGGGTACATAAAATGAAGGGAGGGGACCGTGGACACTTGTGTGTGCTTGAAAGTTTACAGATCTTTGCTGTCGTTTGTTTACTTCTGCGAGCAGCGTGTAAATGTGTGTGTATGTACATTAATACAAATTTTGGCGATGTATACGCTCACTATATCCAGTGTTGGGCAAAATACATGGCTTGCGGTATTTAAAATACAAAATACAAAATACTTGCTGATCATGTATTTAAAATACAAAATACAAAATACTTTCAGGATATGTATTTAAAATACAAAATACAAAAATACTTAAAAATCTGTATGTATTTAAAATACAAAATACAAAATACTTCCATTTATTGCACGTATTTCAAATACAAAATACTTTCACGTCATGTACATGTATTTATTTATGTATTGTTAATGACAGTATCGTATCTTCTATTCAACGTACGAGCCAACCCACTCAATTGTCTACAGTCGCCGAAAGAACACCTGTTAATTTTTTATTAACTACTAATAACCTATCTAATAGATGTACTAGTCCTGCTCAAACTGGAATCAACTTAGATATCTCAGTGTATAAATTTTCTTACTCTGAACCAAGAATAGTGGCATTATTCCAGATTACTATACCGGATGAGTTGTTTAATATAGTTATTTCTCCAAATTTCTGGCCTAATGGTATTTACGTTCGGGAATTTATATTTAAAACAAGACAAAGGAATTCTGTTCAATTGCCTTCAACGGCAACAAATATTGAAAAAAACTAAACAAATATATTGAAAACTTATTCTTATATACCAAAATGTTCGTGGCATTAATAAGAAGTTATCTGCGTTATTTAATCAAAGTTACTCAATTGACTATCATGTTATAGCATTTACTGAAACATTACTTAATGATAATACATATTTATATTGAACACGGAAATTTTTGCTGCTAAGTATACTATATATAGACGTGATCGTAGCAATAACATAAAACAAGGTGGTGTCTTGATAGCAGTTTCTAGCCTGCTCACTTCCAAAGCTTTATCGTTTACGTCGTTTCTGGATATTGAATTTATGGCTGTTTTGACAAAATTCAACATAAGAGAATTTTCTAATTCACCTGAAATAATTTACCAGAAACACTCAGACGCTATCTCCTCTGTTGTGCGAATGTCTAATCACAATGATACTATCATTGCAGTTGGTGATTTTAATATGCCTATTATTTCCTGGAACCGTTCTACTGATAATGGTTAATTCACGCCCTATAAATCTGGCGCCAATGAGAAATACACTGAGTTTATTGATTGCTTACTAGATGTGAATCTTTATCAGATGAATGGCATCTATAACGATTATATTAAATTTTTAGACCTGGTTTTTGTAAATGATTATGTTGACACCTCTGTTCTTCGCACTGATTCATTCACTTTGCGAGAAGACCGCCATCATCCTATAATTTTAGTAAATTCATGGTTTTCATTATATACATCTCATTCTGCGGAAAAATCGATAGTCAATACTTTATGCTTCAAGAAAGGGAATTATAGCAGGATAACTTAGCTACTTTATAATACTGACTGGAGTAGTTTACTGTCAATTTCTAACTTTGAAAACAAAGCTGATGTCATCGATCATATTATTATGAGTTTCTACAAAGGATATATTTGATCTTGAACCAATGTTTTCCAAGAAAAACCTGTTCAGATTCCTTTGGACCGCCATGGAATACTAAAGCTCTTTCTAAAATTAAAAATAGCAAAAATAAATTTTATAAAAGGTATAAAAAATCTGGATCAGCATCAGACTTTGCTAAATACTAGTTGCTCGTGCCGAATATAACAAATAAAATCAGAATTGCTATAACAGCTATATCGTCAAAATTAAAAACAACCTTAAGAAGAATCGTTTCACAATTTTGTAAATTTAAAAAGAAAATCTACTTCTTTCCACCTACAATGAAGTTAAATGAAAATGAATCAGATGAGGATGCTGAAATAAGTAACTTGTTTGCAGATTTCTTTTGATCTACTTATGCCAATGTCAAATTAGAGACACTGGTCTACTACCATGCTCCAATATTGGAAGTCAGTCTATCTTAATCCCTTTTATAGATGAATTGTCTGTTCTTAACGGTTTAAAGAAATTGAAATTTTCCTACAACAGTGGATCGGATAAAAAACATGGTTTGCAGTATTTAAAATACAAAATACAAAATACTTGCTGATAATGTATTTAAAATACAAAATACAAAATACTTTCAGGATATGTATTTAAAATACAAAATACGTAAAAATCTGTATGTATTTAAAATACAAAATACAAAATACGTATTTGTATTTTAAATACGTATTTCAAATACATGTATTTCAAATACTGCCCAGCCCTGACTATATCAATGGCGTTTTTCCTAAACACAATTCTGTGAATACATTGGGAAGTAGTTGGAAAGCAGCTAATATATTTTGCTGCCATATCATAAAATTTATTGATAGATTTAAATCATTTATCAAAAATTATATTTAATTCATATATTTTAATTGCAAAATGACTAACGTATTCTACGTCTGACCTATGCGCCCGTGTTATCTAACACAGGCTTGTATTATTTTTTTTCCATGGCCCTCAGTATTACGTTTACAGAAGTAGGCTAGAAGAACAAACAGAGTTACATAAGTATATTGGCTGGGAACTTTATTTTGATACTTTTCTTAATTCTCCTAAAATACTCGCAAGAATAGAAAAAAACCACATTTATAAAATATGCATTTATAAAAAAAGATAAACATTCTGTTTTCGTAATGGTCTCAAACTGCAGTATGAACACTGCCTAGGACATACTCCACTTTAATAACAAGTGAAGTGCAATTCATCTTTTAACAGCATGCAAAGGGATGAAAAAATAAATATGAGCTTAAATTGCTCAAAACGACATATAGAACGCATACCACAATTAATTGATATCCCACTGGTATTATTTTTATTGTATTTGATATCTATTTCAATGAATTCAAACTTTTCGTCCATAAACATTAGCATGATGGTTTTCCTTTATGGTCCATTCGGAATAATATTTTCCGGATTATTTCATAAAATGTGCTGACGTGTTTGTTATTTTGCTGTAATTTTATTTCACTTTACCTTTAAAATCAAATTAAAATTATTAGATATTAATATATAATAATAGTTTCCTTATGGTCACGAAAGGGTTAATTCCTCATTCATTTAAAAATTGAGCAAAAATACTTTATGAAACGACATTCATTTACAAAAATTTCTTATACGACCTGACGCAGAAATGACACTGTGAAAGCTCCGGAAGTAATAAATATTCCAGTGGGAATCTCATAATAGAAGCGTGATCATTTTTTTTAATAGAAATTAAGTCTTGTGGTAAGAAAAGTTGTCATGAAACAACAGACCATTTTAAAAATTTAAGTTTGATAGATTCTAGATGGATAAACATTTCACGGTAAGATTTTTCACTTTAAATAAAGTTGATAATTCAAAATAATAATAATAAAATGCAAATTATTTGAGAATTAATTTTGCTATGTAAGTTTGTAAAAAATAAGCTCCATTGAGCGAGTTGGTAAGTTAGTGTAACGGGTCCTTTATTAAGCCCTTCTTGTTTTAAAATGTATGACTCTTGCATAAATCTGACGAATCAGTAGACAGTTCAAATTACCTCCACGTGACATGACTGCGCCCTTAAATCGATCATGCAGAATGTCCAATGCGTCACGTAGCCCCATCCTACTGAAACCGCATGTCGTTCGTGTCTAATCATCCGATTCCGGCCAATAGAAGTTGGTAGTCATGGACTTATGACACTCGCCGTTGACAGTGGTGGCCTGGCCAACGTTTTTCTCAAATATTGACCAATTACGTCTCCAGTCCGAAATCCACACCAAAAAGTAATTTTTTCGGGATGCATAGTGCGCTCATGGATCTCATGTGGACCTAATTTCGACAAATTTTTCTTGTTGACGTACCCATTCATCCAAAAGATAAAAATGATCTTTTGATTAAAATTGGTGTTAGTTTCCAACTGCTCCCGCGAGCACACGCCATTGTCTATGCCCATTTATCTTCACATACTGGTTCAATTTTATCATTTACACGTGTTATTGAATGATGTGTCCCTCAAGGGTGATTTGGCAAAACAGTCTGATTAAACGACAGCCAATTTGACAGATATATGTATGTATGTATTTTTAATAATATGATGTCGCTATTGAAGACCCATTATTAGTATATCACTATGTAAATTGTGGCTTCGATTTACACCAAACAAACGAAGTTGCTTCTTTATGTGTTCGTTGAAATAAGTTACATAATTTTATTTGCAATATTTAATAAATTAGTTTAAGTAATTCATAAATATTTCTATTTCAATTTAATTTTTGATTTTCAACAGCTTAATTTATTATTAATTATATGTATTTAAAGCACGAATTTTCAAAATGATATTGCTCTTTTACGTTTACGAGGGTCTTATGGCATGCCTGAATTCAATACCAATAGGAACGATTTATATGGAAAACTACCAAGTTATGGTATGAAGGCCTATAGAAAAAGTAAGTTTAATTCATGGGATACTATGTCTATGAGTAACTGTATGTAAATATGTGTGTGTACACATGTACGTATGGTTTTTTGTTACCAGGAAAGCTGGTGGTATGGACTGGTGGCTCGACTCATTGAAATGCACTGTTCCCACTCATTTAACTACTACTACGGTCTCGTTAGAGGTCTACGAAAGAATCGATTTCACAAAATGTGCAATATGCGTCAAAATTGCAAATGAACGCAACATTAATTGAAGAACATTTTCTACTCTAATATCACTGCCTACTTGTCGCTTAAAGATTGCTCTTTGGATATTACAACCACATAGCTAATGTCTTCGATCGTATAGTGTCAAAGCGTACAATACGGTGAGTCGATGAGTCTGAGACTAGAGCCTGAAAGCTCTGTGCCTTCTAAGAAGTTGCGCTGTGCAGTAACACAGCTGTTTCCTTTTCATTCAAATTTTGGAGCGATGAATCCGTTAAAGCGATTTCACATTTCTTCACTCGTCGACCACGATTGTACCAATCAGATGCTTGCAATATTTCTCAATTGAGCAATGACATCCCCAACCCCCACTCTTACTGATAAGTTCAACTGCAGAATGCCATTGTACATTACATTCCACACGAATGGCCAAAGAACCGATCCTTGTGACACGAAAAACTGCTTAAACCAAACCTGTTTTATTTGTTAGAGTTCAAGATTATATAAAAAAATATCCCTAAAAAAATATTTCCTACCGCTGACGAAATCCCCTGCAGTGTCAGCACTAGTTAATCGTATCACATGCAAACCAATTGCAACATGCAATCTCATTTTATTATTTCGATATTGACTGAAAATCGGAATAAATATATATTTATTTTCAGCATGGGAGTTTTCATACATCCGAATCTAAATGTACATATATATATATATATATATATATATATATATATATATATATATATATATATATATATATATATATATATATATATATATATATATATATATATATATATATATATATATATATATATATATATATATATATATATATATATGTATATGTATATGTATATCTATATATATATATATGTATATGTATATGTATATATATATATATATATATATATATATATATGTATATATATAAAAACCTTCCCCTCGAAAATACGAACAACTGACAAAAAGTTTTACAGAAATCGGCCAAACCGTTCTCATTTTATGAATTATTGGATTTTGCCACGCCCCTCCGCCCACAGACCGAAAGTAAAAAATCAGACTTCACAGTGTCATCCGCCCGAGTATTCTGAAGGTTTCCTGAAAATTTCGTCAAAATCGGCCCAGCCATTTTGAAGCCATTACGTTACATACATGCATACATACATACACACATCCTATTATATATATATATATGTATATATATATATATATATATATATATATATATATATATATATATATATATATATATATATATATATATATATAGATATACATATACATATAAATATATTTATATATTAGGTGCTTGTAAAATTATTGGCTTTGGAGCTACAAAACATGCTGGCTTAGTTCAGGAACAGCTACATGAAGGCGAGGTTTTCGTTATAAGTAATAGGAAGTGTCGATCGCTTATTGGTCATGCTTGGGCCCCACATAAAGGAGATACTACGGTTTGTGCCTTAGGAATCTCTCAAGATACATGTCAGGTTAGTACTCGTATATTTGGAGAACACTATATATATATATATTCATAATGTTTTACTTAAGGGAGATTCTGGCGGTCCTTTGTTATGCAAATATAAGGAAAAATATTATATTTATGGCATAGTGTCATTTGGTCCAGTCTGTGGTGTTAAAGGAATGCCGAGTATTTATACGATTGCGGGTCGCTATATTGAATGGATAAATTCGATAATAAAGCAATGAAATTTTCTATATCTTAAATACATTGTAAAAAGTAGAGAAATATTTTCTGCAACAAACGATTGCGGCTTCAAAGGTACTTATTTGATAATGAGAACGAAATAATATTTAAATCGAGTCTTTTGAAGGTTTGAGCGCTGGAAGCGCGTAAAACTACTATTAAAATTACGTATTATGTTGATTGTGTGGATGCCATTTTTTTTTCTTGAATGTGAATAATATATAAAGGTTTTAGAAGTTAAAGGTAAATATCTCCTAGAAATCGATTCATATTTTAGGTGATAGTCATGAATTAAGTAACGAGCTATTCTTCTTCGAACACTTTCAATCAAACTCTTTAAATCAAATATTATTGTTTTCAATAAGACATGAAATCAATACTATAAGTGATTTTGAGTCATTTTAGGTAACTAAATACTATTCGTATCATTTTAAACATTTTTATATATGTATATGTAAGTAGATTAGATAAATTATATCCATATCTATACATGCACATCAGAACTGCTGGAATTTCGAAATGAAATATGATCCCATTTAAATATAATGGTATAGGTTTGTATGTACACAGTTTTGTCACGTTACTGATAAAAATTCTACACGAAACTAACAACTTCTAAATTAGACATATGTATGTACATGACAAAGTAACCGAAAATATACTATGCCCTCATTTCGCCGTTGAGAATCTTAAAAGAACTAAGAAAAACCGCGATATCAATATTTATTGTTTATTATATTCCATTGAGAATCTTAAGAGAACTAAGAAAAACCGCGATATCAACATTTATTATATACTCATATCGCGTGATGGAATGAATATTCGTATACGTATTCTGGGATATTCGTCCATATCTTGACATTTTATTAATATTCGTTCATTATTTGTTTTTGGGTGGGGTAATAATCCAGTAATTTGTTAAATAAAATAGATTAATTAAAAAAATAAAATAAAATAGATTAAGAAAAAGAAATAAAAGAAGGATGGTGGCTAAAATCTACAAATTTAAATTGCGCTTATTTGCAAAGAAACGCATAAATTAATATCTACATATTTATTTCAAACTTTTCGGAAAAATAGAAGAGGTGTCTGTCTAATGCAAGAAATAAGCCCGTTATTTCTTGGGCGAGTGGCTCATATTAAAAATATGTAGGCAATTCATCAGTGAGTTAATATTAAAAAAAAAAGAAATCACTTAATTTACATCCTTGTGCCTTGTGCCTTGTGCAAAAGCAATCTAATCCATATTTCACTTAAAAGTCAATATTTTCTACAATATGACGCAACACAAAGTACAGTACAGTTAATTAATTAACGTACAATTAATTAATTATTTTTGCAGAAAACGTCGAAGTAATTAATTTCAATTCGTTTCGAATTCCAATTATTGTTAATTTCATATGTATATATTATTTTTCAACTGGAATTAGAGCCACTTTGTTCTTATAATATTTGAAATGTTCCAATATCTGCACAATTTTTATTTTTGATATAAAATGATAACAAAGGTATGAAGATAGTTATGGTAACACACAAGAGTTTTAGTTTTTTTTTAACATGCAATTCAATAAAAATCTTATATTAATCGATTTTCACAAGCTCGTTAAGCCTTTCTGATATTTTAGCCAGTCAGAGCATCCAAAGATCATGTGTTTTTATGTTTATCTTCACGCATCTGTATCAGCAATTTTTACTTTACACCTTTTGTTCCCAACTGATTCAATTATGCCCATGAGTTACAATTAAGTATGACATGTTCTAATAAATAACTTTAGTTCAGCGTAATTCACAAAAAAAATCGCCAAGAAATTAGAAGCAAAGGTTCTAATATCTGGAAAATTCCAATTGATGGAAATTCTAATTTGTGATATTCTACTATTTTATACTTGTTTTAGGCATTTATGACATTATGGCGTCAATTTTAACTAATTTATTTTTTAATATAGACTATATACTTATGTGCTTATATATATATATATATTGATATGCACATACATACATATATTCCTTTTATAATAGATATACATAAATAAAATGAAAATTTTTTTTCATATGCAACACATACATAATTATTACTATAAATATCAGATAAATTTGCATCTATATTAATTTTTGATTTGTTCTTTTGATGACATCTTGCATTTTTTCGGGTTCTTGGATTCTGAAGAAAAGTCGGTCACCCGATCAACTAATTTTCCTGTGCCAGTTTCAGGTAAAGTAAGAGTTAGTAAACCAGCTACTAAAACGCAGCATCCACATATGGTAGTTGGAATGTACCAGCCCAGAGGTCCCTTAATGTAAACAATAAAATTAATATCTTAACATAACTATTTTGACGGCGAGTTTTGTATATCTACCAATAAATCCACAGCATAAGGAGCTGTAATTGAACCAACATGAGCCCATGTTGAACAGGTACCCAAGGCTGAACTACGTATTTCAGTGGGATATAGTTCGGCTGTATACAGCGTCACAACAGAATATGTAGCAGTAATTCCAAAACGGCCCAACATCGCAAATGCAAAAATTGCGTTTGTTTTATCTTTTTTTTATAAAAGAACACGTACATATTTATGTATGTGTATTAGTGATCTAGTTTTTGTAAAAACTCCTTTCAATAAATACCTTCTGGTACGGCCAATACCAACAATAAGGCAATGCCAGTTAAAAAGAATAGGGACATTGTTGTTATTTTACGTCCTGTTAAACGTAACATAAGGACAGGCACTAAGTAGGATGGTAAATCAACTAGCCCCGTTATGCCTACATAAAGAAAACGGCTTACCGCTAAATTTGAAGCATTTAAGGCTGCAGTAAATGAAAGGAAGATAAAATAGAGCTGAGGTCGATTTTGTGGCAAGCGTTCATGTAATTCATACCGGTGACATAATAACACAACGATGTGACACAAAACATGAAATAGGAAGTTAGAATTAATTTTCGAAAATTCGAAGTGCCAAATAGGACAGTTATCTGTTTTAAGGGTCCATCTCTAATTTTCTGCCACAATGTAGTCGATATCACAGGTTCTTCCTAAAAAAAAATTACATGTGTAGTAAGTGGCGATCGCAAAATAATGCAGACGTGAGTGATGAATGGAATGGAATATTAGTCACCATCTTACAAACAAAAAAGATTTATGTATAAATTAACAAAATGACTTGGACAGTATTTACACTAAGCGTGTTTTCATAAAATTTGTTGCATGAAACCTTATAAGGTGTAGGAAAACGTTGGGATAAAAAGTGTTATGAGAAAGCTTATGAAATTTCATATGTTGCCAGTTTTGCTATATATATATATATATATATATATATATATATATATATATATATATAGATATTGTAATTTTCATATATAATAAAATTCTTATAACGTTCTTGAAGGTTTAGTATGAAAATACTAGGTTAAATGCTTACAAGCTGGTTGAAGTTCACTGATGATTTGGTTAGCCCAATGAAATATGGAAATAGATATATGTATGAACAGCAAAGTGCACAACAAACATAAAAAATTTTGAAACTCAAGTTGTGCAAATTAATATAAAAAGTCTTACGATTTTTTTATCGGACGTCATCAAGGAGGATTCAACAGCCGGCTTCACAATCTCGTAGTGACTTTTTTGTTTAAACAATATTCTATAGGCACGATCATATCGTTTGTTCGCTATAAGCCATCTCGGCGATTCATTCATCAAGCTAAAAATAAATAAAAGTTGTATATAAAGTTATTTAAAACCCATAAGTCAACATACTAGCAATTTATGATTAATAAGAGAGCTGGTACAGTTAAGGTAAGTTGTAAATATCTCCATGGTTCGACCAAGTATGCAGCTACAGCTAAAATCACAATACCAATCGGATAAGAGGCCGAGAAGGCTATGGACATCCAAGAGCGATGTTTTATACAAATGTTTTCAACAACTAGAAATAAGTGAAAGAATTTCTTAAATTTAAAAGTGCATCAGCAGGTATGTTTTTTAAACAAACTCATAGCGAACGCTGGATAGAAAAGACCAGATGATGCTGAGCCCAAACCAAAGCGCCCAAGTAAAAAAAGAAAGTACCAAGGCGAGAATGTACAAAGCAAACTGGATACAATAAAAAAGGCGGCTCCTACAGTAAATGATGACTTGCGACCAAATCTGTGTAATAAAAATATAAGGTTTTAAAAATCGTGCATCACGCATATATTATTTTACTTACTTGTCTGAAAATATTCCAAATGAAAAGGATCCAAAGAATTTTCCAAGTGCAATTCCAACTTGGGCTGAAGTACGCTCTACAGCACGTTCACACACAAGATCCCAATCCGCTACAAATGTGGTTTCAGGAGAGGAATAATTATAGTAACCTTTTGCTCGGCATGATACCTCTGTGGGTAAACTTTTTTCCGATATCGTGGAAGTGTAATTATAGGCCTCTTCGTAGGACATTTTACTTAGATGTCTGTAATCCCAATCCCACACTGTACAGCCTTTTGTATTCAAGTCTTTTTCTGAAATACTTCGTATTTGATCAACTGTCCAGTTCGTTGTCTTGAGATCTTCGATACCACACCATTGGTCATCTGGCAAATGGCCAATCATGGTATATGAGTTGACGTGAAACCCATTTAAAATATTTGGCAATACGCAGATAAAAAATAACGTCCTGTATGTGAAAAAAGTATAAAAATCCAATTGATTAACTATTACGTTGAAGGGGGTTAATAAAGAAAGCACAGAGCTGGGAACTAAAATTCTAATTACAACCGCCTGCACGAGTATGGGAACAAAAATGTGTAAGAATTAAACAAGTAGAGCAATTAATATAATCGTCCTTCACGTGAATAAATGGTGAACAGGTTTCCTCAGGATTAAGCTTTTCACTGAACGAAAAACATAAATTTTATGGGCGTAGAATGTTCACCACTTATTCTCGATAAAGGAGAATTCATTAGCATTATCCACTACAGAATGATATTATCCACCTTAGAATGAAAGGAATTTATAAAAAAACCATGCTGCTCTCTCAAAATTTGTGCTTAGTTCGTTGGGATAAAAACCACCACGCAACAATATATTCTAATTTTATTCGTGATGAGGGTGATTATGTTTTTAATATTAAAAATAAAAAGAAATCGAAAAATTTAACGCAAATAAAAGATAAAACATCTACCAAAATCACATATAGATTAGACTAAAGTCACAGTTTGCTCTACTTTATTTTAATTAATTTTGTTGTAATTAGAACTTTGCGACCAATCGATATTTTAAAAATCCCGACTGAGTTGAAATTTTTTTATTTTTTTGCTCCTTTTGTATAGCATTCATTTTGTATGGTTGAATATCATTCCTGATAGTATAAAGCTCGATTTGAGAAGACTTTGTCAGGTAACCGGTATTCAAGGCAATTTTTTTCTAATTCCATAAAGCGACCGAGTTATTCACAACAGAACATTTTCTTCGAGAATCATTTACAACGAGATCTCCCTAAATAATCAATATATTTTAATAAGCCACGTCGAATCGATTCATATTCATTAAGACATTTGAGTGAGACGCAAAATCTTCAGGACTCAAATATAGCCGCGATAAGTTTACACATGAAATGTTGGCATATGAACAGCTAAAGTCAAAACAAACAAAACATTTCGGGAGAATATCCCGAAATAATAAATTTGAATTTAAGTATTTAGAATAAATATTATAATTTTAATTTTTGCCTCATTGACTACAATCATTAACGACCCACGTGCGTAATTGTATACTCTTGCATGTTGCAAGAAAAGTAAAATATACTCAAGTTGAGTATATTTGTTTGTTGTTTATATTTAAGCATTATAAGCCTACTATGATTGTGTATTTTGTAATGAACAGAATTCTCATATTGTATTTGATTCGTTTGGCATAAACATACGAGATTGAATTTTTTCAAACTGCTTAAAGTTTTTCGACTATTTGGTTTAGAGACCTATGAAATGTCGGCATATGAACAGCTAAAGCCACAACAAAAAATGCTATTATTATATATTACAAATAAATTAAAACAAAAAAAAAGCTTTCATTTAACGAAAAATATTCCGAGTACCACTCCAAAATTATCAAACAAATACTTTATATTGAAATTTATTATTTAGTTTAGCGACTAATGAAATCTCGGCATATGATCAGCTAAAATACAACAAACAATACATTTCTGAAACTCTAATTATCAAACAAACATAATCTAATCTTAGAATTATTAATGCGTAAAATGTTTAACATAGTTTTTGATAAGGCAGGCAGGCAGGCTCTCAAATTCATTTAAAATAAATAATATTTGATACACGTGCACACAGTACAACCTCATATTATGAAATCTTCAACAGCTAATTTTTTGATTTATAGATTCTATTAAAGCAACACATATACAATTTTTGACTCGGTTATAGCTTTCCACTTATTTCTCCGATTATCATCATGAAATAACCCCTAAATTATCCTAAAAAGATGTAAATGGATCAATTTTAGAAGAAACGAGTTTCGATTATGCAACAGAAGCTGAAATCGCAGCAGAGGATAGTGAAAACATTGATGTAGAAGTATATTTCTTAATAGCGAATCCAGTTTTCCAAAAGAGGTGATTCATTCTTTTATCTCGTATGTAGTACAATATGCTTAAAAGATAAAATAGGCACATCATCCGCAAACATAAATATTTTTTCAGTTAAATTAAGATTTTTTATATCATTTATATACATATATTGAAAAAATTTGGCACTATGCGCCCAGGACTTGGCGTAAAAGCAATAAATAATAATAATGATAATAATAATTTCTTCGCAAATTTTTTAAAAATTTTGGAGATATGTATAATATCAAAAGGAATTCATGCCGAAATCGATTTCCATAACACAGTTTTGTTGTATGCGGAACATTAAACCATTAGCCAATAAACGCACTAACACGTACTAATGTACTTAAATTAATATTTTGAAATAATTATTATCACTAAATATAATATTGTTAGCAATGGCAAACAAAAAATTAATTAACTATTTAAAATATGTCTTATAATGCATGCTCAAGTTCAAGTCCAATACTTGATTTCATGTAGAGATGAGATAGTGATTAATACATCGTGCTTGGGCTCACAAGTCAGTGACTGCAAACAATAGTCATGATCAGGAGAAATAAAAATATTAAGTAAATTACCCAAAATTTTATATAAAACACTTCTCACTTCTCAGCAATGCATTGTGATGGAACTAGAATAATTGGTTGTGGAAAGGAGGGTGATGGACACGTGTTTGTGAACATTCGATTTGAACCCTGAAAATTACAGAAAAGACCTCAGCAGGTAGTTTATTCCATATACGAAATGTTCAGCTAAAGAACGAATCTTTGCTGTAATAAGAAGCACATATCACGGCCACAGCGACTGCAAATTAATGTGGTCTTCATTACAACAGTGAAATACACCTTACGTTGCGTCGATGATCCAGTGCGTCAATGGGGTTGGCTACACTACTTTCAGAAATGAGCTCATTCGCCCTCTCTTGTACGCGGCCGAGTAACTTAAAAATTTACTTTGAAGCACAGACCCATACATGAGATTTTTATTCTACTTTCGGTCGGCTATAAGTGACATAAACGGTAAGGAGATCCGAGAAAGTGAATGAAGTATCTCTTACATCGTCATAAAAAACGAGGATTCGAGGTGAAAGCCTCGGCACCTATGCCTGTTAAAATTTTAGAATTTATTCATAAGATTAAAATAATAAATAAATAATAATTATTGGAGGAAAATTTCTACAATAAAATTATTCTAGCGTTCTTTGTGGGCAAAACTACAATTTGTTAAAAATTACTTTAATTTAAATCAGACATACGAGTATATTCTATACACAAATAATTTTTCACTCACTCTTATTATAAGGCCTGAGCCACGCTACCGGTGCCCATCTCTAATTTTATAATAAATGTGTAATAACTTGACGTGCTGATTTGTAGAACAAAATAATATGAGTTGTCAGAAAACAAATTTTTGGGAAGTTGCGACACCGAATTTAATTACTATTGTACATCTTCGTATATAGGATAATAAATAATTTTCTTGTGAGGAGGAGCTTTTCTCGCCGATGCCATCTCATCAGCTTTCGGCCTGCCTACATAACTTACACACTTCATTCTCAGAGGTATCAACACCATACTCGTATTTTTAGAGAGTCTTACTATTAAATTTCTACAGATATAGAATTATTAATAAGCAGTTTATATGGGGTTGCCCTCTCCCCTCTGTCGTTAAGCAAATAAATTTATTGTAATTGTTTTATCGATCGGTACCATGACTCCAGAATTTTGTAAATATGGATTATGTCGTTTGATTTCTTAAAAAGTACAAATATACAAGCTTACAGACAAATAACGGGGGCCCCAAATACAAGTAATTTTTTAAATCATATATTGACACTGACAGATTTTTCTGTTCGTAACATTCACAATCAGTCAGTATCATACCTTCGTTTATGAAAATGAGTTGCTTTACACTTAAACAACTTTGGCAAATATGCGAAGGAATCGGACATTGAATTTGGCCGAAAAATTATATTTTCTGAGTAAGCACATTTTAATCTCGGCGTCTATGTCAACAGACAAAGTTGACATAATTGAGGCAGCTTTTTTCCAAGACTGGAAATGCCATTTTAGTCAACGGCGAGCGATACAGAACCATAATTAAGCAGTATTTATAGCCTGGAATGGTAGATATGAATTTGGATATTCTTTGGTTTCATCAGGATGGCGCAGCATGTCCCACAGCTCAACACGATGTCATCACAGCTCATTTAATTTTTAAAAACATACATACTTGTATTTGGACCACCCAAATTTTATGCACAGATATTGTTCGCTTGGAAAAAGTTTACATTAAATTCTTCGGTGCTGGCAACACTTTACATAAGCTAAGCTTTGCTAAAATGTAAAATTTTTGTTATTTTTTGGCATTCAATTCAAAATCAATTGAGTTTCCTGAATATTTTTTGAAGTACATAGTCGTGCAAACACTTACATATGTTTATATGCATTCATATACTTGTAAATATGTACTAGTATGTACGAGTATGTATGTGTTTTACATGCTTAGTAAATAATTTATGTGATATCACTTAACCTTGTCTATGCCGTTTCTGTACACACGCTTGTGCCTCCTGGGGAAGCTAACCACCGACTTTGAATTCACATATTTAAAATGCATTATAAGAAACATTTTGTATGAAAAAAGTTGCCTAAAATATATGTTTGTTTATATAAATAATATTTTTCTATTTGTTCCGACTACAGAATTCAATTTGCTGCAACTAATTAAATAGTATTAAAATAACGATCAGGAACGATCAATTTGTTGCCTTGTAGGTGAAGTTTGTTATAACCGGAGTAAATATTTTTCTCTTCTTACTAAGTAAACAACATTAAAATAGATTAAGGCGCTAATTTTGTATCTTGTTACTTCAAATCAATGTGAACTTTTATTTTTCTTCTAAATTTACATACATATTTTAAAAGCATATTGTATTTCTATACACAAATTTGACTCATTGTCGATTTCCGTCATTTCTGTTTAGAAAATTAGAGAAAAATTTTCGTTATAACCGTCATAATTTCTATGAAATATTTTAATTGTTAATGATGATAATCATAAACAGCTTTTTTTAAAGCCAGAATGGAAGATTTCCAATTTACGAAAATGAATTAATTTATCATTTAAATTACGCAATAAACACTAAGCGAATTTATCAAACAATAAGCACGTTCCTCTTAAGTATGAAATAATCTAATAATAATATTACATTTAGTTGCCTAATTTTACCATCATTATAGTCGTTTTCTTACGTTATCATTCAGAGTTGCCAAGTCAACTTTTAGGTAATTCGTATTAATTTTTCTATGAGATTTATTTACTAAAATAACACAAATTTCATACATACTTTCTTTATGCTTGAAAAAGTTATAGGGGTATTAGAATTATATGTAAACATATAAGTATGTACAATACAAGTTGAACTTATATTAATTACATATTTATAAAAATCCTGAAATTTCGCATAAGTAAGCAATAGGCAACAATGTTTTTCTTTTTGTAATTTTGCCTTCAGAAAGTATCGAAAGACCTCTTTCTTGAAAAATTCGATTAAGCTGTGCTCCCAATCGCAAACCAGTTTTGGGTTGTGGAACAGCTCACGCCTCATCGTATTTATTTTTTAAGTGTGGTCAGACTTGTGTACTGTTGCTAAAGCCTGCGAGAGTCTTGCATCTCATTCTCGCACATGTTAATGATGGATCGTTGCGACTAACTGTAACGAGCTATTTTTTATGCAATTTTTATTGACGCGTACAACTAGTTTCTAAGGACAGAGACCAACCATACTCTGGGTGTGCATATTTGGAATTTCTACTTACTCTGAGACGGCGTAGGTCGTTTGGAGATTCGATGAGGAAGCACCTACGAGTATTATATAATTTTATTACTCTAACCATCATTATAATTAAAAAAGCTGAGCCGAAAGTAACAAAAATTTCAATGTGTTAGTAAACAAATTTAAGCGAACTTTTTTCGAACTTTTACCTTCATTTATTATATCATTTAAATATATTAAAAAAATATATATAACCTATTTAGTAGAGCGCGGCTATATGAATTTGAAAGCCCTTTCCAGACAGTGGGTATTTTCATGAAGTCGCAAACAATAAATACATAGTTGCAAATACGGCTTAAAAGCATAAACACAATTGGCATGAACAATGAAACTAAATAAAAAAATTATTATCATCCAATGATAAACAGGATGACCATATGCTTCTTGAGCGATGATGTACAAAAAGAAACCTTCTACTAATATGAACATGTTGATGTTTATAACTCCAATAACTATTGCAAAACGCAAAGTTCTATGGTTCATATTTGTCAAATAATTATGAATTCAAAGGTTATATTATTTTCGTTCCAATTGTGTAAAATCATTTTCACTGCAAAGAAAAACATAAACAAATTACTTTTCTCAACATATTAAAGATACATAGTTTCCAAATAACAATGATAAGCCTATATTAAAAGCATTACATTTTCATCACTTTTTTCGAAAATACAAGTAATTATTCATTTCATTCTATTTTCTTTTATTGTGTGTCAACCAGTCTAGCATTTGTATTTTTTTCTTTTTCAATATCAGTTTCAAATGGAGATGGGTCTTTTTGATACTATGATGATGAGCGGATGTTTGATCTGTCAAATTGAGTTACATACAAATTTATTTTTTCAAGTCTTCATAAATACATCCACATGTACTTACTTTGTTGGTTTAACTTTTTTCCATTAACGACCTCGACTTTTTTTTATTTACACTGTTTAATACGCCACGACATGCGCTATCAAAAGGTAAAAATCAAGCTCCTGTATACCATATGATGTTGTTTCAGGCTTAAATGTAATTGTTATAATTAAGAGATTATATAGCAATCGTTCTTTTTTATTATTTCCTTTGAATAAAACAAATTATTCGCATAAAAATTTCACAAAAACAAATGTCAATCAACTTTGTTATTAATATTAATTAATATTTAACACTAATCAGTATTCGATAAGGTGTTTAAATGACGAAATGCCACAAAAGTTTGATCAATAAAATTATTTGGACCATGTAATGTAAACAAAACGATATTTTGGTTACTTTTTATAAGAATTATTTATATTTATTAAGAAAATATGTATCTGAGTTGAATGTTAAATAAATAAAACATCATATTTATTTCAGTTTTTAATTGCGCCTTTAATATAAATATTTCTAACGACTATAGAAAATGCGGATTACAAAAAAATTTAATGATCTGTGTAATTGTCTGCTTCTGTTTTAAAATTAGTAAGTAAGTCATAATAAACGGCTCTATTTGATGGAAAAATATTTATATTTATTTTAGTTCTTGCTATACTTAATATAAAATCTCATATTTATCTATTTTAAATTTGTTAACTCTTTTGAAATTTTAACGTTTATGTACATATATGTAAATAAAAATTAAAACCTTTTGAACATTAGTTAAAATCAAAAGGAAAATTAACACAACCGACTGTAGGAATCTTAGCCATTTACGAATATTTTGCTCACGACATGCAGAACACGTTTTCACTTTGTTGTCTACTCGTATGTGTTGATTTAGATGCATCTGCAGACACACTCATGTGAGAGCTTGAGCAGAAAAGCAAAACATTCACGTGCTGCAGTTCATCAAGTTTTTAAGATGCCTCATTAATAATTCTCATAATAAATTACTAACACTTTTCAAATTTAGTTGTTGTGGCTTTAGCTAAATTTTTTTTGTACAATCCCGGTAATATTAAGAACACATTATCAAATATTGCCGATATTGGTTTGCAGCAAATTTTCAAGCATAAAAGCTAAGAATGGATTTACGAATCGTTTATATTTTAGGTATCGATTTAGGTATCGCTATGGAAAAAATGTTGAACTTCTAAGGTTTTGCACGTTCTAGACTCTTTATTATAGATTAAAGAAAAGTTTTGACTTTACAGCTTGATATTTTTGTAGGCAGCACTTCAAAACAATACCAAAGCGGCCTAATTTGATAAATTTAAACGACCAATTTCTCATATTTTAATACAAAAAATTTGGTTAGCAGCTGTGGGTTAAGCTGTCTTGTAGGTCCGCATTTCGTTGGAGCTAAAAACGTTATTACACGTCGTATGATAATGGAAATGCTCTCAAATAATAAATGATAACTTTCATCAGAGATGCAGAAACGATACCGGAAAATTTGGAATATCAAGATGACGAGTGATTATGGTTGGTCACAAGTAATGAAACTTTACAGAGAAATTAGAGACTAACTTTGATACTACAGTACAATCTCGCTTAAAGCACCTAAAAGAATTAAGCAACCAACAGAATTAAAATACAAATGCAAACAACAAACAACATGATAAGGATGAAATATATGTACATAGTTGACATAAAATATTAAACAACAAATACTCAATCTCTTGTAAATGTTTACATACAGATTTGGTTTTAAACATGTACAAAATTAGTAGAAATATTTTATGACCTTTACAATGAACAGCCCATTTAAATGTCTTGTTTATGCACATCTTTAATATAAAAAAAGAAATTTTAGGAAAATTTCAAGACTAAACAACAAAACACAATTTTCAACATCCTTGCAATACAAGTAAGATGTCCTGAAAGATACAGCCATATGGTTCTTGTAATCAGCAAATGGAAATACAAAAAATGCAACTATTTATTTAATCACTAACAGCAGGGCGATTCAGAGACTTTATTTAAGCACGTTTGCAGGAAAGTTTAAGATTTTGCTATTAATTAACACTTTCAAAGATATATGTATGGTACACTGGCGCTATCCTAACGCCAATCATTTTTGTGGTGTTACTGAGGAAATTATACGATAAAAATTAGAAATTCGCATTTTAGTATATTTTATTGGCTATGAAACGTACCTGTACTTAGCAAAGATAAATACAATCACTTAAAAGGCCATAAGGATTTAATGCTACTTTAGTCCTGTAATTTTTTCATTTCATATTGTGTACAATTCGGAGCCATATGTTTTACGGGCAACAATTCAAAATGCCGTAAAACGAGCGCAAGTATGCATTAGTTCGTGAGGTGGCCATTTGAGCGATAGAATTTTTTCCAATTATTGTCATCAATTTTACATTTTCAAATAAACTTTTTACGAAAACAGAGTAGAGTTGAAATTATAACATTACCTTTGGGCCACCTTGGGCCTTTAGAGTTGTGTTATTTTAAAAGCCGCAAGTAAGTGAATTTTAGCAATTAAAATCGCAACTTTCGCCTAAAGACATTTTACTAATAGATACAGAATTTATCGCTAATATGAGCCTATAGACGACAAGGATGTGGGTCACATGTAAAGCATTCTCCACATTTTCTAGCCAACATATTTTCAGAAGTAAAATCGCCATTAAATAGAATTCAGACATATTCTTACAAGCAGAGTCCGCTTATTGAACAAGGGAAATAGTTTTTAATAATGCGCTACGAGCAATATTTTTCTTACTTTTTTGAAATAGTAGCAGATATTTTACATGAAAATGGCCCTTTGGAATATTTAAAGTAGCACATCTACTAATTTTTAGCTTTTAAAATACATGCAGGTGTGAAACCGTAGCAAAATACTCTGAAGATTAAGAGATTGTATTTCTCTAGAATATTCTTACAGCAAAAAAATTAAACTTTTTCATCACAGAGAATTTTATTTTTTTCACAGTACTCTGCCATCGTTTCTCGAACGTCCTTAAAAGTTGATCAATTCAATATTTTGTGTTACGTGTTTATTGCACTAAGAGCTTCTTTTCTTGAATATTAAACATTTTTAAGTTTAAAAAATTTCTTCAATCAATCATATATGCATATAGCCACAAATTTAGCAAAATTTAACATTTCGTGTCACAGAGTCAAAAACAAACTCTTAAGATGATTCATAAGCAATCGACTAAGTGATTTTTGAATTTTTTGTTTGGATCGTAAATTGAATATATTTTCGAAAAGTTTTCGAATGATTTTTTTTGTAATTTTGTTTTATAACATAAAAAGAATTTTCTAAAACGATAGCAGGTGATTAGTTCACTTATCAACTCCGGATGACAAACGCATAATTTAGAGTCTTAATTATGGGTATATGCAATAGATTGCATAAAGGATCAAGATTTTTCTTTATCTTTGCGCATGGGGTACTACGGTGTTCTACAGTATAATTTTATAACAAATATATTTGTGAAATATTTCCTATTCAAGAAACTGGAATTCTGAGCTTTGGCGCATATTTTTGAGAAACATTTCAGCCCGCTACATAGCTATAATCGCTGCCCCTCTTCAAGAAAGAGGACAAAAAACCCACATCGCTAAGATTTAGAAAATATTCCCGGTAGTGTTTTGCCTAAATGTGCTGTGCACATAAAATGTAATGGGGATTCACTATAACAATTTGCAAAAGGGGAGGGGGAACTCAAAATTTCCCTAATGTGATGTAAACTTTTATAACGCATAATCACGTACATATATGCTTTTTTTTTTTGGTCCCCTATGACAGAATATGAGTATTTTCCACTTACAATTTGAATTTCTAGTTCGATTTTTTAGTTAGATATTTTTGATTATATGTTTATCATCTCATCTACATACAACAAACTTGTTATGTGAGAATACTTGCAATATAAATAGACTTTTTAAATTTTCCATCTGAATTCGTAGACGCTTGAATGTCTACAATTTAAATTTACTAAAGATGTTCTGTGCAACCGGGAGGAAGATTTGTCTGTGTTCTCTATTGTACTTCAAATATCAGATTCAATTATTCAATTAGAATAGAACTATTTGAAAATATTTACTCTGTTCTTCCGTAAATTGATATTGAAAACAATAATAAAAAAATTCAAATTTATTTAGAATGTCTGGGTTTTGTAAGTTTGCTTTTGAGTTTTTGTTCGAATAAAATTTTCGTTTAAATTTAGAACTACAGGCCATGCAATAAGTATAGTATATGATTGGTTAGAAGGGAATATTACCATACAAACGTTCCACCAGTTCCAATGCGTTCCAATTCATTTGTTACAATTTCTTTGTAGGCTTCTTCAGTTATACTTGATTTTAATTTTTCGCCTTGATCTTGTGACATTTTTGGGAAAAGTTTTGCTTTAAATCACGACAACAAAGTGAATATTATTTTTAACCAAAAAATTGCAACGACAACACGCAAATTAATATTAACGACACTGTATTTCCACACATATTATATTACAATTTATGAATTAATTAATTAATAAAATTAAATATTACTTTAATTTTATTTAGCCGATTTTAAATTTTTGTTGTACATACATATATAGGTATGTGTATTATTTTTTATTTTATTACTCGCTTGTATATTTTTATATTTATTACTGCCTGTTTCACGATGTCGAACGACATCGTTCGTTCGCATAAATACGTTTGAAACAGCAACAAATTTTAAAATGTTGTTTTTGGTTTTAATGTATTTATGCGAACGAACGATGTCGTTCGACATCGTGAAACAGGCAGTTAATGTTTTCCGAGTGGAGAAGAATATCCTCTATATGGTCTCTATTTTAGTACTTTCACTTCTGCTTTTGCCGTGCGGCGCGCTTTAAACTGCTTTGCCGAACACTGGCTGTATTCTCAAATGCGCAAATGTGAGCAACTATAACAATGTGTGCATATCTTAGAGAAATGTCAAAAGTAGCTTGTATTTTATCTTCTTGGTTGCACTTTAAAATAGGACTAAATACCTGTGGGACTTATTTGTTTTATTTAGGTTTACAATTTTATATGTATGTGTGTATTCTTTGTTCTGAAAGTATTTTGTTTTACTTTTTACATTTCTTTAATTTACTTTCTCCATAATTTTACATTTCTTATTGTAATTTATTTGCCTCCTTTAATAACAACGCTCTTCTGTCTAAATAGATTTACAAGTGATCGTGATGAATGCGTTATACTGACTAAATTCAACACAGACGGATCACTTTATTATATTTATTGTAAAAAAGAATAAAGTGTTGTATTTACTGTATGTGCAAGTTAGTACAACCATATGTTGATATTCATATACATATGGATATATGTACATACACGCGTACATATAAATACATGCTTATATTCTCGCATATATGAATGTTCACTGAGAGTAATTGTTTGCATGTCCGTCTATTAATTTATTCATCATTTAATACACAAGTGACAATATTTATGGTACATAATCAAATTAACATCCATACCCCTATCGTTAATATTTCGCATCAAATCACTGTGCCAAATTTATTTTTTTATTAACTCAAACGATGTACTTACTAATAAGTAGGTAGACTTATTTATTAATAAAAAAAATTAACAAATCCAACTGCTCCGCCATAAAAATATAAAATATTCTGAGATTATAGCATACGAGTAGATTTAAAGTGAGGATTATTGCTTTTAAATAAGACTATTATCACGAATAAGAATTGAATGGAGCGAGCACGAGTGAAAAGAAAGAGTATTTATTAAACCTTTGAATATTAATATCTTCAATTTCAACGAGCACCCCAAGCAAAAACATATGTATGTATGTATGCATTTACACACATACATGCGTATGTACATACATCATGCATATTTACACTAAGTAGTGATTACTTAATTGAAAAATTAGAGTAGAGAATTATTGCTCTTTAAAGAGAATTTTAAACAAAATAACAATCAGATTATGCGACTGACTTAAATTTAAAAATATAATGGCATATATAGTATGTAGTATGTACATAGATTTATCCATCAAATAAAATACAAACATATTTACATACAAACAAATGCATATTCTTATAACCGTTTTCGAAGAGATACGATCGCTTGGAATATAGAAACCACAAATTAGATATACATACTTACATACTTACATAGTACACATCGCAGACATAGTCATGTGGCATGTGAACATACTTATAAGATTTAAATCAATATACGTATTAAATATATTTAATTTATTAAAAATCCATATGTACATATAGATATGTATATTTATATGTATATGTGTATGTTTATATACATAAATATGTACATCTATATAGGCAAAACTATAGCTCATTTTAAAAGAAGTATGAATATCCACATATTCAAAGAGTAAAATATTAAAGAAAAATTTTGTTACAGTGGAGTTCGGTTATAACGTATAAGAGTTATAACGATCAACTCCGGCTCCAAGATTTTTGTACAAATAATTCATAAAATTCAACACGAACTATAAGGTTGAAGCGAACCATTTTATCACAATAGTATTGAATACAAAAATTCTTGTAAACTTTTACGCTTATAACGAAAATATTTATATACCAGTATTCGATAAAGGGATCAAAAAATTTATAAAATAATGCTATCTTATAAAAATATCGTAGAATCTATATATATTTCAATGCTGCTCATATATATATATATATATATATATATATATATGTATATATATATATATATATATATATATATATATATATATATACACATATATATATATGTATATATATATATATATTTATTTATATGTATGTATGTATATATATATATATATATATATATATATATATATATATATATATATATATATGTATATATATATATATATATATATATATATATATATATATATATGTATATATATATACATATATTTATATGTATATATATATATATATATATATATATATATATATATATATATATGTATATATATATATATATATATATATATGTATATATATATATATATATATATATATATATATATATATATATATATGTATATATATATATATATATATATATATATATATATATATATATATATGTATATATATATATATATATATATATATATATATATATATATATATATATGTATATATATATATATATATATATATATATATATATATATGTATATATATATATATATATATATATGTATATATATATATATATATATATATATATATATATATATATATATATAATATAAATATTTACTTCGGTTATAACGAACTTGTTCTATAGCTAATTAAATTGCCTGTTCCCATGTAGTTTGTTAGAACCGTTATCCACTGTATATAGACACATGTAAAAAAAGAGAGTAACCTACTAATTTTGACGTGGGAGGATGGAAAGACGTTCCAAATTTAAATTAAAATTTAGGATATTTTTACGATTTGAGTTTGAAATTTTCTAGAAAATGAAGTTCTAGGTTTCTGGTACCAGTCCATCAATAAACTATTTCCTAGAAAGTTTTCAATCACATTATCTTTTAATATCGCAGCGATTACAAAAATCAAATATAGGCCTTATTGTGGTTGGCGATTTTCACATGCTAAAGTACTCTCTCTAATAGAGTACATACATATGTATATACGAGTACATACTTATACGAATATGTGTCGCCAGTTGAATGAATCTTATCTCTAGGGTTAATTTTAGAGATGGTAACCGCTTACTTGGCTTCCGTGAGTCAAGCATGATCAAGAGCGATTTTCTCATTCACTCTTATTCAAATTCTGATATATAATTACCAAAATTTTCGACCTATTGTTGTTGTGTTTGTGTATTATTTAATTGACCTTTTTCACCATTTTTTTTTCCTTCACGGTAATTTGAAATTGTTCAAAAACGCCTAGAAAATTCTACACACAAGATGTTTATGAATTTTATCCATACTCTGTGAGCGTGAGTTTTCGTGGTCGTGATTAATTTTTTGGGCGAGCTAAAGTCGGGTGCTTGTGCGTTCGTTAGTGTGAAGTCACACACGATTCCGTATCAGGTTACTCATATTATAAAAGATTTCGAAGAGGTTCAATAAAACTATGTACACATTCTTCTATATTTATTTAATATAAAATATAAACATATTTATTATATTTTCGAAACCACTAAATGAAAATTTGATTGGATATGTATATGCATGTGTGTGTGAAAAAAACTGCATAAAACATAAAATAATTTAAGCAACATAACCAGTATTGCCAAGAGCTGGCGAAAAAAAACTAAATGAAATATGGCCAAGATCAACAAAATTATTCGAAAATTGCGGTCAATATCGGAGAAAGCTGTTGAGCCGATTTTGTGGCTAATATGGCCCTGTAAAGTTACATCTAAGAGCCATAGCAGATCATCTATGTGACTCTCTCCAATCACGTCGCCATACTAACGTGACACATCCTCAATGGCCAATTTAGATTTAGAGGAATTATAAATTGCTAGAACTGCGGCCGGTCATTTAATTTTTTGTTAGTTCATTAAGTATGAATACATGTATGACTGATTGAGTCGTTCAAATTTTTACCCGCCGTTAGAGCGTATGGAATACAAAAAAATTATCTTGGATACATAGATCACATTATTTGAAAATTAAGTATAAAAAATCCTTTTAATTGGATTAATATTGTTGTATTAAAACTAACTAAACAAATTCCATAAATTTAATAGAAGTGAAAAAGATATAAAAATAAATTGTTAAAAATAAAAAAGAAAATTATATTAAAAATTTTGTGTAGGTTTTAAGTTATAAATAGAGAAACACACAAATGCATACGAGTACACGTAAACTCATTTACGTTCGCCAAGTACGATCGGGCAGTGGGTCGGTCGCATATGCTCGCAATTTATCAAACAAAGGTTAGTTCAACGTAAAAAAATTTAAAATAATTAACTGCTGCTGCTTCGCTCGCCGCTTATTTACTTAAAATCACTTGTTATAATTGCAAATGATACCACAAAAAAAAACACTCACACTGCAACACAATTGTATAATTCTTTAAAGTCACTTGAGTAAGAGTCTCTTTCCTCTACATCTTTTCGTCCTTCGTCCGAGAGCTTTGAATAGATCATTTATTTCACTGGTGTTTTTTGTAGACTTTTGTCAATATTAATAGAAGGCCACATATGAAGGCGGTGTATGAGGAAACATTGTACAAATTGAAAGTACTAAGAAACATTGCAGTCCATGTAGCATCTCGACGGCGCAGGAAGTTGTGGCACTGTATGTCCGCAATGTCTTGCCATGCAACGCTTTGGGGTCGGCACATGAGTAGGGCATTCATGGCTGCCCTCAGGCCACTTTGTACGGCCCCTCCTAAGAGACCGCGATAGCAAGTTGCAGCTGCTGCAGATGACGACCAAATGACACGATGCCAGGGGGTCGTTAGTGGCAAATGGGCTATGCTATTTAATCCATAGCTATGCTGTAGGAATTCATGTGGCAACAGCATTTCTTCACCAAATATATTGGCGAGCTCGTGAAGTACTATAGATTTCACCAACGGCTCAATGCCTTCCTCGTGTATTATAAGACCCGAGTAAACTGCAGGGCGATACTCGTGCCCAATTAAATGAGGTTCATGTTTAATGAAATGTCCCGAATATCCCTTCAGACGCCAATATCCTTCCTTGTAGTGGATTAGGAAACTGGTCATTATATATTTATCTCTATCTGTGGGCAAAGGAGGAGTTTGCAACTCTATAGGTAGGGAAGGCCAAAAGCGAATATCCTGCGAGTAATTCCAGGCCACGGCCAGTATAACAGCATCAGCTATGTGATGTACATTTGCAGAATCTTTCACTTCTACAAAGTCACGGTATTGATTAATGGCAACTACTTTACGTCCACAAAGAATTTCAGTATCCTTGAGTTTCTCCAAAAGATTTTGTATCAGGTCCATGCTGGAAAACTCCAATAAAGAGTAATTAGGGGCTTCAATAACACTGTACAATGAAATTATGCAGTGACCTTAGAAATGAAATTAAACTAATTTATTTCTCAACATACAAGTCAATTAATCGCTTAATTCCTCCAGCTGTATAACATATTGACATAAAATCCGTAAATTTTATATCCTTGGCATCGACTCCACATACCAGTAACACCAAATTCAGCATATACTTTCGAGATGAGTTAAAAAATAAGCGCTTCTGTATGTTACGATACATTGAAGATCCTTTGCATCTAAAAATCAACAAATGAATTGTATATGGCATTCAGATAGATGAATATCAATCTTACCTAAATAATACTGGCCTGTAAAATTCCATTTGGAGTTCTAGTTCATTTATATAACGATCAAGTTCATATTTTGCTAGTCTGTGAAAAATTCCCTCATCCAGTTGTCTATATGCTTTCAATTCAGGAGAGAGAATACTTCGTTTGTGCATTGGAACATTTAATGCATTTATCAGACGATAAATATGACACTGATCTTCGCTTATCCATTTGGCTCCGATTTCTCCTAAACTCACTCTTGTCAATTGACCGCCCAATCTGTTCGATGACTCCAATATTCTCACTTGTAGGCTCGGTTCTTTTTGTTTTATCTGGAGAGCAGATGTTAAGCCCGATAATCCAGCACCAACAATTAAAATATCAGTCTTATTATTTTGATTTTGTTTGTATGCCATTACCTCTAATTGTAAATTTGAAATTTTTATTATTGACGGACGGCTTGACTGTATAAAAGAGCAGCCAAGTTTATTTCATATGTAGTGTTCTTTTTTCTAAGCATACTTTAAGGCTGTTTTTATACTCCTGCTTTGCCTATTAAATATACACAACTCTGCCATTTTCGAACATTTAACAATTTACAAAAAACAATTAATTGAAAAAAATTTATTTATCTATCCGAATAAAACATATAAAACTAGACCATATTGCGCTCAAAGTACTCGTATGATATTGTAAGAAAAGTAAACATAAAATTTTCTAAATTAACTATAAAAGAGAAAGGATCTAAAAGTGTACATACTTTTAGATCCTTTCTAAAAGTATATGCTACATACTTATGTACATACAAGTACATACCAATTCTAACGTTTAGCAGTCACTTTTCAACCACCTGTTCTAGTGTCCTTAAATTACTTTTTGCGACATCTACTGGCCTTTGCTAAGCAGTTACATTTTTCGAAGTCATCGTTTATCTTTTTCTGCGAAACTTTGTCGTCAGGACTCGCTGGTTAGATTATTATACATATTAATTTGAAAATGTTGTAAACTGTTTTCATTGTTACTTTCTTCTTTAGTGCCCTTTTACGAGTTTATTATGGCAATTGGAAAACAGATATTTTTAAATTAACTTTTCTTTTAGCCTAAACCTTTTACCTTGGAAAATTAATACACAGGCAGACTTTCTTTAGTAAATTTTTTTACTCATTTTACGTGGTTTGTTTAACTGACAAAAATATTTAAAGCAAACAAAAGTAAAGGAAAAATAAGTGATTTAAAAAAAGAATAATTAAAACAGTGCGTAAAATTGACTCCAAGGAAGGTGGCGCATTAGTGAGAAAATATATGTGAAGCAACAATGAAAATGGCGAAAAGTAGAATCCAGTACGGATAGTCTACTAAGGCCCATTTGTAAGTTCTATGCAAGGCGAATCGATGAGAACAAAGCCGGGAATGTGATTGTCAAAATCCTTATAAAAAAATTGACGGACAAATCGTTTTAAATTTGTATACAAAGAGTTTGACAAACACCTTACCTATCACATGGGCTGCTGCCTAGACTTCATGTGTCTTGCACTCTACATCTTAGTCCCCTCTCTAGCAAACTTCGTCTGTATATACTCTTAATATTAGTAATACAGTGGCTAGATTACTGATCACTGTAACTAAAGTAGGATTCATATAATGTGTATCTCTACTAACTTTCGTAATTTTTTAAGGATGCCGTGTTTACTCAATGAACGTGATATAGAAGATACTTTGTTGTTATACCTTCGGTTGCTGAAAGTGTCTGCAAATCAAATTTTGCCCAGTACTTCCGTTAGTCATCTCTCTACCCAAACTGCTGTGGAGAAAACCTTTTCGATTGGAAATGACATAATATAACTCCAGAGTGGCTCACTAATGGACGCTACACAGAAAAGGTATAAAGACTAGTGGTTTTCTGCCTCTGCAATAATTCTATTTTTTGAGTTTGAGTTTTTGATTGTCGTTTTCAATAAACGAGTTTTCCCATCCTTTTACATGAACAGTCAATTAGTAAAAAAATGGCTTTGTCGTCCATACGACAACCATTTTGATCTTAAATTGAGTAAATTTAGTGTTTTAGTTCATTATTTTTTGATTTTCATTATTTTTTAGTTCATATTTTTATTCAATAAAATTGTGAACATGTATCAGTATCAAACTCATATATTTTGGAAAATAGTAGAACTTCACTATTTCGTCTTTAGTCTTAAATTTTTTGTAACTTAAATACAGAAATATCTTTCGGAAAGATTTACTAAAGTAGGGCGAAGTATGAACTAAAACTGAAGGCAATCAGTTAGAGCTTATAAGTGTGTAAAATTTTATAAACTATTTCTTATTTTATTGATATAAATCCCTCAAGTTTAATAAAGGTTTGCTAAATTTTGGAAAAAACGTTCTTGAAGTCAATTAACTTTTCGTTAAATGTAAGAAATTCATTCCACTGTTTCAAGTACAATTTTTATTAGATGCAAGTTTATTTTTTTCTTGTTTGACGGAAACTTTAGTTAAATTAAAGATTTTTTACTAGCTTTTAGGAATATTTTTTACTTAATAAAATAAAACAATTAATTTTTAGTATATATATAAATTTAATGGAGATTTATTTCATTTACAAATTTCAGACTTATACACTATCTATAATTAAAGTTATATATATATATATATATATATGTATATATATATATATATATATATATATATATATATATATATATATATATATATATATATATATATATATATATATATATATATATATATATATATATATATATATATATATATATGTACAAATGTGTATACATGTGCGTATTTATAGCAATAAAATTATCGTTAAAAAAGAACTATTTCAAGTCGAGTTTTCAAATTATTTAAAATTTTATGTTAAGTTCAATTAAGCAGAGCAAATTTCACATATTTTTTTATTAATGAGTCCATCAGTAACAAAACGTCTTATCACTTAAGTTGAACATTTTTACAAAATAACTATTTCTATGTCCTATTTTTCGAATCTAATCGCTAAATATACATTGTGCGAACAAATTATAATTTAAAAGAATGCTTCTAATAATTTGTGCACAGAGAACATCACCGATAATTTACATTTAATTATCAGTTAGACTATATATACATATATATATATATATATATATATATATATATATATATATATATATATATATATATATATATATGCGTGGGTGTGTGTGTGTGATTATAATGAAATTATATGTTCAATAGAGTATTTTCTAATATTTATATGAAGATCTAATAATTATATATGCTTTTATTTTTTATTCTCAATTTATTTGGCAGAAAGAATGGCCAGACTAAACAAATATTTGGGAAATGTGCTCCCGCGCATCTAAAATTATTTTAGAACAAGTTTAATGCAATGAAAATTAAATATTTTTTCTCCTATACAAAATACATTTTCATGTTATGATAAAAATAATAAAGAATAAAAATAATAAAATTAAAATTAAATGTTTTTTTTTGTTCTATTGGTCCCCATTAAAATAATTTCAATTATTTCAACTATCATTTCTCAATGTAAAAATGTGTGCTTGTCTAATTCAGAACTAATCAATTCGTCTCCTTTTTTAATATGATTTAATGTGCCTTTTGTTCAGTAGATTCCATGAGAAGTAGTCATGAGTCCACAGGGGACTACATCTTTACAACATGCTCCCTAATTGCATCAAAAATGAAATAAATTTCAAAGTTTTTAAAAGAAAAATTGTAAATTTTAAAAGAAATAACAGTATATAAAAAATTGTATAATACTTGTATGTAAAATTTAAATTGTACTAAAAAAAGTATTTTAAAAATACTACTTAATAAATCTATCTATCTATCTATCTATTTATCTATATTTGCAATTAAACTTTTTAAAGAAACTTGACCCGCATGACCAATGTACAAATAGGGGCAAATGAAGGCATCCGTTCGAAATTTTAATGAAAATGCTACACTCGTAATATCTAAGTAAATATTACGAGTGGCGATTCATCTAAAGTGAAGTTGAATATCATTCTGTAAAAAAAATTAAAAAAAACCTAAGAGTACGTGACTTACAATAAAAATAATGTAACGATAAAATTATCATTAAAACTACATAACGTGCATTTCGAATGCATTCCAAAATTGTTCGTTCATTTTAAAAGAGAAAGTTAAAGTTCAAATTACATACACATAAACATAAGCAAACATGTTTACAAAAGAGAAATAGTAACACACTTACGTGACACTTACATGCATACTTATGTACACACAATGGCTGAATTACTTTTTATCATTTTGGGTAGCGTGACTTATCATAGAGGAGAGCTCTTCGCCGGCTTCGTTAAGATCGCTTTTGTCTTGCTTTTTACCAAAATTTTCTCCATCTTCGATGGTCTCCGGCATTGGTTTGTTACGAGTTTCGGGAAGCATAAGGGACAAAAGACCACCCGCGAATGCCAAAGCACCGCAAATTACAAGTGGCAGAGGTTTCCAAATCTGACCTAATAAATTGAGGTATGGGGCCAAAATACCGCCCACACGTGCCATCATTGAGGACGCTCCAAGACCAACGTTACGCACTACTGTTGGGAACTGTTCGGCCGAGAAAATGTAAATGGTGCCGTAGGCAGCAGTAATCGCCAATTTACCAATCATGGCAAATGTTATTATTAACCAGTTCATGTCCTCCGGTACGACTAGTGTCAACAAGAGGGCAACACCGGCAGCTATCATGCAACCGCATAATATCGTACGTCGACCCCATCTATTTAAAGTGAGTAGGAGGAATGTGTAACCAGGAACTTCGACGGCACCGGATACAAGAAAATTTAGGAAAACATTACCACCCAAATTGTTCGTATTCCAAGAGAGTCCATAATAGACGCCACTATTAACAAACCAATCGAAAAATATTACCAATGTTTTACGTCGTAAATTGGGATAACGCAACAGGTCGAAAACAGAAGGCGCCCTTTCTTTCGAATTTTTGTTTTCATCTTCTTTTTTCTTTTCTGCAACTTCATCAATTAGATTGTCATACACATCCTGAGGAATATTCACATTGTTCACTTTGGCAGCTTTCTCAATGACAGTGATTGCTTCGTCTTTTCGTCCTTTCGACAGCAGCCATCGGGCCGATTCGGGTATAATCCAGTGATAGCACAGAAACAATAACCCTGGAAGAGTTAAAGCGATTTGAAGCCATCTCCATTCACGAATTAGGTAAGCGAAACCGGCTGTCAACATGAAACCTGTTGAGAAGAATATCTGACAGGCAACGCCAGCAAACAGGCGATACGACGGTCCAACCATTTCCATTGCGATGACATAAGCTACTAAGAATACACCTGATGTTGTAGCACCCACTATCATTCTCGATATTGTGTAAGTAAAGTAGTCCGGCGCAATTCCCGCCAATATACCAAATATCACTTGAATTACCAGGGCGGCAAAAAAAGTTGGTTTACGGCCATACTTATCAGATAGCTGGCCAAACACTATGCTTCCCAATAAGACGCCGAGCATGAAAATGGAATCGCTGGTGGCACTTAACAGGCTTCGACTGCAAACCAAATTCCATTCTGTAACAGCACTATTGATATACAGCGAATGGTCATAAACAAAATGTTCGCATACTTCTGTACTGCTGTTCTTCTGCTGCACCGCGGACCCATTCAGATACTCTTCTGTGTAGGGAACACTGTAATACTCACACGTTTGCCATTTGTGTTTTACATCATCAAACGGATATGCTAGATGCCAACGATTCGACGGAAAACTCTGATATGTGGTCGTAGAAGTGTCATTTTCAAACGGCAGGACACAACGAAATTCCGGACGCGCCAACAAAAAAACTCCCGCTAATTTGTGAAACGCACAAGAAATAGCTGGCAAACAAAGAAGGAAATATATTTGCTTCTGATAGCGTCCAAAATCACCTAAATATTTAATGACATCATCGTAACCCATAGCGACGTGGTCTATATCCTTCCTGCCAAAACACACGTACACAGGACAGCACACAAACAACTGACTTTTCGTCCGGTATATTGGCGAACTGTAACAGAAACTATTTCAAGCTCGAACTGAAGAAAACCATAAAAGAGAAATTTTCTTAACGTTAAATGCTTCTTGTTTGCCTTGATTTCAATACTTATTTGTATTATTTTTATTATTATTATTTACTATTATTAACGCTCTGGTTATACGAATATGTAACTGTTTATCGAAGTTGTAAAAATGTTTTAAATGTTTGAACTTGTTGCAAACGAATCCATCCAATCGAACCAAAAACAGAACGGATGCCGCCAACAGAAATATAATAACTACGAGTAACAATCATGCGCATAAATTCAAAATCTCTCTTATCGCCGGACCCTTCCTGCAAGTAAACACTTATCCAAAACAGCTGTGCACCAAATATACATATTTCCCTCTTTGCTGACAAAATATTTATTGTAACAAAATTTGTTTCTTAGTTCAGTTTGATTATTCGTATAAATATGTACGTCATCATACACGTGTTGTTTGGTGCGTGTCGTTCACGTTTATATTCAAATTATTTCAAATATACATATGTACATAATTGTTATATTCGACCTACATATCGCAGTGTATGAGTCACACTGAGTTCAATGATCTACTTGAATTGTTTAATATTCTTTAATTTGGAGGTGAACTATGCGAAAACTTTAATAGCAAACCGCCACAAAATATTAAAACAATTTGTTTGGAGTTCTGTTGTTATCACCATCAAATAATTAGATTTGTTGTAATTTTGTTGGTGTTTGTTTGTATCGTATGATCCAGCAAAAAATGCAGCGAGTTGCAAGTCACAACCGTTTATTTCAATGGTCTACGATCTACTGATTTTTAATTTTGTCTCTATCGAGCAACAAACCAATAAACGAAACGTTAATTACATATTTGTGCAGGGATGGAAAAGTTCTTTGTACATGATTATATTTTCCATATACATACAAACTCAGTTGAATGAAAATGGAAGTCAATCTTAAGTGCATTTTTTCGACTTCTTAGAAAGTTAAGTTGACATAGTCTTGAATAACAAATATAATTATTTCTGCGAACACTTTTTAATTGTGTTCGAGCTTTAGAAAATACTTTTTTAATTAAAAATATACTTATTTCTTGAAATCTAAATGAAAATATCTTCTATCAATCTATAATTGAGATAAACAAATAATGACTATTGGCAAGTTCGTACCCATATAATTCCTTAAAAAAAAGAAAAATAAGAAATCTAATTTTCTTTAGCATATTCAAGCTAGTAGAAATTCTAACGACAATCATTTTAAAATATAATCATACGGAAGTTACATCAACAGCGGGCGTTCCTGTGTGAGTCAAAAATAATTCATACTGTACTGTTTAGCCAATTCTCAGATCATAATTGTTTTTATTTTTGCAACGAAAAGTTTTAAAATGTTCGATTTATTATTTTTGCTATCAATAATTTTTCGATCAAAATATATTTGCAATTTTTTAATGGATTTCCAAGCTTATACCTGTATCTGATATAATGTGACTCCAACTTTTTGCGAATAATTTTACAACTTGATCAAATTATTATAACAATTGGAGAAAAACTAAAAGAAGTTGTTGGCCCTTGTGGGTAAGCATATATGTGATAGTGTGACTAAAAATGAAATTGAATAAATTTATTGATAAATTGTAACCAGTAAAGATAAAGTTCCAAGAGGTTTATACAAGTTTAGTTTTAGAACCAGAACCGGGACGTGCATATATGGGCAGTAGTTCGTGATAAACACTAAGATTCAAAGGAAAGTTAAAATTATTATTATAGCTACTTGCTTTTAAAAGAACTTTTTTTTAAGAATTCCTTTTAAAAATGAATAGAGTATGTGTATTAATATTATCAGGGGATTAAGAAAGTAGGTTTATATTATTTCATGGCTTTATATATTTTTGCAAATTTTTCCTTCCCATCTCTGGCCCTATGTGAACTAATGTTCAATCGATCGATCTCTCAAGACATATTTAAATTATTCATTAATTTTTATTCTCAGTCGTCATTCATTCCACTTGTTTATAAGTATGTGAGAAAATTTATTCATATTTTATTTATTCGGCAATACTTTGAAAATCTCTATAGAATTCTCTTTCTCCGATTCGCTTTTATTGAAAAGTTTTATTTAAATACCCGCCAATTTGAATGTACAATTCCAAGCAAACCATCAATTGTTGGTTTTCATATTTTTCAATTAACGCTAACGAAAATTTCAATTGAAATGAGTCCAGTCAATTTGATATACTCGTATAATAAACAGAAAATAAAAAAGGAATTTTAATACGAAAATTAAAAATTTTGTATGTATAAAAAAATATTCCAATTGTGTCTGATTTTTAATATACTTGCAACAATGAATATACGAATTTCAAATTTCTCTTTGTATTCAATAAAAATATGCATTGATTCAATTTAGTGCATTTCCAACTTTCTTAAACATATATTATTACAATCGCATTTTTTTAAGAAAGAATAGGTAAATAGAGATGTATCTATCCAGATGTCATCCGGTTATGTTTTTAGGTTACTACAAGAAGATTATTTTAAGGTCAAACTAAAGTTTCTTTTATTCAAAATGATTACAATTTAATATTTTTGGTGCCATTTATTTAATGTTTTTTGGGCATTGAAATTGTCGAATTCGAGTCGGAATGTCAATAAATAGACGAATATTCGTTACATCACTACATATCGTACATTAACCGCCAAAAAATGTAATGCAACAAAAGCAAAATTTTACAATACAATTATCTGTTTTTGCTGAGATTTATATATCATAATTATTTTGATCCCACTTCTAACGATTATGAAATTTTCAGAAGTAATTTTAGCGATCATAAATTACCGGTCGCGATGGAAAAGTGAAAATCTAAAATCTCAAATTCTTTGCAAAAAAAAAAATAAAGCGTTATTTTAAATGAGTCCCTTAATATAAAAAAGTATATTATTCGAGCTGATAAACAAAATCCTGTTCATTGGTGAAATTGTAGATTTTGAAAAAGTTTTTGGCGGAGTTAGTTCAGCAAAAGTACCAAATCATCCAAACATAAATTTTAAATAGCAACTTTCTTCTTACCGATCTAAAAATTTATTTGATTACATGTTGAAAACCTTAGTCACTTATGTTCAAAAAATGCCAGAAACAATAAAAGAATGCTATATTTGTTGCAAGTACATATACATAATATGTATATAATAATTGAATTCGATTTATTATTGCATTTTTATATCAGATACATTTACATGTGCTAGACTCAATAAAAAATGATATAAAATTTTTTTTAATTATTAAATTATGAATTATTCTTGTTCTTATTTTTCGCATCAATCATGGTTGATATCTCATCGGCTGCTTCATTAATATTGTATGTTTTTTCTTTTTTACCAAAGTTTTCACCATCTTCTATGGTCTCCGGCATCAGCTTATTGCGAGATTCGGGAAGTGTAAGAGAAAAAATACCACCCACGAAAACTAAGCAACCACAAATAATGTTTGGCAAAGGTTTCCAAATTTGCCCTAATATATTAAGGTATGGAGCAAAAATGCCGCCAACACGTCCTACCATTGAGGATGCTCCCAAACCAACGTTACGCACTACTGTTGGAAATTGTTCAGCCGAGAAAATTTGGGTGGTTCCATAAGCGGCAGTAATGGCCATTTTTCCAATCATAGCAAACGTTATGATCAACCAATTCATGCTCTCCGATACGAGCAGTGTTAAAAGAAGCGCAACACCGGCAGTTACCATAGAACCGCACAATGTTGCTCGGCGACCCCATCTATCTAGAGCAAGAATAACGAATATACTTGCAGGAATTTCGACAGCACCTGACACCAAGAAATTTAAGAAAATATTACCACCTAAATTCTTCATATTCCATGAGAGTCCATAATAGACACCACTGTTAACAAGCCAATCAAAAAATATCACCAATGTTTTTCGCCTCAAATTAGGATAAATAAATAAATGAAAAACAGAAGGAGACTTGAGATTTGCATTCTTATTGGCATCGTCCTCCTTTTCTCTAGCCTTTTCTATTAAATTGTTATATACATCCTGAGGAATTTTCACTTTGTTCACTTTGGCAGCTTTTTCAATGACTTTAATTGCTTCTTCGATGCGTCCTTTCGACAACAGCCACCGAGCCGATTCAGGTATAATCCAGTAATAGCACAAAAACAATAACCCTGGGAGAGTAAAGCTAATTTGCAGCCATCTCCATTCACGTATTAAATAACCAAGGACTGCTGCCAACATAAAACCTCCAGAGTAAAAAAAGTGGCAGACGACACCAGCCTGTAGACGATGCGATGGTCCAACCATTTCCATCCCGATAACATAACTTACTAACATCACACCCGAAGTTGTCGATCCTACAACCATTCTCGACACTGTATAAGTGAAATAGTCCGGTGCGATTCCTGCCAATAAGCCGAATATTACTTGAATCACCAAAGCAGCAAAGAAAGTTGGCTTACGACCATATTTGTCAGATAATTGGCCAAAAATTATACTTCCGAACAAAGCGCCCAGCATCAAAATCGAATCACTGGTGGCGCTTAACAAGCTCCGACCACAAACCAAATCCCATTCCGTAACAGCACTACTTACATGCACCGATTTATCGTACACGAATTGTTCACATTGCCTTGTACTACTATTACTAGTAGTGGCGACCACGAACCCATTTAGATATTCCTCGGTATAAGGAAGATCATAGTATTCACAGGTTTGCCATTTCTTTTTTACGTCATCAAACGGGTATGCTAAATGCCAAAGATTCGGCGGAAAGCTCTGATATGTGATCGAAGAGGTGTCGTTTTCAAACGGCAGGACACAACGAAACTCTGGGCGTGCTAATAGGAAAACACCAGCCAATTTGTGGAAAATACTCAAAATAGGTGGTAGACAAAGAAGTAAATAAATTTGCTTCTGATAGCGTCCGAACCCGCCTAAATATGTAATGATGTCGTCATAACCCATAGGGATGCGGTTTCGAAATTATATTTCGCTTCAAGACTACCGCCGTTGGATGAAAAATACTACGATCTACTGCTCTTGAATTCTGAGCATCTATCAGTACTATCGTGGGTTTATCATATTTCCATATAATAGGTTTATCATATTTCTTATCATGATTCAATGCAGGAATGGAGAGCTGGTACTTTATCTCTAACTGCAAAAAAGGAAAATTGATTGCTAAGGGGTAAAGTTTTCGTATCTAGTTTACGATAAGGGGAAACAGTATTTAGAGAATTTATCATATTTGTATACTATGTGTAATATTTATATTTACTTCAAGTGTACAATCCTTTTAAATAAGTTACCTTCGTACACCATGACGTGAACTTCCGACGAATGCCGAAAACTTTCAATTGCCCATAGTTGCCAACAACCAATAAAAATGCTACTTCACGGGTGTTACATATAGGAGTGTTAGTGTCAATTTTTTTTACTGACGGTTCAAAGATGAAACAGGGGAGGGAAGCCCGGAGCTCGGCATAGAGGAATCTTACAGAGTTCCCCAGTATTGTAGTATATTCCAAGCAAAAGTGTATGGCAGTCAAGATGCTTGCATTAAAAGCTATATCACTCACGCATGATTTTCTATATTGACAGTCAAGCGGCAATCAAAGCAATTGCTGCTAATTGCTACTACTCAATGATTGTAGTTATGTACAAGAACGTCATAAATGCATCATGGCTCGGCAAACAGGTACATATATTTTGGGTCCGTAGACATGAGGGCATTTTTGAAAATGACATGGCGGATGCACTGGCCAAAAAGAGTATTACTTTTACTATTGCATGAACTGGTATGCCATAATGGTAAGGTTATTGACATCTACTGGTGTCGCTAAGGACCATTTCTAGCGAGGTCTATAACCTAACCTAACCAACCAATAATTAATAAACCGAATTGCGTCTAATCACTTATTTTTAATTTTATAAAATTTAAATTTTATTTTATACTCGTATTCATACATATAAATTTCGGTGAAATATTTTATTGTTAGAAAAATTTTCATAAATCAAACGCATATCCTATCATATCCTATCAAAAACATGTTTGCATTATATTCACGATAAAGTTGTACTCGTACATCCACGACAAACAAATAAATTAAATTAAAAAGTGCGAAAATATATCAAATAATATTTAAAAAAAATATATCGTCTGTGCGGCAACCTCTGGAACTCACCGCTAATATTTAGTCCGATCCGAGAAGAATTTTCGCAATAAATAAGTGAAGAAAAATATTTTTCTAAGTACATAGTTATGTCGATAACGGTATTTTTCGGCAAACCCTCTTTCGAAACATTTCAAAATCTATTACTTCGAATCAATTCATATTCTAAGTTTTTTTTCTTATTTATGACTATTTATTGAATCTACAATATAAATTGAACTATCAATAAATCCAAAATTACCCACTGTTTAGTTTGGGACAGACGACAAAAATCTGTTTCTATAGCTTCTGCTGTGTTTGACTTCACATCTCCCGTGTTCGGGTAAGAGAAAGAGTGTCTCTCCATCTTAGCCGAGTGTGGCCTCTATAGTAGAGAATGTTGCGGTCTAGTGTGTTTGGATGGTACTCAGGTTTCTTTATGTATGTTGTCACGCGTTTTAAAACCACAGTTTTAACTAATGGAACGTATAGAACTTTATGAATATGAGAATTTCTTAGAAACCCGGGAGCAGCAGTAATAGTATGGATTACTTGTCGCCTTTGAATTCTTTAGAGACGGTGGCATATAATTGAGTTCCATAGCACCATATTGGCTACAGAATTGAATTGTTTAAAGGAAGTTTACAATCTAGACTTAGTGTTGAATTTCTCCCAATAAGCCAATTTATTTTAATCGCATTCAATTTCATCTGGATCAACCTAGTGTCTGTATGCGTTAAGGTGAACACCGAGGTATTGACCTCGCTGTGTTGCGGTATAAATTAGTTATTAATTTGTATTGGGGACATGTTTCCCTTTGCAATATAAAGGTAACGTGCCAGCAACATATAATCTTGCGATGTATTTTTGTATGGAAAGAAACATTTACACTTGTAATTCTAAATAATTTTAAATTTGCTTGCGCGCTTCGTTATCAATCCATTAATAACAAAATAATCGGTTTTGAATATCTTCCTTTTAAGTGTTTTTAGAGCTTTCATATCCATTTTCCATCTCTGATCCTAGATTAAAAAAAGGCCATAAAAATCAAAAAGAAAAAAATTTTGGCCTGTATTTTGTATAAAAGTGACAGCATTGCTACTGCAATAAAGATAAACGTATTGATGTAGAATTCCAAAATTAGTCTTCCACACACAGGAGATAAAGCATCTTTACCATCAAATAAATATGTATGAAAAGTTTTTTTGTTAATGTTCATTCACACTATGAGTATCCCCGCAACTCTGACAACCAAATTTCGATGGCACATGTTATTGAAAATCATCATAAGTAGTAGATGTTTTATAGTTCAGAGTTTCTTTACTTTTATTCTGCTGTTTTTGACAGTGAAATGAGAGAATTATACTTGTTGCACTGGTGAGTTTACCTGTTATGGATTCGTATTGATCTACTCGTGGTTTGGTTATTTGAAACTTTTTAAAACTTATTTTTCAAATTTTTTTGCCAAAAAACTTTTGCTTTAAGAGTCTTTTACTTATTTTTTGAAGTCGGTATAGGAGAAACTACCCATCCCATTCACCTTTTACATATTGATGAAATTTGATAGACTATCACCAGCCAGATATACAACAATTAAGTATTTTTATTTGTTCCTATATACTCGAGATTGTACATATGTATGTATTGGTTCGCTGAGTAACCCACGTCAATTATCTAACTATTATACAGAGCAAGATTTAAAAAATATTCCCGATTTGATGTATTGAAGGCATTCTTAACATCTAAAGTTACAACTACGCTATATTAGAGGGCTAAACACCCTCCAGAAGAAATGTAGCAGCCTCTAGAATTTTTTTCCTTTTTGTGGTATTCTTAATAAATGACATAATTTTTCTCTTCTTTTAAGAATTGTAGCTCCAACTAAAAAACTGCTCTGGTGCCATATACTCCCCCTAGAAAATTCTTTAGCTACACCTATGGTTATTTCCCTATTTCTGACATAAATTTTCAGGAAACGCAAAATACTATGTATATCTATCTTTTTGATTATAACAACCGTTTTATTTCTTCCTTTCGCAGGAAAGCAAAAAATACCTTTATTATTCAGGACAACATTTCTGTAATGTAAGCCTAGTCTAGTAACAAAACATCAGCTTTGAAGTTCCATTTAGGCGGCTTTAGGAAAGAAAATCTGATTAGGCAGCTTTTGGAAGAAAACAAACCTGTTTTTTGAGAACATTATGGGAAGAGAGAGAGAAAACAAATTGCTTATGGTACATTAAAAGTAAGGAGAAGTTTGTATACAAATTATCGATTAAATCTACTTGATTCTGAGAATGATGGATTTTGGGAAAAATTTGCATGACTATCCCGATTTCTCAAAAAATTCAAGTAGAATAAATGACCGATTCAATTCTAAAGCTTTTTCAAGTTGGTTCGTAGGAATGTGCGACATAAATCAAAAACACATCTGTAATATATTTCTTCAAACAATAGATACCAGAAGCATGCACATATTAAAATCGGCCTTTTCATTGAACAAGATGTCCCTTCCAATATATATCTACATATATACTCACAAAATTTGTTATATGTCCGAAAATAACAATTTAATTATGGAAGTCAATAAGCTATCAAGAATTTAATAGTCGCTTCTCCTCTAAAATACTAAAACTAGGGCCTTTTGGATTTTAGGTGACGATATGTACATACATACATACACAAGAATTAAATTTCTCAAGCTATAATCTATTCGTATAACAAACTATATTAGTTTAATACAACATTTGGCGCATTTTGCGTGGCGAAAATGCAGCTATCCTACAACAAAGCAACAATTTGTGAAAAAGAAAAAAATTTCCAAAAACACCCGGAAAATGTAATATTTTTCTAAATTAAAACTGAACTGAAAAGGGTGCCCCGTGCTATATTAAAGAAACTAAAGAAATGTTCTTTATTTTATAATGAATTTTATATTGTATAGATAGCAATATGTACATATGTACATATGTACATACATACATACATATGTACTTATGTATTTCCCCTTTCACACACATCAGGTTTTCTTGATCAAGTTTCAATTCAGCTGTGAGAAAGATAGTACATACTTTCTCTATCATTCTCACAGCTGTATAAAAACTTGATCAAGAAAACCTGATGTGTGTGAAAGGGGACTATAATTCAATAAAAAATTTTGTCCCAACTCTTTTTGGTGCCACCAGAGGACGCTAATGCCAGCGAATTTTTAGCAACAATTATTATACAAGTTGGGTTTTAAATACTTCAAAAAAATAATTGCTAAAAATACATACTCTGGCATAACATGATTGAAATAAAATTTTAAACAAATTCTTCTCCCATAACTCATATTTTTACCACTTTGAAAAACGCATATTATTCACGTAAAATCTAAAAGTATTTAAACGTGGATGGAATATTAGAAAAGGAATAATATGGTCTACTGGTTCTTCTAGTTTTCGTAAAAACTTATTGTCTTCTATTTACCAGATTAAAAATTTATAATTTTTGAAAATTAATAAATTTTAAAAAATGTCTATTTTCATCATTTATCAAATTTGATATTCGAGATATTCTCCAAAATAATTTTTTATTATTTTATTGTTTGTTGTTGGCTTAGCTGAATATACTTATGCCTGCATTTCATTGGGGCTAACCATTCTATTAGTAGCCTTTAGCCAAATCATGTTTGAAAAGCATTCAAACTAATTTACATACTTATACTAAATCCTACAAATACTATAGAGAATCTAAACGGCACTCAGTCTTATTTTTCTATTTATAATTTACAAAACATATAAGTTTGTTACTACGTTTATACGCACGTCTTATTTGCAAATAGAACTATTTGCAAATAACAAATTCACTGTTTATACGGGACATTGCATACAGAACTTGTGTTATTATTAGTGATGCCATGTGACGAAAATATGATTGTTTGGTAAGTAAAACACAAAAAACGTTCATGAAGTGGCAACGTCTTACTTTTTATTTGCAAATAGTGTCGTTATTCATGACTTGTTTAAGTGAGTTAATAAGTTACAATAAAAAAGTTATACGGCAACATTCTTCTTATTTGCAAATAAAAAAGAAGAATGTTGCCGTATAACTTTTTTATTGTAACTTATTAACTCACTTATACTACATTTACACCTACGCAAAATCTAATAGATTTCAGCTGAAATCTCGAAGAAAATCTCTGCCGTTTAGACCACTGCTTTTTGACGTATTATTGGATTTCATTTTCATAATAAACAGCTGACTAAAGATAAATAAAAAATTGTCTCCAAACTTTTATTTTATTTTGTTCAAAAAATGGAAGGGAAAAACAATATTTTAATATATTATACCTCTACATATAAAAAAATGCAAATGAAGCTGGTATTGCTACGTAAGAAAAACAGAAGCATTTGTTACCGCAAATCTTTTGTTTCTATCGCGCTTTTTTTCCTTACAATTGTCAAAATTTTCTTATTCAGCGCTGTATATTTCAGTATAATACCAAAAAATACACAGTTGCATCATTCAGTATTTGAAGATTTTGTGAGATTTTGCTAAAATCTAGTTCGTAAGTGGATTTTGTTTTGTATGGGAAATCTGGTGGAAAAGAGCTAGATTTCCCTCAAAATCTCATAAGTACTAGATTTTGCGTAGGTGTAAATGTAGTATTAAACAAGTCATGAATAACGACACTATTTGCAAATAAAAAGTAAGACGTTGCCACTTCATGAACGTTTTTTGTGTTTTACTTACCAAACAATCATATTTTCGTCACATGGCATCACTAATAATAACACAAGTTCTGTATGCAATGTCCCGTATAAACAGTGAATTTGTTATTTGCAAATAGTTCTATTTGCAAATAAGACGTGCGTATAAACGTAGTATGTGAAACATCACTAACTCTCATATTTTTACCACTTTAAAAAACGCATATTATTCACGTAAAATCTAAAAGTATTTAAACGTGGATGGAATATTAGAAAAGGAATAATATGGTCTACTGGTTCTTCTAGTTTTCGTAAAAACTTATTGTCTTCTATTTACCAGATTAAAAATTTCTAATTTTTGAAAATTAATAAATTTTAAAAAATGTCTATTTTCATCATTTATCAAATTTGATATTCGAGATATTCTCCAAAATAATTTTTTATTATTTTATTGTTTGTTGTTGGCTTAGCTGAATATATGCCTGCATTTCATTGGGGCTAACCATTCTATTAGTAGCCTTTAGCCAAATCATGTTTGAAAAGCATTCAAACTAATATACATACTTATACTAAATCCTACAAATACTATAGAGAATCCAAACAGAACTCAATCTTATTTTTCTATTTATAATTTACAAAACATATAAGTTTGTGTCCCATTCCAAGTGAAATTGCAGAACAGCAGAAATTTTCTAATCGAATTCAGCTGGAAGTTGAGTCTATTGCAAAATTTTCAAGCGGATTTTAAAAAAATTGTCAACAAATTGTAACTTCAAATGTGGGAATTGCAACACTTCTACTAATTCAACTCGTGATAAAGACATACGCGAACGACTTTTGCAGCAAGATGCCAGCAAAACATATGAAGATGCTGTGAAGGTTACACTGGCAATATAATCCTTCAAAACTGTAGAGCAAAGAAATGCGCAATCAGCAATTACAAGTAAATCAAGTAAAAAATAAATTTAAGCAAAGTAGAATTCCAAAATCTTCCCGTAGGATTTTTGAAGAATTAAAAGGTAAATGTTTCAAATGTGGAAAAAAGAATCGTAAGGCCAACAAATACAGAAAGAATTAATTCGGCTAGAAAATGACGGAATTATACAAAAAAATTAATTTTCTGAATGGGAGACACCCATAGTTCAAGTAGTGAAGAAGAACGGTGACATTCGTATATGCCCCGACTACAAAGTCATAATTAACAATACTTTAAAAGATGATAGTTATCCTATACTAACAATTGAAGATATATTTGCGAGGATGAGCGGGCGAAATATTTCATGACTTTAGATTTGAATCAGGCACACTCAAGGTAAACAGGCAAATGTTTGGTATCAAGTCTGCCCCAAAAATTTATAGACTCAATATTGTAAGGCATTGATGGCGTGTCATGTTTCTTTGACGATATTAACCTACAAGGGAATTTGTATGAAGAGCTAATCAAATGTTTTAAACGTTGAATCGACTACGCACATTTTAATCACTTTTTGCTTAACTGAATTCTGTGTAGTAGACAAAAGCAAACAGAGAAGAAAATCCGAGAACAAATGTGCGTAGACGATTCAATCAGTATTAAAAAGGCTGCCTTATGATTTATTATTTTATTATAAAAAATTAAATAAAAAGTAATGTTTGCCTTTTTTACACTATAATAAGGCGCTAAAGTCGAAAATGACATTAAGGTGAATTCACCCGTTCGTTCTGCAGAAAATTTTCGTTGAGAGACAATTTTAGTTTACTGAGAGTTTGCTCATAGAAGATTCACCCGCGTCGAACAAATATTCTGTAGAAACAAAGCTACCATATGCAACAACTCTGTAAATGTTGTGTGTCACTTTTACAAGCCGGCAGCACAGTGGCAGTTGATTGCAATTTGCTTTGTTTTAAATTTAACAAATTTTTATAAAACTAAAATATAGAAATGAATGAAAGTCGAGTGCTTGTTCTAATAGCTATTTTGTTAAATAAATATAAAAAATTTACAAATATACTCTGTATATTATTATACATACATATGTACATATAATATGATGTGGCAGCTCAGTTCAATTTTGCATAAAAAATTTATATATCTGGCAGCACAGTTCAATTCGTTCGGGACGATAATTAAAATTAAACCAATTCAAGCAAAAATTGTTCCGCATTAAATTTACTCTCTTCTCTCACTCTCAAAAATAGAGACGTCAAACTACATATAAAAAAAATCGGTCAGAACGTTCAGAACGAACGGGTGAATTCACCTTTATTGTTTTAAGAAATTATTGTCAACATTATTATTATTGATATACTTACATATGTATGTATGTATGTACATACATATGTAGGTTATAATTTCGTTCTCCTTTGAGTATACATTATAATGCATTAAATACATTCGAGACAGCAGGATACTGACTACAACTTGTCAAAAATAGAATACATGTGTGGATATGAAAATGATTATTCTCACAACTGCGTGGCTACACGACTGTAGGTTGTTGTCCATGCTACTTTTGTCGTGTAGTCAAATTAAACTAATTTCTATTTTTGTTGGCTACAAAACACAAACAGTGTTGACAATATAACAAAATATGTAAAGCAAATTACCGATTAGAAATATTTTTTATTGCAAAATAAAACAGAAAATTCCAAAATTTATATGTTATAATATACATGCATCAAGAATTTTTAAATAAATAATTTTATTTGTTTTATTGTTATACATCATATTGACTTGAGCCAAAAATACCAACATTGTTGAAGATTAAAAAAATCACAGGCTAATAGCCCTTTTTAACATAAAAAATTTAGTGTAATTTCTCTCGGGGCTCTCTCTTGATTCCGGAGTTACGGCATTCAAAACTTTAATATATTACTGATCATAAATCCTACAATATAAAACGAAGAGGCACTTAGGCTCTTTTTTAAGATATTTTATTTTGTTTAGAGAGTTGGACGGGACTTGTCCCATGAAGAAAAGGAAACTTAAAAAATTAAATGCGCTAGATATGCACCACTGTAATATACATATGTATATAAATTGTTGCAACAGCTGTTTACTATTTAGCTGTCGTTTCCAAAATAATTAAGTAGCTGGCTACAGGGCGACATTTGTAGCCAGTGGCATTTGTAGTCGTGTAGCCTGCTGCCTTGAATGTGTTTAATGCATAAAACGTAGTAAGTTGACTTATGTACATAAATACATATGAAGTTATATTGATAAACGTACCATGTTTAATGAGAATCGTATAATTTTTGTCTGAGCTACAGTTGCACTTTTACGATAAAGGATATATGTACATACCTAATGCAGGATTTAAAGTCCTAGCTTTAATCGGAATGAGCTACAACATACATACTTAAGTTGATAGCTTAGTGTATGTATGAAACTACTGTGGATTTTTACGACTTTGCGTTGTATCATGTAGTCAAAATGAAAAATTATTCTCTCGCCATATACGAGTATGGGAGGCAGATGTGTTCTTTGTCCTATTTGTCTATAGCAACTTCGTTACATGCGATTAAACCACTGTGCGACGCCACAAAAAATCCAAATGAAATTTTTGTATAGTATAGCGGTGATGTTTTGAAAATATACTTAGTTTTCAATATATGAATCTTGAAAAGGAGAAACAAGGCGATATTTATTGTACAAGCTTATAGATTTTATCCTCCTAAAATGTCAAATGTAAAATGTCCGAATAATTAAGATTTACTAAAATAATATTTACTACTTTTATTTTGATTATTATTTTAAATATTAAATTTGGCCTTTAATTTAAGCTCTCATATAAAAAAATATATTTTCATTCGTTAAATAGATATTCAAACCCCTCTTCATCTTTTTATTCTATGATATAGACATAAGTAAATATTAAATCTGTTAGCATTGCGTCCGTCTGAAATCCGCGTAATATACATATGTACATACATATGTAAGAATGATAGATGCGCATATTCTTACAACGAAATTCTGCCTTTAACCGAATAAGATAAATCACTTCCAAGGGAATAAACTGTTCGCTTTTACTAGGGATTTTGCTGATTGTTTTCATTTTATTTATACTAAAATGTATGTTAAAAAAAGAGTTTTGGAGATTTTTTGTTAATGAAATTTATACTTTTCCCCAGAAATATTTTGATTTTTGCTGCTTTTACCTCAAAAAAGTCTAACGATCACAACACGAAACACAACAGGTACTTAAGTATATACACACAAAGTACACTGTGCCCAATATCATACACACCCATTAAAAATAAATTGGAAAAATACCATTGATATACTTACATATGTATGTATGTATTCAACATTATTAAGATATGCCGACAATAAATCAATTTCTTGTCTTTCATTTGTGGTCATTTGATATTTATAAAATGAATCGAAATTTTAAGTCAGAATACATCCGTCTTATTTCTAATACCATATTTTCTATGTTTCTTATTATATAAATGACATTTTTTAAATTTGCACTTCGTTTAACCGAAATTTTTTTAAAAATTTTTGCATGAGCAAAAAATAGTTCTTGTAGTCTTATATTATCTTAATCAAATTCGACTGTATTTTCTTATATAAATACTTATATTATCAAGTATGGTAGGTGTTACTAAATTACAATAGAGTTGGGGCGAACTGATTCCTTAGTTCATATTAGATACAAACTTATAACTAAGCCCATTCAGTTTAAATGAATTTAATCATAAATTGTTGACCGAATTGAACTGAAATTTAATCCAAAATTTACAATATTTACAATCACCAACAATTGCAATTGAATACTACTAGCACTGCTTATTTATTAACAAGGCCAAGTTTACTGCAGTTCTAAGGAAATACTCGTAAATTAAGCAGAATATTTTTTTATTCCGATTAGGATTGTCAGTTTTATTATTTCAATATGCTTGAAAAGTTCCTAAAATTAAGTGAAAATTGGAGGGAATTCCAAATAAGTAAGAAACAACTTCTAAGTGATTTTTTTAATGTACAATAATTATAATTTATTTTTATTCAGGCCCTAGGTCATACATTTATTTAAGTAAAACTATTTTTATTATTTATTTATTTATTCGATATTTCGATTACCATCATTCTTTCTCTTCTTCAGGAATTTGAGTAAGGCCGTCATTTTATTTTAAGATCTCAAAGCTTACTAATTTTAAAATAAGGATGGCTTTACTCAAATTTCTGAAGAAAAGAACCTGTGGTGATCGAAATATCGAATAAAGAAATTAATAATAAAATTTAATAAAACAAAGGAGTTTTACTTAAATAAATGTCTGACCTAGACCCCGAATAAAAATAAATTATATACCTTAAAGTCGAAGATAATATAAATATACATGTAAAATAAAAGTTATTATTACTGAGGAATACTTTTCGACTTATGTGACTAAGTAAACTTTTCGTAAGTTCCTGAACCGAATCATGTTCCTAGCGAATGGCAAATCGATATCGATTCCAATCAAAAAATTAATATGTTTTTTAAGTAAGAGTTGATCGTATACGTCTTCAGACTAACTGAAATTTATGAAAGGGATTTTGAATCTTTTGACTTTGGTTCAAGTATTTTTATCGTAACACTGTTATTTTCATGTTCAGTGCATAATAGAAAAATCTAAAATGTGTTTTGCAAAAAAATCTGTATTAGTCTTTATTTTAAGAATATGTACATAAGTATGTACTTAAGTATGTAAATGGAGAGATGTAATATAAGTATGTACTTAAGTATATAAATATAGAAGTGTATATATTTATGATTATAAAAAAATTAAAAACATTTATTACAGTATAAAACTGCAATTTCGTCATAGTTTTTTTTTAATAATACATAAGTATAGCTAAATGGGAATTACATACATACCTACATACCTATGTATGTATTATTTACAAGAATATAATACGTACATAAGTATATTATTTAGTGCTAGTTGAAGAATTAAGAGGCAGAGTTTCTGGTATTTCAAGTTGCCTTAATTCTTTACCGTTCTCCAACACACGCTCTGTAGACTTCTTCACTTTGCCGAACTCTTCACCATCGCTAATAGTCTCAAGTGTTGGTTTATTGTGTGTTTCGGGTAGCAAACGGGAAAGGAGCCCACCCAAAAACACCATTGCACCAAATATTATCAGTGGTAGCGGTTTCCAAATATCGGCGAGCATATTAAAGAATGGTGCTAATATGCCTCCGATGCGAGCCACCATTGAAGCTGCTCCTAATCCAACATTACGTACCACTGTTGGAAACTGTTCGGCAGAGAATATGTAGATAGCACCATAAGATGCTGTTATTGCCAATTTACCTATCATCACAAGCAAAACAAGCGCCCAATTCATGCTATTAGGAACGACTACTGTTAGCAGTAAACTCATCCCAGCAGTTAGCATGCAGCCAGAAAGTATAGAACGCCGACCCCACTTATTTAGAGTGAATAAAAGAAATAGATAAGCAGGAATTTCTACTGCACCTGAGGTGGCGAAATTGAGAATCACATTTCCACCTAGATTATTCGCGCTCCATGAGAGTCCATAGTACGTGCCGCTATTAACAAACCAATCAAAAAATATTAGCAAAGTTTTCTTTCTTAAATTCGGATAACGTAAGAGATCTAGTACATTTGGTTGTTTAACTTTGGTTTCCGATGCGTTGGCGGGTTCATCTTCAACATTTTCACACAAAAGCTGGTTAAGTTGTTCGGCGGAAATTGACACTTTATTGAAACGAGCTGCTTTTTGTATATTCGCGATAGCTAATTCTTTACGGTTTTTAGACAAAAGCCAACGTGTTGATTCTGGTATTATCCAATAGTAGCTTATAAATAATAAGCCGGGAAGTGATAAAGCTATCTGCAGTTGACGCCAGTCATGAATGAAATAAGCAAATAAAGCTGTCAACATAAAACCCACTGAAAAGAACATCATGACAAAAATTCCAGCGAACAGCCGTTTACTAGGACCCACCATTTCCATAGCAATGACATATGCTACCAAAAACACACCGGAAGTTGAGGCTCCCACTACAAATCTCGATGCGGTATAGCTAATATATTCTGGAGCTAAGCCGGCCAATATTCCGAATATCACCTGAAACACCAGCGATGCAAAAAATATTGGTTTTCTGCCATATTTATCAGACATTTGACCAAAGACAATGCTCCCCAACAAAACTCCGAACATAAAAATTGAGTCGCTAGTGGCTGTTAAGAAACTACGGCTGCACACCATATCCCATTCAGTAACAGCACTGTTTAAGTACTTGCTTTTATCGTAAACATATCGGGAACATTCTACGGTCTCTGTTATAACAGGAGGTTCACTGCTGTTCAAATATTCTAATGTGTACTCTACATTGTAATACGAACACGGCTTGTAGTTTGCACCTGTCAAATCTTTCGGATACGCCAACTTCCAGAGTCTCGCAGGTAAATCATATTTGACATCGATTTGGGTTGATGAACTTTCAAATGGGAGGACACACCGGAAATCCGGTTTGGCTAATAGGAATACGCCGGCTAGTTTATGAAATGCACATGCAATAGATGTTAGACAGATGAGAAAATATATAATTTTTTGATATTTTCCAAAGTCTCCCAAGTGCATAAGAACTTCGTCGTATCCCATTGCAACAGGTAATGGATTAAGTTAACAATTGAATAAATAAAGATTTTTTTCTTTTGCAAAGTAATTTGTCGTTGATAAATACATATACTCTAGCTGCACTATTTTTCTTATCTTTAAAATAATATTTATTTACTGTCAATGGTATATGAAATGTTGAAAATTAACTTATTCCGTACTCATATACAATATAAGTACATACATACATATGTATGTACTTATGTATTTAAGCATGAGCCTTTCACGTACTACATACATGCATGCATATGTACATACATACTTATGTATATAGCTCGCTTTTCAATGGGACTACCGCTGGTGAGAGCATTTACTGAGTGCACCGACTTGTACAACCAAAATGAAAAAGATCATGTTAAGAGCACAATTATACCGGCCTTTTGTCAGCAATTATTCTTTAAGATATCTGCTGGTGCGTTAAACAATTTTAAAGAAATTAATTGCGTTTTTTGTAGAATTATTTCATTTTTTAACTTTCTTTGTTCAACAAATACTGTAATGCAAGCAGCTAACACATCCGTGCGACAGATAAGCCTCCCGTCCAGACCAAACACAAAAAACAACTGTTCCCATTAAAAATTTGCAAAAACATTCATATCTACACACAGCCAGCCACACAAACATATGTATGTACATACTTATATATTTCTTATTGGGAATACTAGTTTCATCCCTGCAAACATTTTCTATCGAAATCGGCTCTAATATATGACACTGGTTATTACCAGTAAAACTCATATATGTATGACAATAGCTTGTTTATATCAAAAAAGTGTCACTGCTCCAGAGAAAACGAGCGACGTACATAATATCTTTCAAAGGAATCGATTTAGTGTCATACAAGCAATCTCAAATACATTATTTTTGAGGTAACGAATTGTTATCATCTAAAAGTTTGGCAGTAGTGCTTTTTGAAAGTTGCACAGTAGTTACGATATCTAAGACCAATTAAGTGCAAAATTCTTGGAGTATTTGTCAGAAAATGCTAACTTTACTTTTTTAAAAGAGTAATTCATTCAATATACACATGTACATATGTATGTATTAAAAAATACAGGTAACAATACACAAAACCCAAAAATATTTATTGTATATATTATTAACTATTTTTTAAATTGAGTTATGGAATAACCTTTTATTATATTAATATGTTAAAATTTTGGATACCGAGTTTATCAGATGTACGAGCCACGTTAAATCAATAGCCGGTTGACTCTATAAGTGTATTAATGGCAATTTTCACAAAATAATTGAAATCATAAGCTGGAAATGTTGCCGCAATAATAGTCTATTGTTATTTACATTTACATTTTTATAGTATTTTTATATTATTTAAATTTTTGCCACGACAATCACACCATAGCTAATTGATGTAAAATTTTTCACATTTTGCGCAATTAAAAGTATTCCTAATGTACAAATAAATAAGCTTTAATTTGTTTCTGTTGGCTCTCTCTTACTTCCTTAATAATTATAAATAGTTTTACGTAATATCATAATTATTTACTCAAACATCGTCATAATTCAAAATAGCTAATTTTAAAGAAAACTAATTAAACTTCTTAATTTACACACAATTCAATTGGAAAATAAAATAATCTTCTTTCAAGATACAAGTTTAAGTATTTTTTCGACTAAGAACGATATGCCAATTAATCCTGCAACATTAGCTAAAAAGTACCATTTTGTACAGTGTTGATTAACAACTTTTCTTGGAAGTTTTTGACCTCTAACTGACTTTTTAAAAGAACAGAAAATTGAAACTTGAACGTGTTGCTTTTTTAATTTTTCATATTATCTTGAAATTAACTTTTTACCAACTTTTTCGAAGTTCTCTTGATACATAAATTTTAAAAATGTAGAACAAACTTTGATATTTATTTTCTTAGACAAGTTTTGGTCATCTAATGTACATACTTAGTCTTAAAAGATTCAGCTTGAGGATTTCTGTCAAAACAATCTTCGAATTTATGACTGGGTTATATGTAATTACAAATGTATGCATGCATTTATATATACTTAAAAAATACAAATTTAAAATTACCCAGCAAGCACACACGCTTGTTTCAAATTGAGAATGATTTAAAAGCAGTCTCTCAAACGAAAATCATTTGAGAATACCTGGGAAAATATATCATTCTTAACATAGAGAAGAAAATACTCTTCAATTTAAAAATATATACATATTTCCAACTTACCATATTTCTCAATTGTTTTCCATATGTGGAGTGCAATTTGATAAAAAAAAGTAAATGAAAGAAAATTTTTATGCACATGAGCATATACTATATATATATATATATATATATATATATATATATATATATATATATATATATATATATATATATATATATATATATTACAATAGTAGCAGTTAACCTTGATCGCAATATTGTAAGAACATTGATAGTTTATTTTTCTTCTCAAAAATATGTGTCGGGTGAGGCTATACAGTTTGTTGATCATTTGAAGTGTCTTGGAATTTACTTGGATCAGTTTCTCTCTTTTGAACGGCATGTTAGTCACATATCTAGCAAAATGTTCTTAGTATTAAGAAGATTGTACTCCCTTAGCTCTTATATGCCCATACATATAAGAAAACGTGTTGCGTATGCACTTCTTATGTCAAATATAAATTACGGTTTAGAAATCATTGCTGGATCATCAAGTGGCACTAGGTATAGACTAAAGATAATCTTTAATCGAATTTTGAGATTTGTTTATAAACTCAGGATACGTGACCATGTCAATAATTTTGCAGTCGACTTGTTAGGTTGTTCTTTTGATAACTATGTTCTTTTACGTACGTTATTGTGTTTTTTTAAAACTCTAAAATATGGTGTTCCAAATGATTTATGTAGAAGATTAAATTTTTCTCATTCCTCGCGCAACTTACAAATCGTTATATGTACCTCTTATACGTTACGAAATATTATCACTTTCTTTTTCTATCAGGGTTGCTAGAATATGGAATACTTTACCTATAGAGCTAAAATATTTCTCGGATTCCATCGCTGCCTATAAGAAGAAATTGTTAGCTTACTTAAATCTCTAACAGGGACTTTTTTTCATATTTTTACATTTTAATGTTTTAAAGTTTAATTGATTTGAGAAGACGTCGTTTTTGCTGGGGAACAGTTTAATGTAATTTATACTCACAATACATGTATGATTGGCCATGAAGGCTTTTATGTATTGAAATAAATAAATAAATAAAAATATTTTGCGTTTCAGAAAAACACTTGATAACAAATTAAGAAAAAACATTTATCAATAGTTTGTATTGAAATCATTATCTGATATTATTCTTGCTTTGAAAAAGGTTTGCGAACTGTGTTTGGTTTCTTATTTCTTATTTCAAACGATTGATTTCGTGTTTGCTGGGTATGCGTTTATGTGTGATTATTCATTTTGAATAATTTTCTGAGTACTAAAATCTTTCAATAATAAATTTTTTTGCTAGGATTATAAGTATTTTAGGGATACCAGTCCCCTTAAACTCGGAATTTGCGGGATTGCTTTTGTTTCTAATTGGCACATAACTCTTATGGAAGTCAGCCAATGAGTGACTGTTTCTAAGATTTACGTAGATACCAGCCATTACGTTCTTATTCCACATTGGCTTTGATACCGATTGAACTTAGCCGGTCGCCGCCCTAACACACAGGTGGCAATATTTGCACTATCAATTGGTTTCTACGCCCGGAGACCAACCAAAAAATTTTCCTTTTACCGCAATTCGGGTGTCACTTAAAAATAGCCTGCCTATGTCAAACTCTAAGACTGCTGGTTCCAGTGGAACCAGATAGGTCTTTGTTTGGAAAAATAATGAGATCCCGCAATGTAAATTGGGGCAACTCAATTTCCTCATCCCTAGACAAGCAGGTATAAACATTAGTTAATTTAATTTCTTATGTATATGTGGCACGCCTGTCGCACATAAAATATTTACATATAATAAAGAAAAGTAAAGTTTTAGGTGAAATCGTGAAGGATAGAGAAGACTTTGTAGATAATTTTGAATACTTCGGTGCTACTTAATTAATTACGTTCCTTAAATAAACTGGTTTATTAATTTATTTAAGTATGCATTTACCGATTAAGTAAACAAATGCACCCCTAAAAAGAACTATTAAAAGGACGCAAATCAGTTTTTTTTTGTTCCGTGTTACAGTACCGATAACGTTTCACATCGTAGGTCGAGCTTTAAGGATGTTAATTGTATCGATTGAAAAGCAATAAGATATTAAATTATATTTACTAACATATACCAGTAAATCTTCGATCCCAATGTACCCATTTGTGTACTATAGTCACTAAAATATAATCCTGAATATTTGGTTCAAATGTCTCTATATAGTGCAAAAATAGCTGCCTATTTAGTAGTTCTAATGTCCACTGGTGGACTTTCAATGATAAACCAATATTAACTGTTATACATTTATACATTCTTATGTATCTAACATTAGCGTAATTAGAAAATTTTCCTGGATAAGACAATTTTTACGTTTTAGAAACTCCATCAGAAGAAAAAAAATTTGATGGAAGGAGCTGTGTGGGAGATGCTTCCGGCAGACTTATTCACTCTATTAATATTTACATTAGTGAAGTTCGCAATTTTCTGTAAATGGTCTTGCATGATATATTTACGACCCTATAACCCATGATTTATATTGATTGTATATACATTATATTGTATGTATATACAGTATTTATGACAATATGATGGTGAGTTTATTAATATCAGGTATGAATTATACTTATTTTACAATCAGGAAAAACGAAAATATAAGAAAACAACAAAAATTAAAATAGAGGCGACATAGATTAAGATTTAATTATTTATGATGACCTAGCACAGCAAGATAAATATCATATGCATAAATTGTGTTGCTAGCGGGGGTGCAAATTTTACATTTTGAAGTTTCAGCAAACGTACACGTACATATAGTACACACATACATAAGTATGTACATTATTGATTTTATTCAATTGATGATCTCCTGGCAATATTTAACTTTATCTCCCAGAAGTATTGTATTCATATTACTTGGAAGTATTGCCTTGATCGCAAAATCTCTGCCGAGGAGATTAATTGTTTCCCCAGGCTAAACAAATTTGGTTCCTTTTCATTGTAGGGATATAATGTTTGTAGGGATATAATAAACATGTACGATTGTGTATGTGCGCCACATCCACTTATGTATTTCATGGCAACAACATTTATTCATTAAAAAAATATTGAGAGAACACCAATATCCCAACAAAATGTAGTGTCTGTGTCCAACAAAGTTGCCAGAACTTAATAAAATGTACATACTATACATATATAAAAATATTAATAATATGTACACTATTTCTATACGTGTTTCGTTTTTTCCTTTTGTTTCAAATGAAGCAAAATTGGTACTCGTAGTTTCTTCAATATATGTTTGGAGTTTTTTGATTAATTTGTTTCCTAGTCGAAAGGAAAACTAATAATTAAAAATTTAGAGCCACATTTGTTGTCAATAACGAATTCCCAATATGATTTGAAAACGAAGTTTTAAGCATATGTATGTATATACGAATTCCACAAAGAAAACATCAGTTTCAATATAAAAATATTAAAAATTTTATGTAATCAAAGCACTAAAAGTAAATGAAAATATATTCGAAGCTATCTATATATGTATATAAAATAGGGGATGTGTATGTGACGTAATGGCTCCAAAACGGCTGGGCCGATTTTGACGAAATTTTCAAGAAACCTTCAGAATACTCGGGCGGGTGACACTGTGAAGTCTGATTTTTGTTTTTCGGTCTGTGGGCGGAGGGGCGTGGCAAAATCCAATTTTCATATTTCACCACCAATGACATGTACATATATTTATTTTTTGTGCTTTTTATTATTTTATTTCACTTTTTTTGTCATGTTCTTCAAAACGAGATATCAAACTCCTAAATCGGTTATGTAGTTCCGAAGATATTTACAAAAAATCTATGTTAATCATGATTCAATATCAAAATTTTAAAACTTTTGAAATGTTGCATTAAGAAATCCGAGTTTTCGATTTATTTACAAAATATTTACATCATTCGATAACACGAGATATTCCGCGCTTACTAAGGTGCAACATTGTACAATAAGTTAAAGATCTATACATATAAAACAGGATATATATATATATATATATATATATATATATATATATATATATATATATATATATATATATATATATATATATATATATATATATATATATATATATATATATATATATATATATATATGTAACGTATGGACTCCAAAACTTTATGATAGGTATTCAATGGATTTTTATTTCAAGGCCGTAAATTTCGTTAAAAGCTCAATTTAAATCGTGTGGTAATATAACACTAATGTTTGCTTAGGACCAGCAACGCGTACCGGGTCAGCTAGTTTGTAATAAATTTCTGATCACATTTGCATATTCGAAAAATGACTGAAACTATAACATCAATCTGATGAGAATTCGTTTCTTTCCGAAAATGCTCAGCAAAGATATCTCTCGATTGGTTATGAGATTTTTCCATACATACACGTACTCATGTACATATAGCCATACGTAATTGCAAAAATATTCCGAATATGTACCTTAAAACGCCAAGATCTAATTAAATACCGAATTTTGAAAATCAAGTTAAAATCATTAACCATTTTTTGATACGGTAAGTTTTATTTTCTCAATCTATACAAGCAAATGTTCTCACATTTTCATAAAATTTTTATTGAAGTCGGTAAAATACGCCTTCGACCCCATACGACAACCATATTGAATTCAAATTGAGTAATTTTAAAATTTATACTTGTTGCAATATTTTACTTTCGAAAAAAAGTTGAGGAAACTTAAAATAACGATTCGGAAATGAAACGGTGTAGTATTTATAGGGACATTTGTTATTTTCTGCGTAAACTATAAATTCACTTACAACAAAATTGCTAACGCTTCCATTACTATTGGAAGCTAACTACATAAGTATGTACTTATGTAAGAATGTACTTATATAAAAAAATAAACTTAGTATACTTACATACATACATACATACAATGTATTTATATATGTAGTATGCACCCAATTTAGAAAATCATCTCGCAGGACAATGTCCTCCTGTAATACATTTTTAATTTTGTCATCCATCAAATACTTACTTATGTACATAAGTAATGGCACTACATAAGAAACTTTTACAGATGATGAGACGAATGTCGTATGTATGTATGTAGTCTTAGATCACAGACAGCATCTCAATTTTGAATGTTTGAGTCCTACAAGTAGAATGGAAAGTGCTCTATTGAAATCAGGAAACTTATTCCCGAAACCTAAGCTTACTCACGAACGACTCGTTCCCGTAATTTTAATAACTTTGAATTAAAATAAAACTCATTTTTAACTTAAACTAATAATCTTCTTTTAAATAAAACCACATACAATCAATGTTGGAACTTTTTAAATATCAAATGATTTTGAAAGGCAACAAAGTGATTTATTTTCGGTACTCGTATATCTTAATAATTTCAAATATATTTACATACATACATATTTAAGTATGTACATACATACATAAGAGTGTGTCAATTCTTTTTCTAATTTATTGCAATAATATCGTTTCTTTCAGAATTGTGGTATTGATTCTTCTAATTTAACTGAGAATTAAGTACATATGTATGTATGTACATACATATATTTTATTGAATTTAATTTATAATATCGCTACACACCAACATGGTTTCTTAGATGTGGAACGAGCATTGACTTTTAATAATTTCATTTCTCAATTAGAATCAATCACTGTGCCACAATTTGTTCAAGAGCCAGCCTTTGTTACATCCATATGTGCATGCATAATATGTACATACATATATACATATGCATAAGTTTATTATACATATACATGTACATAGATACATGTACATACATAGATACATACATATATACACAAGTAACCTGATTGGAAGTATCGCAGCACGTGGCATTGGTTTCTTCTAAACGAAATACAGTTAAATACATACAGTAAAATACAGTAAATACAGTTCATAAAATATGTAAGTACATACATATACATATGTACATATATATATATATATATATATATATATATATATATATATATATATATATATATATATATATATATATATATATATATATATATATATATATATGTATATATATATATATATATATATATATATATATATATATATATATATGTATATATATATGTGTATATACATATATAAATAAATATATACATATATATATATATATATATATATATATATATATATATATATATATATATATATATATATAATATGTACATATGTATATGTATGTACTTACATATTTTATGAACTATATATATATATATATATATATATATATATATATATATATATATATATATATATATATATATATATATATATATATATATGTACATATGTATATGTATGTACTTACATATTTTATGAACAATATATATATATATATATATATATATATATATATATATATATATATATATATATGTATATATATATATATGTATATATGTACTTATGTATATATATACATATGTGTATATATATAAATAAATATATATATATATATATATATATATATATATATATATATACTTATATATATATATATGTGTATATATATGTACATATATACATATATGTACATACATATACATATAAACTTGAGATAAATAGAAAAGGATATCATTCCACACTTATTGAGAGATTTTAACACGATGAAGATGATTTTGTGTACATTAACAACCTTTTTAAACATTTTATGGTTTTAAACGTTTCTTTGACAAATGCGGACTCAAAGAACCCAGCCAGAAAAAACCTTACTCAGTGCTATGTATGCCGATTAAAACCTTATTCGATTACTTAGAAAAAATGGAACAAATAAAAACATTACTTTTATGATTAAAGGTTAATGCATAGAAAAAATAAAAAGTTTGTTGTGGCTTTAGCTCTTCATATGCCGACATTTCATTGATTGCTAAAACCAAATCGTCAGTGAAGTTTAAGCAGTTTGAAATGTCGGCATAGGAAGATCTAAAGCCACAACAAACTTTTGATTTTTTCTATGCATTTTGCAAAAGCTGTAATTGTTTCTAACGATTAGTTCGGGAGAATATCCCAAATAATGAATTTCAATATTAAGTATTAAAGTTTAATGTGTGAAAAAAATTAATAATATTTTTGTCTTGCGTATTTAAAGTTTTGACCCAATAAATAAGTTCCCGTAATTACGAGTGCTTCGTAACCGACTAAACATTACCAATCCAAAAAATATTCGAAAAACATGTTTAAAAAATTATTTTTACTGCCGATTCCTGTTATTTATTGAAAAATTCAACATATACCTAACTACAATAAATTAATTGAATAATTTTTTATAAAAAACAATATATTTATTTTTTTATAAAAAAGAAGTCCTCAAACTCATAAAAAATGATTCAAATAACACAGGTCTGCAACCAAATTTTTTTTCTTTAAAATAATAGGTGATTCTTAAGTATTTTGGTGCGCTGAGTTCAGAAATGGCCTCAGTTTTTTTTTCCAGCACATAGGAATTTTCCGTAAAATGCATTTTTCTGCGGATTGCCTACCATAAGGGGTATATTTATGTTTGCAGGCCTGTGTAATTTATAAAAAATAAAAAGGTCGAATAATATCATCAATTTAATATAACTACAATTTTTAATTTTCACATACGTAAGTAGAAATCACCATTGATAGTATTACTTCCAAGCACCGGCTAGATCTTCCAAATCTAGGGCATATGCTTTTTATTTTTGATGTTTAAACAAAAGTAAAAACGATTTTTTTTTTGGAAATTGAAAAATAAATTCCTTGCTGGAGAACAACATGTTGAAACAGTCTAAGCTTTACATACTTATGCAGTCAGACCCTTGCTGGGATAAATACCTTGTCGTGGTGTGAGGGCTTAAGTGTGGGCTGAATTGCACATCTCTTCTGAAGGCGAACGAGGGTCCTCTATAGGATCCGTAGTTTAACTGAAGAAAGTGGTGGGCATAAAAGCCTGCATACTAAAAGTTATCCACCCCCAAACAGAGGTGTTACGCGACCCGTGCCTATCTGTTCTCTTTGCAGTCGGGGGCACGAGACTGTATTCAAACGGAGCTTTGCTGATACCTGGGCACCTCAGCAAATAGACTACGCCCCCTCCACGTTATCGGGGGGTATGCCGTGGAGGAGATCCCTTTCCCCTACACTCTTGGAACCAAAAATGACAAAAAACAATTCGAAACAACACAAAAACGAAAATATGACGATGACGACAATGGACATACAAACGGACAACGGAACAGAGAATCGGACAAGGACAGCAACACAAAAAAGAGGGGAAGAGGTGGGAATACCCGGGGGGGGGACTTAAGGTCAACCCAGCTTTCAGAGACAGGTGGGAACATCAACTCTGACTCTCAAAACGTAAACCAGTCAAGTAGAGATCCTTCGCAGGATCTAGAAGATTCCCTAAAGGAATCATCGGAGATTCCCTCCACCTCGGTAGAGACTGGTAAGAGGATCCGATCTCAAGAAGGGCAGAACATTGCGGAGTCGAAGCATAAGAAAAGGTGCTCCTCGTCGACCAGTAAGTCGCCAAAATCGGGCGTCTCCCTTCTTCAAGGAGTCTCCATGAAGAATCCTTCTAGTAAGGGGGTCAAAGGTGCAGCACTTACTGAGAAGACGGGCACGTCGGCGAAATCTTCCGCGGAAGCAGAGAACGCCAAAAAGCGGAATCTCTTCACGCGTAAGAGGAAGCTAGACGCAACCAAGGAAAAAGAGCCGCCATCCTACGCTAAAGTAGCCAGGAGGCAATACAGGAACAATATCTGCTACGCGGTCATTGACACCTCACGTCAGACTGGCAAAATACCAGAAAATCAACAGCAAGTGGTTGAGGATCTGGTAAATAACGCGATATTGGAATACGTTATGGCTACCGATAACGGATCTCCAATGCAAATAAACAGCTGCGAGTTTCAAAGGTTATTGGCAGACAAAACAAAGAACTGGCTGTAGAGAAATGGGAGGTGTTCCACAGAGAGGAGGACCAAAATGGAACTCTTTTTGTGGTGGGCATCGACCAAGGATCTATTTCCAGCCTTTCCAAATCTGAAGGGAAGGTGTTCTTTGTGTCTATTTCAAAATAGGCAAGTCCTGTATCGGCAGCCAGGGGAAAACCACCCCCATCAACGACAGGACAGACACAGCACAGGCTGCATCTACCCAAAATCAGGCGGGTGTCTCGGAGGGCCACACGGCCAAGGAGGAGTTGGAGCAAAATATCACCAAAATTAACAAAGTTAAGATACATGTGGCATTAATACAAGAACCATGGATGACAAAAAACAGGGTTAATGGATTAAACCATGTAAACTACCAATTATTTTATGCTAAAACAGGGAATCGTCCGAGGACCTGTATTCTTAGTCACAAAAATGTATGCTTTCTTTTATCCACAGAGTTGTCAACAGCATACGCAACAGTACTGAAGCAGGGAAATGGGAACATATGCCTAGCATCAGTATACTTGCCGTATAATGCACCGACACTACCACCAACGTCGGAATTACGACACTTGGTAGAAGATTGCAGAATAAAAGGTAGGACAGGCTCTTTTAGAATTTCTGAATACTAACGATCTATTAACTGTTAATACTGGTAATACGCCTACCTTTATTAATAGAATTAGAGCGGAGGTATTAGATTTAACTATATGTTCTGAAAACGTAATCGATGAAATTGCTGAATGGAGGGTTCTGAAAGAGCACTCATTCTCAGATCATCGTTATATTATGTATAAAATTGCTAGGCAACCGCCAGAACCTATAACCTTCCGGAACAGTGCTAAAACTGATTGGGCAAAATTCGAAAGGTCACTTGATTCTCATTTAGGGCAGCTTTCTTTCAATCGCCTAGAAAGAGAGGACATAGACAGTGAAGTCAAAATCATTACGGAGGCTTAAGTTGAGTCGTTTGAAGAGAGTTGCCCACTTCGGGAAAGAAAATCCCCATACGAGAAACCTTGGATGACAGGGGAGATTCTGGCATTGGGGAGGGAAGTCCGCCGACTCTATAATAGAGCGAAACGTAAAAGATTACTAGTATATTGGGAAGATTATCGTGATAAACTCCGAAATTACAACAAGAGAATAAGAACAGCTAAACGTACATCCTGGAGGCTTTTCTGTGAACAGATGGACAGTGTAAGCGATGTTTTTAAAATTGAAATTGAAAATGTGGAGGAAACCATTAAACTCCTCATGGATACACATTTTCCACGCAGCCTGGCCGAACTTTCGGCTATGCTGGACGATGAGAGAAGTGGTGAACATGAGGTGCCTATTATCAGCGATAGGATGGTTATGGAAGCGATAAAAAGCTTTTCTCCGTTTAAGGCTGCGGGTCCGGATGGTATCTTTCTGGCGCTCCTGCAGAAAGGGATGAATTTAGATTCGACACATCTTGCAGGAATTTATAATGCATGCCTAACACACGCATATATTCCAGTAGGCTGGCAGGAAGCGAGGGTAGTGTTTATCCCCAAACCTGGCAAGCCAAATTATTCTTCACCAAAGG
>OY812998.1:4274881-4604677 GCA_963681545.1 Germaria angustata
CTATAATTATACATGTATAAGTGTGATATACTATATATACATATATTTTCGTTGCTTTTAAATTGTATTTCATATTTAAATTGAAATTGGTATGTTCTTCATTATTTCTTATCTATATTGTTTTTGTTAATTCAAATATTTTTTTAGTAAATTCTTATGTACTAGTTTTGTTTTAGACTTATTAATTTCTAAAAGTACATTTAAATCTTCTAAATCCAATACTTTGTATGGGCCTTTGTATGGAGGTTCATACTTTTTTCTATTTAAGACTTTAACTAAAACTAAATCTCCTATTCTAAGATCTATTTTATTTTGCTTCTTTTCAGATTCTCTACCTCTTTTTCTTTTTACTTCGAGAATTATTTCTCTTGCTCTTTGCAATGAGTGATGAAGTCTAATCTTTAGTTCATTTAAGTAGTTGTCAATATTATAAATCTTTCTGGCATCGTCTAAAATGTCGTTTGGTAGTCTAGGAAGTCTACCAAAAATTAGTTCAAATGGTGAATAGTCTGTATCGACATTCGGTGTCGTATTGAAAGCAAAAGAATAATATGGTATCCACTCATGCCAATTATTGTCATTCACAAAATTCAGAAAATATTCATTTAAAACGCGATGATTTCGTTCTATTGTGCCCAAAGTTTCATGATGGTAGGGTGTTAAGAAATTTTGTTTTATTTTTAATAATACACAAATCTCTCTCATTAATTCATTGGTAAATTCGGTTCCTTTATCTGTTTTTAGAATGTTAAATAAACCGTATTTTAAGACTATATGTTCTATTAATGATTTTGCGACTGTTTTGGCATCTTTTGATTCAATCGGACAAGCAACAACATATTTTGTCAGTTCACACTGCATAGTAAGTATGTATCTAAATTGTCCAGATGGTCTTAATGGTCCAACTGTGTCCACAACAATAGTATCAAAACCATGTGATGGTGTATCTGTTACAGTAAAGGGTTCTTTTGTATTCTTTATTTGTTTATGCCTTTGGCATGAATCACATGTTGTTATGTATTTCTTTACCATTTTGTTCATATTTTTCCATATATATCTTTGTTTTAATTTGGAAAGTGTTTTCCTAATTCCAAAGTGTCCTCCATGTGGTGAGTCATGAAATTCTTCTATCAATCTATATTGTGTTATATTGTCTTTTATTTCTCTTGGCATTCTGTATATAATTATTTCTATATCGTTTTTCTTTATATTGTTATATTTTTCTTTCAACTCTTCGGCCGTTATATATTTAAATATTTCATCATTATCATATAGTACGTACTTTTTAAATTTCAATTTCTTTAATCTCAATAAAAGTTTCTCCAAAAATGTTCCTGAAAACATAGGATTTTCGCTTTAATTGCATATTATGCGCGTTATTTTATCATTTTTTTCTTTCAATTCTTTTTTCAAATCTTGCTGCAGCTTATTATCATATATAAATTCAATCTTTTGAGTACCCGTAATATTATTTATTGACGTACATTCCCACATCTGGAGGTGATCAGTCTCCTTTTGAGATATGCAGTCTTTTATAATACTTTCTTTTTTATGAACGTTCTTTTTATTATCATATACATATACCTTTCTTTTCATTACTACTTTTATTTTTCATACTTCGTGTTATTGCCAAGGTTTTCTTTTCTTTTTCATCAATATAGATTGGAATCATGTCTCTTTTAATGTTTTAATGCCGTTTGGCGAATTTTGGAAATGTTTAGTATCTAATTAATTCATTCAAATATACGTATTTATTTTACTTGAAAAATTTACAATTTATTTTTAAAAAATGCATAAATTCAAAAATCTAAGAAGTTTGAAAAAACGAATAAATTACATTGTGTATACATATGCCTTGCATTGATTGCATTATTTAAAATTTTTATAAAAGTATGAATCTGTTGCCGATTTTCATAAAAAAAAATGTGAAAAATGTTAAAATGTAAAAAAAAATTTATTCTATTAATCCAATATCAATTTCTATTTTTGAGAAGAAAACTTTTCTCATTTATATGCATTAAAATTTCAAGTAAAAAAAATTTCTCTGATCTTTAATCTGATGGTCAACAATAATACGGTACTAATTATTAGAAAACTGCGGATAAGCTTGTGGAAAGTTGATTAATAAATTCTTTATAACTAAAATTTGAATGACATTAATACTTTTACGGAATGTAGTTTGGTTTTTGTTGCACATTATTGATTTTTTTGCTGGGGTATAGCATTATTTATTGGCTGCTGTTGTTGGGGAATATTATTACTTCCTACAGGTAGATATTCATTCTGAGATGGTACATTGTTTGAAACTGGTTGTTTCTGAGCTGTAGAATCATTTGCAACAGGTTGTAGAGGTAAATTATTAACTGTGCGTTGATGTTGTTGTTGTGGCGGCAAGGATGGATATTGTTGAACTGTTTGGTAAGCAACATTTGGATCATGCACATAATAACCCTGCGGCATATCTGGGTGAGGTGAAAGCAATCCTTGTTCAATATTTCGCTGGATTTCTTCATTTTTTAACCTTTCAAATTCCAAATATTCCTCGTGCGTATATTGCGGTTTTTCATCTATGGTGTGCCATTCTGGATCAGCATTGTGTTCTTCTCTCTTTGTTTGTTCCACAAATTCTTGGAAACTAATTAGTTTTTCTCCATTGGTATCGGCTTGTTGAAATACATGTTCACGCATACGCTCCATTTCTTCAGTCCGTTCTCGCATATCGTCTTCTGGTAACTCAGACTGGTAAACCTTGTCTAGTTCTTTTAACGAACAAAACTTCTTTTGAATGCGCAGGATAAAATTTTTATCTTGTTTATTTACAGTACTCCTTTTAGTTTAGCAGGATCGAAAATTTTTTTTCAGGATCTCCCAAATTTTAGCCATGTAATGATTTCTTCTGAATGGAAGAAGGATCTTCCAAATATTAGTTTCGCAAAAATAATCTTCAGGATCTCCTATGTTTTATTTTGGCAGGATCGCCATGTAATGATTGTGGAAAAGGCAATATGTAAAGATTTAATAAAAAAAAACTCTGCTTTCAGTATTTGCTAAGCTCTGCAGCCGCTTTTCTTCAGCACCCAACAGTGCCGATTTCAAATGAGAAATTTAAAGAAGCCAATTCAGCTGTTCAATAAATTCTGATTTTATTTTACAAAACTTCCAACTTATATACTAATTTATTCCTTGGTCAGCACAAATGTAGCACAACAACAAATCAATAGGGAATTTGGCGTTCTCACGGGAATTTACAATTTTTGACAAATTCTTCTTTTTTTTCTTTAGGAAAATAATTTATTAAAAAGTTTCAATACAAAAATCATATTACAACCTTCCCAATGCCAATAGTCCACTACAAAAAGTTTAATGCCCATTTGTGCTGACCAAACACAAAAACAAATTTACAATTTTAGCTGTTAGGCTTTAACAATGAAATTCTTAAAATTACTTATCGTAAGCAAAAATGAATTAAATTTCAAGTTCAATGTCTTGACGCAAATAAAAATGCTTATAGTGCTACAGTGCCTTAACTTAGTATAGATGCACTACAAATGCAAAAATTTCAAGTAAAAATTACATAAAAAACGTTAAAAATTTGGTTAGCCATGTCTGAATGAAACAAATTCTAATGCACCTTTTCACTAAATGATTTAAATAGCTGTCATTAATTTACATACGCAAAATCAATTAGATCGGCATTATTGATACAACTTCCAATTTGTAAGGATCGGCAATATGTATAGTCGCACTTTATTAGATCGCAAGTGCATGTTGTACAATTAATAAATGAAATGACAAACCATAATGAAAATTAAAATTGTAGAATAGAATTTTGTGTGAACACTTGGGCGGTTGATTGTTTGCCCCTCCCATTATTTTATTAAACTAAAAAGATTGAAATATTGTTTAAAGATAACACGCATATATTGTGAAATATCTTGCTATATTAGAAAATATTAAGTCTTTTTTCTTTGTTTCCGAAAAAACTTCACTACTGCTTTGATTTATCACCCCTTAAGCAATTAATTTAATTAATTAATTTTAAAATTATGTCTGTAGTAACAGAGAAAGATTTTCTTACATTAAACTTCATACGAGTATGGAGGAGCTTGTAGCATCCGACCAAAATGAAATTTCACAAATCACAAACATGTCATGTTTTCACTTTCTCATAAATAAATTAAGAACAAGTGCTAAAATAAATTGAAAAACCGATTTCAATGAGAAATGTTACCTTCAAACGGAGCATTAAATTACTTTTTTCACTCTAGATAGAACAACCGTTCGTCATTTGATAATTTGAAATCAAGATGAGATGTAAGTTTTTAGATATTGCTATAATTCCTTTACATATATATATATATATATATATATATATATATATATATATATATATATATATATATATATATATATATATATATATATATATATATATATATATATATATATATATATATATATAACAATATTTGAAGAATTGCTTTATGTTTAATAATTGATTATGTAAATGCGAACAATTTCCTTTTCAACACAAGTTTATCTCAAGGAATATTTTTCCACTTGTTTTTGCTTTTCATTTTTGATGTTCAAAACAGAAACTGTTCCTTGAGCACAGAAAAAACGCACTTAATAACATTTATTGCTTTGAGAAGTCACAAATACACACACACAAATGCCAAGAAAAACTTATACTCACCCACCAAACATTTTGTATTGCGTAGGTAAAAGGTTGGTAGGTTTTTTTTTTAAATTGCAAAGGTCATTTTAAATTTAATTTTACTTCATTTTTCGAACTAAGTTATTTAAAATGAAAGTGTTAATTAATCTGGCTTAAGCTCGCGTTAGGTTTATATATGAGTATTTCTTATATACATATTTATATAAATTTTTTTATTATGGAAGAAGTAAAAAGATAAATAGTTGAAATTCCTCAATACTGGCAGCCACCTAAAAAGTGATAAGAAATTGACGCATGAACGGTGATGGTAATAGTGTAACGGCCTCCTAAAAAAGTACGGTTCCGTTCTGCTAGTGTAACAATTGGTTTCTCCTTACTCCTGCCTTAATGAGAAAACAATTTTAAAACAATATTAACCTGAACTCTCAAACTCAGCGCTTGAGATTAAGTAAGAGAAATGTTCATTTGGGAAAAATTTGAATTGAAACAATAGTTGCCAAAACTTAAAATATTCATTGATGTCAATTCCGAATTTCAAGCTTCGATTGTTGTTTGGTAAAGGCACTAAATTTTAACGCACTTTTGGCAGGATAGGTCATTAAATGTCAGCTGCCGAAACAATTGGACAACAGCTCTATATTCGCTAAGGTAAACAAATTGTAACAGGTGCTGTGAGGTAAGCAACTTAACGTTAATACCCTGAAATTGAGAGTGAAAAATTTATTTTATGTCGAAAATTCAAACTGCTTTAAGTTCACTGACCATTTGGTTTGGCGACCAATGAAAAGTCGAAATATGAACAGTTAAGGTCACAAAAAACGACTTTGAAAAGTTCATATATTACTTCGATACAATCGTGATGCATTTCTATATTCATTTAATTAATATAATTAATTGTTTCTTCAAACGTAAAGCTCTTGCAATATAGATGTTAAATTAATTTTCTGCATTTCGATACTCATAGAAAGTCGTCTTCAGGGAATTGTATTTTAATTATAATAATTATTTTTTGTAAAAGAAAAAATAAGTCCGGCCATCTTTAAATTAAAATTTTCCCCCTTCAACGAAATCAGCCAAGAACCCATCTTCCATCCAGAATCGCAAGACAAAGACAAGACAAAGACAAAAGTAATCGCTTCTTAGCGACCTCAAGTGCGCTCACTCCCTGGATTCTATTTGCCGAAAATAACTAAAAGAATATAATAAAATAAAATAGTATTTTTTAGAGACTTTGAAAAGTTATAATATGGTAGTCACACAAAAACACCCGAATATGATTAAATTAGACTCATCTAGTGCCCCCTCATTATTGACGGCATTCGATTTCATTATTTGCATGAATCTCTATTTTCCCCGATATCATATATTTAGTAAAATTATTGCCATTTACAGATATGGATCGTTAAAAAAAACAGAAAAAAGGCGAAGAAATAATTAAAACTTACCACAAAAATGATGATTCAAATGTGACCACTTTTCGAGCATCACCTGTATATGATATGAGAAATTAGCAAAAGTCCTCATGAGTAACTTTTATCGTTAATCACGTGACTGTAGATAAAATTCGACTACGATTGAAAAAAAATATTTGTTAAGAGAAGAAATATTCTTTTATCCAACAGTGAGGCAGAATAAATAGAATTTGGAAATAATTTAGGCATTTCTAAACGTCTAGACCGATTAAGATGATATTTTCCCAGATACTCTATAGAAATATTCTAGTTTAAATATTTATCATGTACTCTCGGGATTATTCAGGAGAAGAACTAGTAAGTTTGAGAGTTTTCCCCTTTGGGTATGCAAAAATTTTCGAGTGCCTTCCATTTCTTCGTATTTTATTCGAAAAAGTTTCATTTCTCCTTAAATAACTTTTTATTATTAGCATTTAAAAAATATACTTATATGTATGTGTATCGCATATAGGAGTTAAGTCATTATGTAAGTTGTTGCCATTTAAAATTTTGTATTTTCTAATTTTCGAAAACCTTAGCGCAGCCAGTATTTTTCCGATTACGGATGCAGATATTAACTTTTTTCGCGATTTGTCTTTTCTTAACTAGAAAACTAAATTTGAAAGTGTTTTGAAATAAATTTTCTTAAAATATCTCTTCCGATGAAATTTTAAACTTGAAAATTTTAAGCATTTTTAATTTTCCAAATCTTTCGCCCAAAGCCTCTTCTTTATAAAAAATTTTCTTGCGAATTTAAAAAGATTTTATATATACTTACCTCTATAGGTTCTCTACTGATGTGATTAAAGAAAAAACAACTGAGTTTTTTATGATTTGAGTTGGCTGGTGGCAGTTTTATAATTACTGTGCCAAAATCCTAAAACTTGCATTGAAAAACCATATGCACAGCAAGACCAACAAGAAACAATAAATTTATTATAAATTATTTTGGGGGACTGTTGTGAATAATTTTTAATAATTGAAAAATTTCTCTAGTTTTGTTTAAATCTGTGTTCACTAAACTATTTTCTTTTTGGCATACCATTACTTTTCCATTAATTTCTTTACAAGTACGAAATTTCCTTTAAAACTTTTTTATCCCTAAATTTTGTTATGATGTAAAAAAAAATCTGGTTTATACTAGAAAATACTTTAGTTCTCTGCAAAAAGTTCCTTTTAAATTTGACATCTTTGTCAAATTTGAATATGGCTGCTATCATAAGCCGGAGTACTTCGTTGCTATTTCAAGAAGAAACTTTATCACATTCAAGCATGCCTAATGGCTGATTTATTTCCATAATATTTTGGTTATGCTCCATAGTGTGTTGTTTATTTTAACTCTGTATATTGGTGAAACAAAAAAAAAAAAAAATAAAAAAATAAAACAAAAGCAATCGCGTAAATTAAGGAGATTAACGTATAATAAAAAAAGTTTTCTCTATTTACATTTTTCTCCACAAGCTCTCGAACGGTTTTCAATTGCTTTTTCTTATATTAAGACTTGATATCATCGCGGAAAAAGGCCGTCTAGCGAATAAGTTGTCTTAGAACTTTTTTTAACGCATTACTTTGCGGTTGTTGGGTACAAACTGAAATCATTTTTATGTCTTTGAACAAAAATAAAATTTGAATCCAGAGAAAATAATTTATATATGTTTATATGCGTCTGGATTGTTAGCGATTAGATCGAGATATCTCTTAACATAAGTATGTACATATGTAAGTGAACATGTTTGTACAAGATAAAAAGCACATCTTTCAATTTTCATTAAGAATGACTAAATATATTGTATTTGTAATCTTCTTAAAGTGTAAAACAAACTCAACTGTGATAACGAATAAGTAGGAATATTTTGTTCCAAAGGCCCATCACATACATAGGTATGTTTATATGTATCGTATATACGAAAATGGTTGATAATATATATATACATAAGTATTTATATATATATATATATATATATATATATATATATATATATATATAAGTTAACACGGTATAACAAATTGCACCACCACTTGCACCACCCTAATAATATCTTGTGCGACGACAGCAATTATTAACCAGACAGCAGTGTCAGTTGACAAATTATTTCCCAACATAAAACACAGCAACGTTGTGGAGGCGATGAAATATGAAACGCAATACCATACACGAAGCGCATTGTCAGCAACTACATCTTATTAAGTACGGGTGCTAGGTAGCAATAAGTATTCTATGTAATTGTTTTAAGTTTAGTTTGGTAAGACAACTCAAAAGAAACGGAATTCGTTAATAAAGTATCTTAATGAGAAGTCAAGAAATAGACTTTGTTAATGAAATATCATAATTGGCGCCCAACGGGATTGAACTGAAAAATTTTATAAGACAGTACGTTTATAAAATTTAAATAAAGGAATTGTGTAAAATACATCTAAAAAAACAAGATAGTGTTATCGGAAAAAATTGGAAAATAAATTTGGAAAATAAATGTGTCACCAGGCTTCGAAATAGTCTGGGCTGCGAGGAGATAAAAAGGAAGACATTACGAGGCAATATCAGCGGCACGTCTGCGAAGAAATAAAAAGACAGCATCAGTAGCAGAAAGGGCAAGAGTAACACCGATGGAATGGAGACTTTCATAATTATTATACTGTAAGATTAATTTTAACTTATATAGTTTTAATGTTTTCAAAAAGTGTGTGTTAAATGTCTAAGTACTAAACGAGTGGCTGTTAGCAAGAGTAGGAAAAAATTTCGCGAAAATATCTACAAAAAGTAAAGAAAACAGGGAATAAAAATATTGAAGAATTATTTGAATTTATTTCTGCTCGGTTTTTTTTAATAAGTAACTACGACCTAGATCAAGAAGTTGATTCGTTCAATTGAATTCCGGTGGACAGAAGGTAAAAAGATAATAACATTACGATGACGACCGCAGAGCATTTACGTGTGCTCGTTGACACTGCCATTTCGGCAGCTTTAAAAGTCCAACGGGAAGAATTTGAGAAACAAATTTCGGACATACAAAATAAGTTCGATACATTTTCAGTATCGACCCCTGAAGTCGTGTCTTATAGGGAAATCGAAATTATTCCAGGACGTCAGTGTGACGAGTCCTTAGACGTCGTGAAATCCTTGCCAGACTTCGAAGGCAGACATGAGTCGTACATTTCATGGCGACAGGCTGCTCACACAGCTTATAAATTATTTGAACCTTACGACGGAAGCTCTAAACACTATCAGGCTGTAGCTATCATAAGAAATAAAATTAAGGGTTCAGCCAACATGGTACTATCTTCCTTTAATACTGTTTTAAACTTTAAAGCCATAATTGCACGCTTGGACTTCACATACTCGGACAAACGTCCGATTTATCTAATTGAACAAGAGTTATCCACTCTTCGTCAGGGTAGTATGACTCTACTAGAATTCTATGATGAGGTAGAAAAAAAATTAACACTACTTACGAACAAATCTACTATGACATATGACAGCGTTATCGCAAATTCTATGAATGAAAAGTACAGGATGGATGCGTTACGCGTTTTTATTTCCGGCACGAAAAAAGATTTAAGCAATGTACTCTTTTCGGCACGTCCATCCGACTTACCATCAGCCTTGGCATTAGCCCAAGAAGTCGAATCTAATCGGGAAAGGTACTTGTTTGCGTCAAATTTCGCTAAATCTCGCGAGGATAGGGATAAACAAAAAAGTGAACTACAGTCAATGCACAAGAATATTCAAAATAAAAATCCAAACTTTGCTAGACGAATTCCAAGTCGTATGAACGGGAACGAAAACAATTCGGTAGAGCCTATGGATGTTGATGAATCTTCCCGGTTCAGACACTCAACGCGTTTCAAAGCGCCTACGCAAAATACACCACAGAATCAGTACTATCATAATCAAAACCTATCGCAATCATTTAAAAATCAATCAAATTGGCAGGCAGTGAAAAGACCTAATAGTGGCACAGCTCGATATACTAGCCCAAAACATCAGAGAATAAATCATCTTTCGCAAGATGACCCTGAACATAATCAAGACTACCATCAGGTAGCAGAGACCGAAGCAGGCGATGTTGAAATCGATGCTCAGGGCGAATTTGAACAGATTAATTTTTTAGAAACAGCTCCCTGCTACCTTTTATAGAAAGACGTGTGGCGGGGAAAACCATAAAATTGCTAATAGATACGGGTGCCTCAAAGAATTATATTAAACCTATAAAAGGTTTAAACGATATTATTCCAGTAGACAACCCGTTCATGGTGAAGTCGATTCACGGTTTCACAGCAATTAAAGAAAAATGCACTATAAATATTTTTGACACCTGTACTACGTTTTTCATTTTGCCATCCCTCTCGACGTTTGACGGTATCGTTGGCCTCGATCTGCTAACACAGACGAGTGCGACATTAAATTTCGAAAAGAAGGAGTTGAAAACTAAAACTGGCATCGAAAAGATCCAATTTTTAAAATGTGTAAATGTAAATTTTACACAAGTGGAGGATATAAAAGTACCTCAAACTATTGCAGAAAAGTTTAGGGAAATGATGAAAAAATTTTTGGGAGTTTTTGCAAACCCCAAAGAATCACTTCCGTATAATACGAACATTGTAGCTACTATCCGTACCAATAGTAATGACCCAGTCTACTCCAAACTATATCCATATCCCATGGGTGTAGCAGACTTCGTTAATAATGAAATTAAAGAACTCCTACAGAACGCCATCATACGGCCTTCTAGGTCACCCTACAACAATCCCGTTTGGGTTGTCGATAAAAAAGGTAGGGACGAGTACGGTAACATGAAAAAACGACTAGTTATAGATTTCAGGAAATTGAACAGCATAACTGTCGACGACAAATACCCAATTCCCCAAATAAATGTTATTCTCTCAAATCTCGGTAAAGCGAGATTCTTCACGACACTTGACCTCAAGTCAGGCTTCCATCAGATAACACTATCTGAACAAGATCGGGAAAAGACGGCATTTTCGGTCGGAAACGGGAAGTACGAATTTTGTAGGCTTCCTTTTGGCCTCAAGAATGCCCCCAGTATCTTCCAAAGGGCCATTGATGATGTTCTGAGAGAGCAAATTGGGAAGTCATGTTATGTTTATGTTGATGATGTGATCATTTTCTCTGAAACCGAGGAAGATCATGTAAAACACATTGAATGGGTATTGGGCCGACTATATGAAGCCAATATGAGAATTTCTCGAGAGAAATCACATTTTTTTCAGGAAAGTGTCGAATATCTCGGTTTTGTAGTGTCTAGAAATGGCATCAGAACGAGCCCAGAAAAGGTAGAGGCCATCCGCAATTACGAAAAACCTTCTACACTCTTTAATGTAAGGTCGTTTTTGGGATTGGCCAGCTATTACAGAAGCTTTATTAAAGATTTCGCATCTATTGCAAGACCGTTAACAGACATTTTGAGGGGCGAAAACGGCAAGATTAGTGCCTCCCAATCAAAGAGGGTAAAAATAAATCTTGATGAAGAACAACTTCAAACGTTCGAAAAGTTAAAAGAGATCCTTACTTCCGAAGAAGTTATGCTCCTCTATCCTGATTTTAAAAGACCATTCGACCTGACGACAGACGCCTCTTCTTTAGGCTTAGGCGCGGTTCTCTCACAAGGGGGGAGGCCAATCACCATGATTTCTAGAACTCTAAAAGATAGAGAACTTAACTATGCCACTAATGAGCGAGAACTTTTAGCCATTGTTTGGGCTCTCCAGAAATTGAGGAACTATTTATACGGTGTAAGAAATTTAAATATCTACACAGACCATCAACCTCTTACATTTGCGGTTTCTGATAGAAACCCAAATACTAAAATAAAACGTTGGATGGCTTTCGTTGACGAGCATAATGCCAAAATTATTCATAAACCTGGAAAAGAGAATTATGTGGCAGATGCCCTCTCACGACAAAATATTCATACTCTTGAGATAGAATCTCTTTGCACCAAGGAGAATTTGGAGCCTCAAAACCAGAATACCTCGGGAAAGGACAATTATTCAGATCTCGCGACGGTACACAGTGAAATATCCCTGACCCACACAATCGAGTCTACCGACAAACCGGTCAATTGTTTTAGGAACCAAATTGTTCTCCAGGTGGCGAATTTCCCTCTAAGGAGAGATTTTATTATTTTCACTGAAAAGACTCGCCACTTAATCGATTTCACGGATAGGACCACATTATTCAATGAAGTCAAATTAGTAATTAATCCAAGGGTCGTAAACGCAATATATTGCGACCTGCCGACTATAGCCTGTATCCAACATGAACTGGTTAGATACTTTCCGGCTACTAAATTTTGGTACTGTAAAAATATGGTCCAGGATATTTTTGACAGGAATGAACAAAGGGAAATTGTTGTCACAGAACATAACCGTGCCCACAGGGCGGCGCAGGAAAACGTCAAGCAGATACTTTCCGATTATTATTTTCCAAAAATGGTGAAATTGGCAAATGAAATCGTTGCTAATTGTAAAATCTGTACAAAAGCAAAGTACGACAGGCATCCCATTAAACATGAGATCGGAGCAACTCCAATACCATCCTACGTAGGCGAGATGCTTCATATCGATATATTTTCAACAGATAAAAAATTTTTTCTAACCTGCATTGATAAGTTTTCAAAGTTTGCAGTGGTTCAACAAATCCCATCTCGCACAATAGTGGACTTAAAGGGTCCAATAATACAACTAATGAACCTTTTCCCAAGTACAAAAAATATTTATTACGACAACGAGCCTTCACTAAAATCTGAGACTATTTTATCCCTATTACGGGACCAGTTTGATGTTAAAATTGGAAACGCCGCTCCTCTTCATAGTACCTCAAACGGACAGGTGGAGCGTTTTCACAGCACACTCTCTGAAATAGCTAGGTGCCTAAAATTAGAGAAAAAAATTGAAAGTACAGTTGATCTTATTTTACTGGCAACCGTAAAATATAATCGGACCATTCACTCGGTAACTGGGAAGAGACCATTAGATGTTTTTCACTTCTCCTCATCTGAATTAAGGGAACAGATTAAGGAAAAAATCTTAAAAGCCCAACAGAACCTGCTTCAAAGAAACAATGTCTCAAGGCAGAATAGAATATTTGAGGTAGGCGAGCCCGTACTGGTTAGGAACAATAAAAGGTTGGGGAACAAACTTACTCCTTTGTATTCCGAGGAGTTAGTGGAGGCAGATCTGGGAACTACAGTTCTTATTAAAGGGAGGGTGGTTCACAAGGACAACTTAAAATAAATTTTTAATTCTCCCGTTTTCCTTTTTAGGACCTTGGTGATGATACTTATTAGACCATCGACCACAAAATTAACGGATTTTTCTGGTTCAGAGTACATACCGATTGAAGACGGAGATGTTATAATTTGGCAGGACTTCGATTATCTACGACACACCACGAACTTGACAGTATACTCCGATATTGCGGAGGAAACCGAAAAACTTACGAACCATTTTCCCTCATCGCATATGGTGAAGATACTCGAGGCCGATATTAAGCGAATACGCTCCCTCTTGGAATCATTGTATGTTCATCATAGACACGCAAGGAGTATTAATATATTGGGAACAGCCCTTAAGGTAATCGCAGGAACTCCCGATTTCGACGACTTTGAAGAACAGAAATTGCGACAGAGAGAACTTATAAACTCAGTTAACAAACAAATTTCAATTAATTCAAAAACACAGGACCAGATAAATAAATTGACAGATATTGTCAACAGAATTACCGAAAATTCAAAACCCGAACAGGTTCATACAGGCTACTTATATGAAACACTACTTGTTAGAAATAGAATTATAATAGCGGAAATCGAAACATTGATGCTATCAGTCACTCTTGTAAAAGTAGGCATAATAAACCCAGTACTTTTGGACTCTAAAGACATAAACGAAATTTTACAAATAAGTTCAACAAATACTACTGTTACGGATTTACTGGAAGTGTCATTTATTAGGGTCTTATCCGATAATGAAATGTTGTATTTTATAATTAAGTATCCTAAACCTAGATTAGTATGTAAGAAGATTACTCTGCACCCCGTCCAGCACAATGGAACGATATTATATCTAGCTGAAAACAACAACGTTGCAAATTGTGGGAACCGTATAATTGCAATTGGAAATTGCACTACAGCCCTGACTTCATCATTCTGCCAAGAATCTCCTCAGCCAACTTGCGCTCAGCAGCTTCACGCAGGTACCACGGCACATTGCAGTACAAGACCTAGTCATCTCGAGCCATTGGAGATTATCGATGACGGTGTCATGATAGTCAACGACAACACAGCTGTTATAAAAAATCTGGAAGGCACCGTTACCACAGTTAGCGGTACTTACCTAATAACATTTGAGGGCGAAATTAACGTTAACGGCACCGTTTACAAGAATCAGAAGGGGATGCTGAAGAAGGCTCCGACATCGGCAACGACTACTATAGTCAATATCACAAGCCATCACGAGATATTGAGTCTACCATATCTGCAAAGATTGAACTTGGAAAACCTACAATACATTACTGAAGTAAAGGATAGAACAATAACCGGTCCGGCCGTTTCAGGCCTTGTAACCATTATTTTACTCCTCGGTCTTTATACTGCATTAAAACTATGCCAAAAACGAGCAATAAAATGTAAAGACATCAAAGCTGCCATTAATAGCTACAAGAGGACCGAGGACGGCCCTCACTTAAGTGGGGGAGAAGTTAACACGGTATAACAAATTGCACCACCACTTGCACCACCCTAATAATATCTTGTGCGACGACAGCAATTATTAACCAGACAGCAGTGTCAGTTGACAAATTATTTCCCAACATAAAACACAGCAACGTTGTGGAGGCGATGAAATATGAAACGCAATACCATACACGAAGCGCATTGTCAGCAACTACATCTTATTAAGTACGGGTGCTAGGTAGCAATAAGTATTCTATGTAATTGTTTTAAGTTTAGTTTGGTAAGACAACTCAAAAGAAACGGAATTCGTTAATAAAGTATCTTAATGAGAAGTCAAGAAATAGACTTTGTTAATGAAATATCATAATTTATATATATATATGTATATATATACCACGTTTATACGCACGTCTTATTTGCAAATAGAACTATTTGCAAATAACTAATTCACTGTTTATACGGAAAATTGCATACAGAACTTATGTTATTATTAGTGATGCCATGCGACGAAAATATGATTGTTTGGTAAGTAAAACACAAAAAACGTTCATGAAGTGGCAACATCTTACTTTTTATTTGCAAATAGTGTCGTTATTCACGACTTGTTTAAGTGAGTTAATAAGTTACAATAAAAAAGTTATACGGCAACATTTTTCTTTTTTATTTGCAAATAAGACGTGCGTATAAACGTAGTAATATACGTGTACAGTGTTGCCAAAACAAAAAAAATGTGTACGCAAAATTTTTCAAGAAAACAAGAGAAAATCTACAAGTAACCAGAAAAAATTTTTTTTTTTATTGGTGAAAAGGAAACTCAAATTTTCACGCTCTCAAATTTTAACTTTGCGATGGTAAATATTAGACAAAAGGAGAGTATTTGTTTATAATTTGTCTTTATGCACATGTACACAAATATAGTACGCATCACATGTACATATATATAATACATATATGCATATGTATGTTTATTAAATAGTTATTTGTGATATGCATAATTACTACACTGTTTTTGAGGGAAAGTTTTCTGTGGACTTACCGTTTTATGACAAGTTGGAGTCTTTCGAATCTAATGTCCTTTTGTTGGTTTCGTTTCCTTTCCCCTATTTTTGTATTTTCACGACTTTTTCCAAATTGTACTTATATTGTTTTTATATTTAATAGAATTTTCCGCCTAACACTACAAATTCTATTAATATTTACCTGCCGATTAAGCAATTCAATTTAATCCTTTTTCGATTTTAGAAATGACGTACGAGTAAATACATAAAAAATTGTACTTTTTTTGATTATGTTTAAATCATTTTTTAATATTTTTCTTATGAACTAAATGAATATTTAGTGTTCTTCTTCTTGTTTGGTTTAATTACTTTTTTAAGGCCTGATATCGTATATCGTAATTTACGCTTTCTAAGAACTTAATGTTTAGACAAATTCATTAGTCTAACAGCTCCATCGGTTTATGCACTAGAATTAATTTAATAGAAATGTTAATAAATATGTAATGCATTTCTTACATGTACATCTTTTATAACTCTTTTTTAATACTTAAATTTCTTATATATATATATATATATATATATATATATATATATATATATATATATATATATATATCTTTTTATATTAACATAAATTTTTTTGATTTAAATTTTCAACCTGTATAATAAAAATGTGTGAATATTAACTAGAAAATTTTGTATGTTGAGAATTTTAGAAAGCACTAAATAAGCACAACATAGTCAACACTGTTTGTAGCACAGGTAATCATATAAATTTTCTTTAACTATTCCATAGTTATCAATCAGTCTTGAAAGTGAAAGTCGATAACATTTCATATGAAATTCCTCTTGTAATTGCAATAAACTTTATCATAGAATACACAATTCAAAAGGGGTCATAATCGTTGAATTTGCGTTTTATGTTTTTAAATCGTTTATAAAACTGTATTTAAATTAAAAAAGAATTTTACAATATCCACAATATGAAAAATTAATTTCGGTTTGAAACAACCAAAAACGGCATTTAAATGTCTGAATATGTAATTGAGTACGGGTTTTCCCTGCAAGTCAATGAAAGATATCGATTATTTAGGAATATCTCCAATTTATATTTAAAAAGAAAAAAAAATAACCCAATATGGTATTTGTACATTTTTTCTTGTCATTATATCAGAGAAATATTCGCAATAGAAATTACAAAAATAAGTCATTTGAACAAAATTCATTTTAAATGATATTTTTGTTTCGAACACCTCGCTCCTTTAATGCAACAATGATGTAGATCAAAAATCTAAATTTTTGAGTTCTTGTTGAAAAGACAATCGTCAATATCCTCTTTATATGTAGGAATGAAATTGTTATCATATCTGGAGGCAAAATGAATTTATACTAAAATGTTTCGATATGGAAGCTGAGACGTTATAAAATTTAATTGCCAAGCTCGGTTCTTCTGTGATACATTTATGTTGCAATAAAAAAAAGCGTAACTTCGCCAAAGGTAAAGAAATAATAGGGAAAGTATGAAAACGTATTTGCAGAAATTTATAATATATGCATATATATTTAAAGCAAACTGAACGTACTTGCATAATATACACAAAATAATATATGGTCTATATTGATGCATATACATATTTACATACATTACTTTTCATATTTTTTTATGTTGGTGATTATCTATCGCCTAGGGTGCATTATTTTTTTCAAGGGACAAAACTTTTGCGATACGAATAAGACTGTTGCCGCAATATGTTTATTTCTCTTAAGTGTTACAATTTTATTTCGTCATATAGCTTTACATGTAGGGTTATTTTACTCTTGAAGCCTTCCCTTTTTGACTTTTTAGAATAGAAAAACCAAAAACGTACTTTAAGATAGAACATAATTAAGGCTTAACGAAAAAAGTGTTTAAACTAAGTTATTTTTTAAGTCGAAAGTTTGTTCAACTTGTATGATTTTTTTTAATTAATACAATTACTTATGTTGAAAATATATACATGATAGAAACCTTTTTCTTTTCAGAAAGTTTTAGTTTTTATTTTATTATTTTTGAATTCTGTAGACCACCAATTATTTTATAAAAATTACAACTTTTCAGTTCAACTTTTCAGTTTTATACTTTTCAGGTGAAAATTTGAAAAACACCTCAAACTGAATTGAGCAAAGTATTTTTTTTTTTTTGCTTAACATACATACACACATATATATATATATATATATATATATATATATATATATATATATATATATATATATATATATATATATATATAACTTGTTGACTTAAATTAAAATATAAATAAAAAATTTCAAAATTTTGCTTGACTAACGCATCGTAAGAGAAACAATTTAGTCCTTGTTGTCATTTTTAAAGGAATTTGATTTAAGTAACGTATATATTTATCTACTTTGTTTTGCCGAAGCGCCGGTCAAGAATGGCGAATCGGGATAAAAATGAACCTACAATGAAATCATTAATATCTAGGAGTTATAATCCGAAAGTAGTGCGCGTTTGTTCCACTTCTAATGATTTTAAAAGGATTTTTCATCGTGAGATGTTCTTCTTTTATTTCCATTTTGAGTTTGAAAGCAACGATTATTTCATTCATATTTAATTGCTTTTACCTGCGAGTGACTCACCGTCATTATCTTGTGTATGAATGTTCTCGTACACACATACATACGATTATGTATCAACTTACGTATACTTTATATGAGCGACACAATCACGTACCTTTTATTGCTCATACGCAATCGTACACAAACCCTCTTATTAAAATGGCACCAAATTCAATTGCATACTTTAATGCTGCCAATAATGCATGGTGCATACTCAATGCGATATAAATACATCACGTCACCCAAGTAAAATTTGTATGAAGAACACAAAGAAAATTTAATTACGAATTAATTAATTTTAAATAAATTAATAATCAATTAAATTTAAATATGTAAACTTTCAACAATTATTTTTGTCTGAATTGTATGGAAAATATAAGCAATTGATTTTTTTTTAATTTATATAATTTACGTTTTTTAATAAGAAGAGGTTAATAGTTTTAAATTCAAGATTATATTATATAAGTTAAAATGTAATGTGGAAGCCGCTTTCTAACATTGCAACTGATGTGAATCCTAAAGCCGAGTTTATGTGCGCAATCCAAAATCAACGATTTATGAGCATATAATTGCACTCAATACTCACATCATCGACAAGTTATAAGCTTTTTCATTTCTAAGCATTTTCAGTTCTAAGAAATATGCAATAAAGCGGGTCGCATCGCAGTAAAGTAAAACATAATTTACAAATTGCATAATTAATTAATGCATACAAAAAATCAAAAGGTTGTTGTGGCTTTAGCTCTTCATATGCCGACATTTAATTGGTTGCTAAAAACAAATCGTCAGTGAAGTTTAAGCAGTTTGAAAACATTCAACCTCGGATGTTTATGCCACATAAATCAAATACAATATGAGAATTTCAATATTGCATTTGAATTACAACAAATACATAATCATAGTAGGTTTAGAATGTTTCTATACAAACCAACACAACAAACAATTTACTCAATGTGTGTCCATTTTATTTTTCTCTTAGGTTGAGTAAATTGTTTGTTGTGTTGGTTTGTGATAAAATTTTTTAAACCGTGAATAATACGATAAAAATGTTGCGTAAGATCTCTATATTCAATTGTAATAAATAATATAATAATCTCGTAGAAAAAATATATTACTTAAATTACTTCATAATTATGAGTACATATGTGTATACGAGTATACTTATGCTCAAAGGATTTTATCCCCGTAGTTGCATTGATTAAATTTTTTTTTATCAAAAAGCTTCACATGAATTGTGAAGAAGTTGTTTGCTTTGTAAGGAAAAGGCTGCAAAGTATATATGAGCAACTTTATTTTCAAAAATTGGTATAGTGTTTTCTCATTAAGTACATGTGCACCTGTGCTGATTTTTCCGAAATTTTTTATTTTTTAAATTAAATCTAGAATCCCATTACACCCGCAAAACAGAACAATAATGTTTGCGTTTGTCGCAATACGTGGTTGCTGGTATTGAGTAACATCAAGAAATGTTTATTGTATTTTTAACAAAAATATCAATGTACGAGTATTTGCTATTTAGCTTCTTCTCCATTTCTTTTTTTCTTCCTTATCGCTTAATGGTTTTTTTTTATTTCCGATTGTTGTCGTTTTTGGTGATTGATTTAATTTTAGTATTTAACCAGTTTTGCCAAAGTCAATATTACATAAAATTAAATTATTTTTTATTATCTTTAAGTCCTTTCGGTAGTTGGTTTGTAGCAATCTGAACTTCTTTATACATTTAGTCATTTCGGGATAAGGGAATATTCCATCATATATTGTAAGTAGCATTTGATAATGTTGACAATTTCTTGAGGACTATAATTATTCTTGCATTTTGTATCCCACAACTCTGGCAGAGTTTAGAGCAATTTGCTCTATTAAATCCTTTCATATTCACATTATGAATTTTTTTATTTTATCAAGTTCATATTTTATGAACAAGCGCTCGAGCTATCAACTCTTACTATCATATGTCCTTATATACGTGTGCAACAAAAAAGACCAACTTGGTTTTAATTTGTAAAAAATATTCTATGGCAAATAACTTATTTGACAGCTGCATTTATTTGATTAAACTATTTGTTTCAAATGGAATGCGCTGCGAAAAAGATTATATATGTAAAAATAGCTGTGTCTAATATTTTTTTGGGAGACAATATTGCGCAATGTCGCCAGTGCATTACACTCCTCTTTGTTACGCAATAAAATCAATAATTTTTATTTTTTACAATGGATAACTAGACAATTATGTTGCAGCTGTAGGGGCCAATTGGTAAAATAAAAACTTGCAACTATTGCCTCGTGATAGTGATCGGGATAGAGTTTGTTAACATCTGGTTTTATAATTCTTTCAATAGCTGATAAATAAAGAGCGACGATATTGGTATTTCAACAATATAAAAAAAACATGCGTTTAGTTGTTTTAATTTGCTGTGTTATTTGTCAAATTTAGTTCCGGAAAGTTATATAGAAACACACAAAAATATTATACAAATTTTAAAATAAATTTCATCTCCATATAAATGAAACTCATTGAGCATTAGAGAAAAAGAGCCTGCAAGAAATAATAAGGATTGTGATAAATTTCGAAAGTATGTATGTATATGATTGTTATGTATTATTATTCAGTTTCAACATTATTTCAATATACATACGTATGTACGTGGCAGAAAGGAAACACAAAGTTTTCTGATTATTAATTCATATATTGCGCCAATTCTTAAGCTCAAAACATATAATTTGATACCGTAGAAATGTCTGGAGTTGTCGTATAAAATTAAAATCCTTTGAAAATAATTGATTTATTAGAAATCATAATTTCACATTACATTCCTAGCAGAAATCCTGCATAAATTAGCATCTGTACTAAATTTTCTGTTTAGCTTTCAGAAGCTTTTTGTTCTATGGGACCTCCAACCAATACACAGCGGTCATTTTCCAAGGTTTTATTTTTTCGTATAGTTGCGATTCAATTCGTAATTGGCAAAAATGTTTACAGAAATTTGTCTATTTGTATTAAGTGAATATTTGACGTATACGGGCATTACAGAATCTCAGCTGCGAATCGTCTGGGACCTTATTTAAGACATCTTGATAGAAGTCGAGCTGAAATGGTAAAAACAAGGTTGATATACATATATTTGTTTAGTTTTCCCGTTTCTCTAATTTTCTTGTCCAATAGTGCAAAACCAAATAAGTAAACGATTTCTACTTTTTTCAACAAATATTGAGCACACAAATTGAACAATAAACTTTTAAAATTTAAAGGCACCATTTTCGTGGAAGTGGTAAAGGACTTACAACATTTACAATTGCCTCTATTAAAAATAAGCTGCAATTTCGTTTAAGACTTGCTAAAACCCACAACGCAGAGTTTATCAAAGTCAATTCGTTTCTCATAAAACAGTTCACATTGTAAATTCCAATGACAGCGAGAGGGTTTTTTCTAATCACAGTCGGTTGTAGTGGGAAAGTATCAATATGCCTGTTTCTATATTACTTGCGTTGGGGCTTTTCCGTCTCCCAATCACTTGGGATTTTTGGAGCTGTCACTGTTTTCAATTTAGTGTGTAACGTACTCGTATAAAAATCCCAACTCACACATTGTAATGTCTATTGAATTTTTTTCTAAGGAAGATAGAATCAGGAAAATCTCACTTCAGCATATATATATATATATTGCACTCCGTAGGATTCCTCTAGGAAGACTTAGGGGCTTCCAAACAAGTGATTGTACCTTGCTACAATTTAGCGCTAAAAGAAACTCGATTTTATTGGTTTAGATTTATTCTCCTGAGACTTTCAAGGCTGACAGCATTGGTATGGCAAAGGATACATGTGACAAAGTAGGAGTTCCTTTTAAGAAAGTTTGTCGTCATCATTATGCTTATTTACGTCTGCTTGTGCATGTGTGTGCAAAAGTTTCTCTATTTATCTACATGTAAAGCAAGTAAATTTATTTAATAGAAATAAGTTCTCTTTCAGCGAAAATTGTTTTCCTCTATCTCATGGAGTAAATTGGATGACGAAATCTGTGTGCGTTGTGTGTGCGTGTGTTTGTATATGTATGTATGTGTTGATTTGTGTATTCTTTTGTATTTCTAAAGCTGTTATAATTCTTATCCTATTAATATACAGAATTCATTGTTGTTTAATAACATCTCTTGTTTTGTTGGAAAGTTTCGTGTTCTTGGTAAATTTTTGTTTGTAGATTATTTTGTAAAGCGAATGTTTTATATTGGAATTATAACAACAATAGACCTTTGGTAATAAACAGAAAACATTTTTGTAAAACTTTTCGTTTGAAAGTCGCCTACAGTTCATTAAATATTTGAAGTTTCATATCTTATCAATGGTATGCTAAAGGTTATTGCAATTAAAGCCGTATTGTGCTGCATAAATTACTTTATTTGTTGGTTACTCGTACATGTATTCAAACATACAAATTTACAAATTTATTATTTGAATTGTTAAATTTTTACACAATATAAAAAAAACAAAAGCACAATGTCAACCACATTTATAGATTTCCTTGCAAAACTTTTAAAATTGGATTGTTTTATTGTGAAACCAGAACCATTAAATAGAATTTTTCATCTAGGCTTAATGAAAAATGTATGTGTAAGTGGTATACCAAGAAATGTTTGTTTAATATGAAATTTTTGTGTTGTTTTTTAAAACGATTTATGCGATTTTAAAACAGACTTGGTAACACGTAAAGGATTGCCATGTCTAACATAGGGGTAGCTCCTAGCAGAAAAAAATCGACTTGCCAGGAGCTACACAAGCTACACAAGAGCTGTCATCCGGCTTTTATTCAAACAAATCATATAATGGCATATTAAAACATGTAAAATAAGAGTGGAACGATTGATCGAAACTCGATCTTCCCTTAAATTCTAATATTCGTGGACTATGAGGAATCATTTGGAGTTCAGCTAATGAAAAGCTTGTATATGAAGGCAAGCAGCCCCATTAAGCACTAGTGGAAGCTGAGTATCAAAATACGCATTGTTGTAGGTGTAAGAGAAGCTTGCATGATGTCGCCACTGTTGTTTGGATGTTACTATGGCCTAGGCTTTGATGGACAATATAGCCATTATGTGGGGACTTCGAAATCGGTTATCGGGTTCTGCTTTTTTCTCATCGCAACTCTGATATGAAATCGCCAGTAATACGGGTCTCAAAGGTAGATTGGCGAAGCTAAAGCAATGTGAACTAACACAAAAAATAAAAATTTACAATTTGCAACTGAGGAAGAAGTTAATTCTTTTTGTAATCTTGGTGATGTCATTACGAAATCTGCAAGAGTGGATGGAAATATTGCCAACCGAATAAAAAAGATGTGCAGGCTTATAAATAAAAAATAAATAAAAATGATCTTTTCTCGTCGTATCCAAATAAACTTGTTTTTTTTGCAAAGTTCGATCCACACTTCTCTTCGGTTGTAAACGTTATATGCAGCTTATCACGTAAATAACGCCCTACAATTTGTAAGCAACTGCCTCATAAGAGTTCTTCGAGCTCTTCGGCCGCGGACTACATAGAACAGCAGATTGCGTTATCAGTTCCCTATAACCATCTAAACCCAGAGGCGAAAACAGAGCCGGACTATATGAAACCCCTAACCCAGCAGCAGCAGACGGCAGCCAGATTATACATGGGAAAGGCAAAAAAATTGAAGCGGCAAACAGGCGGAAATAAAGTGTAAAATATTGCAAGGAACCGGTCTAGATTGAAAGATTATTTTCAGGGTAGGAACGTTGGAAATATATATTATCGTTGTTTATGAAACTGCAAAAAAAAATAAATATCTTTCTTAATTGATTTCGTAAAAATTTTTTTAATAAAGAAACTGCCAACAATGGAACACAGATGAGGAAGCACAAATGAGTACACGTGAGAATTAATGAGTTTGTGTGAGAGTGTCAATATTCTTGAGTATAATTATCCTTGAACTTGTAGAAATTTTAAAATTTTCTATAATTTTAAGCCAAAAAATTTATATATTTATGTATGTATATGCGTGCGTGCACGTGATTTCTATTTCTAACTCCCAAATATAAGCTAAAATATAATAAACAAAATGCCAAAAAATATATAAATAAAAATAAATTAGTGCCGTTTTGCTATTTTTTCGCATCTTTGATTCCGGCACTCCTTTTCGATTACAGTTGCTACAAGAGTTTTGTGTGCAACATTTGGTATTGGCAAATTATTATTTTTTAGTTGTGAGTCAATGTGCAACTTTTGTTTAAATTTCCCAAGGATTTATACTGAAATTACTATCAGAAGAATAATTAATGCACAATGACGTTAATTTTATTTGAATGCAAATAACGCGTATGTTTTCTTTTTCCTATTTATATTCATATCAATTCAAACTATGGAGCATGTTCGTAAATGCAGTACTGCGCTGCAGTAGTATGTTAAAAAGCTCTTAGCTTTAAGAATGCGGCAGATAACGCTTTAAAACTATATACTATACGTGTGATATATTTTATTAATCTAACATAAGAGCATCATTTGATTTGTATTGGTGTAGAAGAGAAAGTTTGTTCATATTGCAAGGCAGTGCTGCATTTACGAACGCTACCACATTTCAGCTATATATTATTAGGTTAGATGGTTAAAGTACTCCACAGATATATTTCTAGTAACACTTTACATAAGACTGCTTAGCAAATCTTATACCTAAACTATATGGGCAACATATATGTTCCACAAAAAAAAATCATCATATTCCTTTGACGATTTACTATATCAATTCGGTGCAAGATGAGGAAAATTATTGTCACCCCCTGATACGCTGGCTAAATACTAGAAAGCAATAAATTTTCGAGTAATTTTAAAATGTATATGTATATATATATATATATATATATATATATATATATATATGCAAAAAGGATATTAGGTATTATAAAGGTATATATATATATATATATATATATATATATATATATATATATATATATATATATATATATATATATATATATATATATATATATATATATATATATATATATATATATATATATATATGCAAAAAGGATATTTTTTGTTTGACGCACTGATGGACAGAAACGTTACACAAAACAAACACCAAATCAATCTGTTCAAATACTTTTAAAGGTACATCGACGTTTATTGACATAAATATTTAGAGATATGCTTACGTTTTTTTCACAATCTAAGGCATTTGAGATGTATGTTCTTGCAATTCTAAATACCTCAAATTAATTTTGGACGAATACTTGTCATGGCAACCAGCTAAAGTCGTCCGTCAGCTGTAACTCTGTGCATTAAAATGTCAAATTATTTCAACAATCCAATTAAAAATACAACCAGACATTATTTTTCCATTAAACGAACTACAGAATTATATAATTTTTTATTGTATTTTAGTCAGCTCTTTTTGATTGACAGCGAAAATTTATTTTTCGTATTGTTGTAGTTGTAGTAGGGACGATTTCAGCTTGAGTATTATGCCATGTTGGTTGCACCCTTATTCTTGAAGATATTATGGTATATTTCGCAGGACCTTTACAGTCCATTTTTTATTTGGGTCATCCCATTTATGTTTTAAGTTTTAGTTGGGGAGAATATCCCAAAATAATAAGTTTCAATTTTAGGACTTAATGCCTTTTTTATTTTTATCTTTTCAATTGTTGCATAAATATATTTAATATTTTTTCATGCCTTTGCTATTGTCAACTGTCCGTTTGCAGTTAAGTGTCGCATAAAAAGAGTAAGTGTTGCTAGACCATGTTACAAATGTTAGGTTGCAACACTATTTGCAAAAAATTTGCAAAATGGGCCATAGGACGCAAACGACTGTATACGGACTAGAAATTTTTGAGGGGATAAATGCAATCTTTTAAAAAACAACAAAAAACATACATACATATATTTTGTACAGTCCCATCAAATTACTAATGGACAATTATTAAGGGAAAAATGAAGTACTAATTTCGTAGTACAAATGCCAACGTGGCAAGAACTTGGATTTATTTATTTTTTTTTTTGACTTTGTTAAGCCATTAGATTATTTATTATGACAAAATAAAAATAAAGCCAGAGCCTTTAATTTAGTTCTAGACTTGCGACTATTTAATGATATGGACAGGAACATCTTGAACATCTTCACAATTCTTTCACGGTGCTTTATTCCTTGAAATTATTTCAGCAAACTTTATCTGAATTAAATATTATTATAAATTTAGTTTTTTTTTTTGTTGATTATTTCTCAGCTGCCATTAGAGATTTCCAAAAAATTTATTGAGAGGTACATATTCGTATTTAAATTTTCTTAAATTAGTGTAAAATTTTATAATAAAAAATCACGTGGCTGTGAGGTCCAAATTATTCTGCTGAATGGTTGCACTCCTGAGTGGTGTATGTTTCAGTATATCGTTTTATTCCTCAAGGCACTGATATCTGATCTGTTGTAACCAATTGATGAGGCTTTGAAAGAATTTTTAATAAGTTTATCATCATAAATTAGAACAGATTCTAATGAGAGAAAATTTTTAGCATGTTCCTGTGTGTAGCAAAGTTTTTTTTTCTATTAAAACTAAAGTTTCATATGTGGAGTTTCAAATATCAAAATTTCTTGATTTTTATGTATTTCCAAATACAACGTTTCATCATCTGCATCAATGTTTAGTGTTTTTGTTATATCATTTCGAGAGAGAGCAGAGAAAAGGACATTGAAAAGTGACAAAAATGATGACAATTAAAATTAAGGAGTGTTAAAAATATCATAAATAAAATTGGCAGCGATAAAAAAATAATTTAAAAAATTTTCATTTCTCCCGCTTGTATTGAAGAAGAAAACTAAAGCTTACTTACTGCTATTAATTTTCCCTCTTGTGTAGGCAACCTATGGAACCTCTGCTTTCGTCAAATTTTCTGAGCAATACTATGTCGATAGATCAGGAGCAACTTTTTTAAATATCATTGTTATTGTGATATTGGTTGCTGTATTGGTTGCAAATAGAGGTTTTTATTGCAAGTGCGCTAGCAATAATAAATTCCATTGATATAATGTAAGAATTCATTAACTGAATGAACGGGTTTCTTGAAGTGTATCACTTCTCGTCATTTACAAGGAAGTTTGTGATCTTACTGATCCCATAATTTGATGCTCTTGCATTTATGAACACTAGAGGTGCCTTCAATACTTTCGGGTTCTTGCCTTGGTGGCGGTAACGACATAACTTCGGTGTCAATAAAGAAGTCCGGGTCATTGCTGATTAAATATTTTCCTTTAGTTGTATTTTGAATAATTAATCTGAACAACATGTAGACATTATGCTGATAGAAATTCTTTCTTGTAGATTTTCAAATAAAACTTCACTTGCCAGTTTAAGGTTATCCGCCTCCAAAAAATTTACCCTATATGAAAGCAGCACGTCTTAGCGCTCTCTTGTTATGGAAATGATGTTTCAATTTTTTTTCATTTTTACTTTTCTTCCATCCTTTTGGAATAAATAATCGCGTAGAAACAAATAAAGACTCATGAAAAACGTTCTTCGAACTACAAAAACAATCAAGCACACCAACATAAACAGCAACAACAAAGAAAAAATATATAAAATAATAAATGCAAAAAGTTTTAAAGACACCAAGAACAATAAATCTCATTTGCCAGCTGAAGTAGTCCTTAAAAAGTCGCATTTTATACTTCCTCCACTGCTGCTTCCTTCCTTGAAAGAAATAAATGAAATTATAACAATAATCGCAGAAATCGGTTGAGCATTTAAATAAACTGAAAAATACGAGAGAACACATCGGGCAGTCACTTGAAAAAGATATCTCTGGAAGATGTCAGTTCCATTGGTCAGTTCTAGTTTGGATTATAATAAATCATTTAAACTTTATCACTCTATGAAGGCATTTTAAATGATGTTCTTTATTTCCAAACGATGTTGGTTAATTCTGTGTGACTAAAAATTGTATTTACTTATACAAACTGAATAAATTTGTCTCCTAATCTGTATATGTACATTTTAGAGAGTTTACAATTTTCATTAGGAAACTAAAGCTTTCTATTTTCACTCCACTGCATTACAACAACAATGAACATAATAGAACGTTAGACATGCAGAAAGCTGGGTAGAGGGATGGGGGGCTGGATGAATGAAAACAAGACAGACAATTTCCCAAACTTTTTAAAGTATCGTTTTGCTATCAATAAGCAGGAGGGGTCTTTTGTGCTGGAATGAGGGGATAAAAAAGGCAATCGAATAAGTTTCCTTATTAAATAATGCGGTTACCACTTCAAAAAAAAAAAAAAAAAAAACTTAAACAAATTTTGTCTAAAAATTCCGTTTCAGTTCAGTGCTTTTTACGTATTGAATCGATTTTTTTTTTTAATTTATAAAGGGTTTTATTTCAGTTGAATAGCCTCATTTTCCTGTTCACTGGAATTAATTGATACCCTTATTCAATCACTCGTCATATTAAAAATCTTCTTCTATTCATGGTTCTATTCCTGTCACAAAATAAAAAAATATACATTTATCTGGATGTCTATACGTCTATGTGAATGAGAAGCTTTTGTCAAAAAATAGAGTTGAGCATTTAATTCTTAATTCTATGCAGCAACATTTAAAATTCTCTTATCATCATTATGATTTGGTCCCTCCAGCTGTTGTTCGATTTGCATTTCAAAATAATTTGGGAGAAGTGGTTTGTTACAATTTGCCATCGACATAAAGGCAAATTTTTAATAATGACTTCATTCTTGAACAACCAGTTAATACGCTCGAAATTCGTCAAAGATTGTGGCAATCAAATTTGCATTGATCTTAGTGTTACTGCATCTTGATATCTTGGCTAAAAAAAATGGTGTTAATGAAGCAAATTGACTTTTCTTTTCAGGTTGAAACAATAGTTAAGCATTCCTCATGTTCTTTCTTTCGACCCTTTCCTGCCCTGATGGCCCTCCTGATCCCTCTTGATCTTCTTCGTAAAGGCCCCACGTATTAGTGGTGATCGTTGAGGTCTCCTTAGGAACTGTCTAATCGCAGCCTTCTTGTGTTGTTGATGATGGTTCGATGAATTGTGTATATTTTGTCTCTAAATGTTGGTTCTATACTCGTATGTATCGCATTCAAGCTCTTTGATCGATGTAATTTAATTTTTTGCCCTCTTCCACCTCAACCGTGAGTTTTATATTCTTGTATTGTTTGTTCAAGATAATAAATTGGTTTATAGTTCCTCGACGTACTTCTTATCCAAAATTTTTCATATTTTGCAAATTTGAAAATTATACTGATGTATTTAAGTACATCAAAAACATATTATTTTTTTGTATTTACAGTTTTTGTCATTTTACTGAACATTTTGATTTGATTGTATAATTTAATAAAATTTTCATTAATGTGAAAAATTAATACACTTTCACTATATTCTAATTTACAATGCAATGGGATTCCCTCTATGTTGTGTCTAAATCAACTAAATCACTTTCGCAAGAGAATGAAATGACTATGTAATGCTCTGGTTAGGAATTGCTAATTTTAAGGATAACAGATAATCAAAATATAATCGGTGTTACTTATGATTATGATAAAGTAATCTGTGTAGACAAAAAGAAAAAGCGGAATAATTTAATACTGATTATTTACAATTGTCTTTTGTATTGAATTTCGTTAGGAAGAAGTGTAAGGATGAATATTGTTGTCCTTAGAGTACTAAGCCAGAATTTGATTTTAGATAATGTTTCCTTAATCTTGTGTTATTTGTAGGATTTTTTTATTAAAATAAAGTATACTCGTATACATTATTATAACTATGAAAATTCCTAAATTTTACCTCCGACTATTTTCCGAAGTTGGCGTATGTTGTTGGTCCATCTCTGCATATTATTTATCAACTTTATTGCTGACAAATTTTTGAGTTCTTCTTTATTTTTATTACATGCAAAAAAAATCGTTTTATGTGATTATTTTATTTTTTATTTTTTTTTTGTGTCCTGCTTAGGGAAACCAGAAATGTGTTTTGAGAACTTTTCCCTAAAAATTAAAAATGCGCCAAAAATATATAAATATGGGCATATAAATTTGAAAAAAAGCATAAATTTAATAATAATAAATTATGAGGATAAAGTTTGAAATTCAGAATTTTCGTTGATTCTTCATTATTATACTCTGGTAGAACTTTAAACATCTAATTTTAATTTTAATATGTCTGAACGAGAACATCTGTAGTTTTCTTAGAATAATCTTAAAAGTAGTCGGTCTACTTGTTTATTGCTTTTGATTACTCTTGATTCCTTTTGATTATTTTCAAATTCTTTTTTAATCATTAGTTATTTATATTTTTACAGAGGGAAATATCTTTCAGGCAATTAATGTCTAGTAATTAAATTGTTACTTTTCTATTGAAGGTATATTAGGGAGGATTATTTTTCTATTATTTTTAAACAAAATCAATGCAAAACTGGAAATAATCGTAACTTAATCAATTACTTTACCCGTTAGACAGAAATAATCTAATTACTATTATTACTTAACAGCTGTTGTTTCAAATTGGTACGTCCTTATTTATTATTGATTATAATTGTTTTTGAATTCAATTTTAACTAAGAATTGTTGAGAAGCTTATTTAAGCTTTTATGAATACGTTACTGAAAATAAGAGTAGAGTAACTTTTTTCGAAATATTGTTTATATTTCGCCAGCTTTGCCCGGCTGTTATTCCCAAAACGTTGTGAGCGCGAACTATTATTTCTGAAAATATTTCGTCACGGCTCTTTTTTGTGCTGACCGTCATGTATAATTTCGGTAAAGCAAACGCATAAATAAAAAAAGTTAAAGTTTAAGTCATTGTTACACAGAACTAAATTCAATTGTTTTGAGATTAAATACATTTGCAAGATGAACTTCCTAGAAAGAGGAATAAAAGTGTTGAATGCCACTTCTAAAACGTGTCATACAAGCATGTAAAATATTAGCTTATAAATAAGAAAAGAGGTTCTAAAATAGTCATGAGAATGCTGAGAGTAGGATCCACAAGATTTCAATATAGAGTTGTCATTGTGGGATATTTCTTTGTTTATTCCTATTTATTGACTTGGAGATACCTTCTCCATGTGTGTTTTGTCTTAATCTACGGTTGGTCATTTTCATTGGGGATAAATTTTATATCCGAAAGCGGAAAAAATTGCAAGCATTCGCGATTTCTTATTCTTTGTGACAGACATTTTTTCACGTAGATTTAAGGAAATAAGTATTTCTTAAAAAAAACAGAAAGTAATTTCAATTCTTGTTTCACAGATCGAAGAAATAACTTATATTTTCAATAATATTAATTTCAACTTGACTTCGTAGGGTTTTGAAAAAATGGACTTTTATATTTTCGGAAACAATGGAAATGTCATGCCTTAAGAATGACATCAATTTATGATTCGATCAAAATATGTGGAACGTTCGGCGATTTTGTGCTGTCGATAAATGAAGTAATGCCATTAACTTTTGCTGGAAAGACTTTTGTAGACGTCATTTTAAAAACAAACATGAACTGTGTAGTACACCCACTCAAGGACTTTAGCTATTATTTTGACAATTTTCGTGACTCCCGATGATGTTTATATGCAACAATTTACTTTTATGCAAGTAATATATCTTGAATAAAAACCATAAGATGAAAACTCTAACCACTCCAGGATAAGGACGAGACTTACAACAAATTATTATGTCACACTATCGTCAGCAAAACATTAGTCCTTGAGTTTTTACAGTAAAATTTAAGGTTAAAAACCCTCCTTAAATGAAGCAACTTGTCTGGACAAACCATAACAGAAGCACACTTCTCTCAATTGAGCAATCATTTGCTTTATTCTTTTGTTTGAAATCTTTGCTTTTTTGCCACTTTAGCATTATATGCGATTATTATCATGTTGCGTGTGTAGGTATATGTGTTTCATGTTTATGACTTTTTTATTGTTCCTATTCGGAAAGAGGAGGACAGCAAAATGGTTGTAGGTCTCCTTATCCTTCCCAAAGCAAGTGTAATGAGTTGTACACAAGATCTTAAGGGATGGAAAAATTAACAATTTTTGGTTTGTTTGCTTAGAACATTTCGGCTTTGAAATGCTCCAACAAATACATTATAGGATTATTCTAAGACTCATTGCTATTGTTTCTTTATTATTTTGTAACTATATATTTACTTGTTTATCTTTCTCTTGCTTCTTTCCTTGAAATCCCTAAATCAATCAAATTAAAAACCAAGTCATTTGTACTAAAATCATGCTACGGTAAACAATTCTTTGATCCCATAAAACGACTTGGAAAAAATTTAAGGATTTGTCAAAAGTTTTTTAAATTCATTTACGCCTGTAAGTAATACAGCGATTAAATAAAGGGCACAACAACCTCCCAATACAAGCAAAAAATATAATTTTTATATTGACCACATTATTTATTATTATTTTGTTTTACACACTAAGCTGGCAGCTTGGGTATTAGATCTTACTTTTGTGTGAAGCAAGGATTCTAGATCCCGCCATGTTGTGTATAAAAACTTTTCGATTCTTAGCAAAATTTATATGCATTAATATATGCTCGTACTTAGCAGCTTCTTGTGCCAAACGTAGAGAGGAATATATGGGAGCCCCTCCCTCTCTCGCCATTCTAACAAATTATTCCTTCTTAATGACATCGAAATTTATAAATTTTACATTTATAATATTCGTGGGACAGCAGGATTCAGTAAATTTTCCTACATTTTCCTAAATCTTCATATGCGTTTTTGTGGAAACAGTATTTTCATTAACTTTCCATGCCCATAATTCAAGAAGAGATGAATTGTTCTCTGGTTCTTAAAATTTTTTTCATAAATTCCACCTTATAAATGCTCATAAGCTTTCCCATGCATTTAGTTTTTTCCATTAGGCGAGATATTGCATTTTAATACTTTGTTTAATAAATTTTTTATTTAACCACGAGATGGAATCGAACCAACAAACAATTGCTATTGGGGCATTCAACATAAACAACGAAATTATTTATGTGAACTGGATATGTGAACATATACGCATACAATTTTTAGATTAGACTATACAGTTTTGGATTTAGTTTTTAGCTTGTGGAAAGTTCCCTTAAAATCGAGAGAAGCATAATATTTGAAAATTAAAAAAAAAAATTCTTCACTTTAGGAAACTTGTAAAACTTTATGCACTATCCGCGGGTAAAATAAATTTATTTTGCTAAAATAAAAATATCTTGTTTTAGTGACACAAAATAAACATTTGCTTAATTTTAGAAAATGGAAAGTTATTGCCTGTTTATATAACACAAATGGAAAATTCAGTTTGTCTATTTGTATTGAAGAAAAAAATAACAACTTCAAATTGTTTATATTTTCATTGCAAAGAGACGAAACGATTTTCCTCTCCGTGTTGCATAAACAAGCAGTGAGAGTCAAAACAATTTTTAGCTTTTGTGACTTATTGCATTCTTAGAATTTAGGAAGGGATTAAATTCTGTTCATCTTTTATTGCATGAATAACTCAACTTTTATGTCATTTTTATATGAAAGATATCAGTATGTGACGGTAAATGACAGTAATTTAGAATATAGTAAGATTTTTTCGTTATGCCTTTCTGTTCGTGATATATACTAATGATGTACTTAATGCGCTTCCTACATGCAACGCGCAAAATTATGCAGATGATGTGCAACTGTGTGATTGTTTTGATCGAAATACGTCTGTGTCTGAATTTACAGGTGTATTTTATAATTATCTGCATCAAATTCCTTAATGGTCAGTTGAGAAGAAATTATACATAAATTTACTGAAAACTTTCGCAATGAAATTCGATAAGAAAGTAAGTTGCTCATCACAGTTAAGGTTGAATAGCAGGGATATATCATATACTTCTTGTTATAAGTCTTTCGGTTCTTACCTTTTAAGAGGCATATGCATAGAATTTAACTCTAAAAGAAGTGTATCCGTTGGTATATAACTTTCTATGTCATAATAGAGAAATAGTCCGAAAAGCTTTGCTTTTGTATGGCAAGGGGAAGTATACCTCTACAACGACAGCGTATGTCGACAAGCTGAGAAAGTGACTTAATGGAGTTGTAGGCTTCATACGTCAGTTTGGAATTCGTGCGGAGAAAAAATTTTTTGGGAATGCTTTTTAACAACATCGATGACTTTCGATTGCTCTTTTCATTATTTGTATATGATTTTCTTTATTTAAATCGACTTTCTTTAAGAAGACACTCACAAGTGAATACTTTAAAAAATATATTATTGTTGTAATATATTGTCTTTATAAGAAGCACCTCGAGATTAATAAATAATCCCACAAGTTAATCAGGAGCAAGCTCGAATAATATCATCAATTATGAAAATGTACTAAGGAACGCAAAAAAGGCAGACAAACTGACATTTTGTTATTAAATATCATTAAGAGCATTAAAAAATTTTTATTTTCTTATACAATTTGGCAACAGCCACTGCATTTTGATTCCTGTTGAAAAATAGTTATGGACAATGATATACACATATAAACCCTTTTATGTTCTATTTTTGAAAAATTATTTAAAAGGATCCTAATGAAAAAATTATATTTCTGACACAGAATTCTCTTTAGAAAATTATTAATTTAAAAGTCTGTTGCAGGGCTTTATCTCTTGATATGTATATTATGGTGAATTCACCCATTCGTTTTTTCAGCGAAATTTCTTACGTCTGTCAAAATAGTCCGTCCGTCTTTATTAAATACTCTAGGCAAGCCTAGAATACGTATAACTCGTGCCATGCTTCTATTTTTTTACATGTTTAGTTGGAAAAGAAAACATTAATTATTTCAAATATATTAATAAACAATAAAGACAAGAACTCTATACCTTTCAATTTGCCTTTAATGGGCATGTATTTGTATTTTTCATACAAAATATCTTGAGTTCGTTTTTCTCTATGCCAAGAGACTTGCAAGTTTAATATTTTCTATTATTGATTTTTCCGATATCGTTGTTCTCTTATTTAGAGCTTTTATTTTGCTTTTCTTTCACTATTTATTTTTATCATACATTTGTATGTTGATTCTCATTGTCCTGTAGCATTCTTGTTGGCACTAAGGAATTTAAAATATTTTTAAGGACCTTAAGCAACGACAGCCAATACTCACTTGACGGCTGTTGCTGAATTTTGATTGCAAATCAATATTAAAATAGAATAAGGGCCACATACCTAAATAAATTTATGTATATAAAAATATTTGTAAAATTATTTTAAAATATAAAACTAAATGTGCGACTCTGATATCAGATTGCGGGTATTACATATGTGGCCTTTAATAAATTTGACAAATTAGTCGAGTTCAATAAATAAATTAAACAGACGTCTCAATTGTTGCAAAAGCAAATTAATAAAAGCAAGTCCATGAACTTTGAAAATTTATTACAGAACTTGGCAGCAGTACAATTTAAGAGATATTTGCTCAAGTATATCATATGCAGATCGGAAATGTGGCTGATATTGAGTTTTTGATACTCAGGATATATGGGACGAAGCCTTGTCCTTGTGTCGAATGAAAATAAGCTTATCAAAAATTTTTAAAGAGCTATTTTAAGAGCGCCTGAAAGCCAATTACCAATAATTCTGAAAATAAGGACTTATAGCATCCTTGCATTAGAATATGAAATTTATTTTCTTAATATGTATTATTCTTTATTACATGTTCACAGGAAGGAAGTTCTATTAACGAAATTGCTTAAATCCATTGTTCTAAATGAAACCCCAAGATAGTGATAAAAGTCTTTGTGATCTTGTGAATCAGCAATAGATTAATATTCGATTGAGTTATCTGAAATATTAATCTACTTTAGCTTTAGAAATATCGGAACATAATCTCTTGCCCTACAAATTCAAGCTACTGATATCACAAAAACTGTAGCTGAGAAAGTCGAAATAAAAAAGCTTAAAATCGTTGACTATAAAGAAGAAGTGTTGCACGATGAGAACCCATTTAATATTAATTTATTTATTTATTTTTCTAATTCACGATCTTCTGCAGTTTTATAGCCGTTTTATTTAATTTATTTCTTTTCCTAATAAACTCAAGTATATCTTGCCAATGCTACAGTAGAATATTTTTCTTTAATTTTTATTTTTCCATTTTAAACAGATGAAAAGAATTTCTATGTGCTGCGTTTAAAAAGATTGCTTAGAAATCTAATTAATGAAAACATTTTCATTATGTTTTGTTTCTCCTTTTTTTAATTTAATTTAATTTTCTTTAAAAAGAAAAATGCTCTAACAGGCATTTCAATTTATCTTTTGTTTTGTATCCAGCAAATTCTAGCAGTACAACAATCTGGAATACACTCACATGTACATAAAAGGAAGGAAATACATTCATTTGAGCAGGAATTCAATAGCTCAGCACAAGAATTTGGAAATTAATTTGTGGCAGGGAATTGAAAAATTTTGTTATTTTTATTTTTGAAAAAATAATAGAACTATTGGATTGGGAACTCGTACAGAAAGTAGCAGCGAATCTTTTTTAAGGAGGACAAAACTGCTAGACTAAATAATACCCAATAGAAAGACGGTAAGCCAAAAATCGTTATGGTACGACAATTTTGAATTTCAAGCAGCGGTCTTCGCTTCCCATAGCGGATCGATTTATTACATTCCACATGCTTGTGAACCTGCAATTTGCATGAAGGCAACAATTCTAAGATAAGAACTCAAAGGCATTTCCTCTCACGGAAAAGTATTGGTTAATTCATGGTCATACAAATGATGGTCTTATTAGGCATTCGCCATCATCTTAGTCTGCGGGCTGAATATGCCAAGTGAAAGTAAGTACTTGCCTCCGAGTCCGGATTTAATGGTTTCGACTGCGGCCTAGAATGCTGGTCTTAGACGAATAAAGTTCATTCTAACAATATTCGTTAAAAAAGCTAAAAGCCAAGTCATACAACATCACAGAATCTAGCTCAACTACAGACAGCGACAAATAACAACACCAGCAGAGTACGAGATTAGTAGAAGTACTATGTTAGTAGTAGTGCTGGATTAGTAGTAGTACTAGATTAGTAGTAGTACTAGATTAGTAGTTTTTTATTTAAAGTCAATTATTCTCGCTAAAGGTAAAATAATTATAGCAATAAATTATAGTATTTATTATATTCAGGGATATAATAACAATCAAACAAATTTTTCTAACAAGTTTTATAATAAAAAACAAAGTTGATAAAAATTAAAAAATAATTACACAAACTTGTTTAATCCTTTGCAATATTCCTTTTCTATCCTTATGAATCAAATGTTTGCATCTTTAAGCGCCAATTTCCGTATCCGCTCTAAAATTATTTCTTTCTTAGTCCTATTGATAAGTTAATAATGTGTAGCATATCCTACAAAAAATGTGTTCTTTTGTACCTTATTTCTGCATTCAAAATCGATTTGTTATTTTTCAAAATCTGGTGAATGAATGAAGTTTGTACAATGTGATAATGATGCAATGTGATGATGATTATAGAATGTCCTATAAGACAGATACATTATACCATAATGAAGGCTATAATAAGGTGTATACCATTACCACTATATATAAAATAAATTGAAGATAAGACGAATTGGATAAAGGATTGATTAAAAGGTCTTGTAGCACATGAACGATATGTATTTATCCAGAAAAAACATTTATGTGTTTTGTGTATTATAAATGTTTTAACCATTATAATCATTTATACTTACGCTCTTAAGTATGTATGTATTGATGTACGTGTAATAATGCGATGGCTTTCTTTTTTTGAAGTGAGCTCGTAAGGACAAAGTGCCTGACTCTAATTTAAAATTATTTTTTTTAAGATTTGTTTTCCTGCTACTTAAAGGAAATAGACACAAACTAATATTCGTGTACAAACAAACAAAAGCCTAAACACCAAAAACGCAATTTTTTAAAATAAATCATGCGTTTCGTACCCCATTTTCATGTTCTAAGAGTCTATGATCTAGACTTAGTAATGAAAGAAAATTTTTTCTTTCTGTATAAACAGGAACGTGAATGCGTGCCAGCACTACTGTCATCCTTTCACACAATTTTCATTATATGTATGTTAATTTTGAAATTCTGTTCAATATTTTTGATTGCTGGTGTCATGTTCGTGACCGACTACATGATAAAATCAATGTTCTGAAGGGGAAATTTGCTTTTACGTACGAATGAATAAAAAAATATACGAAAAGAAAAAAGATAGTCATCAAATTCCTTAGAAGCCATCAAAAGGCTGTTAAATAAAAAGTTTAATCCGCATTTAACGATTTTACAGCCACCGTCTGCACATAATGACTCATTATGCCAGGGTTGCCTTCTTGTGAAATTTTCGTTTACACGTGTATTTCGTGTGAAGCTTAACATTATAATCCTCATGAAAAATTGATAGAATATTTAGATGAGAATGAATAGCACTGGATGTTGGAGATCACGTCTCTAATAATTCGCGTAATGCGATCACTGCGGATAGAAGTCATCATCGCCACCAAAAGCAATTAGTTTTGCGAGAAGTGCTCCATGCCACACTCTGTCAAATGCCGTGCAAACATTGAGAGTCGCAAACTTACTTTCACCAACATGTTGAACGGAATGTTGCCATTTCACCAATGGGAGTGCTACCAGGTTAACTGTAATACGGTCCCTAAGGAAGCCATTCTGCCGATCGCTGGACTCTTGATACCTCTAAAGATGTTAGTTAAGCAAGCCTTCCATTACTTTTTGAACTATTTGCAAGTAAATCATATCCTAAACTACTTTTCTTTGCAAAATAAACTCCATTTTTGGGACATGAATTTTTGAATTGTAATAAAAATTTGCTACATTTTACGTCAATCGTAATAAATTCGTGGTGGGAAGCTGCGAAGTACCTTTAAGTATTGTTTTTGTTGGTTTTGAGTAAATTATCCCGATTTTTGTGCAAATTTTACTAAAATTAATGAATCTTTTTGGCCATATTTCAAAATGTATTTTTTACTTAAATTTAGCTCATGTCCTTTTTTAAAGTGTGAAATCTAGAAGTTCTTGTCCCATATTTTGGCTTCTTCACTAAGTCTATTTTATAAAAAAAAATTATAGAAATTATGAATGCCTTATAGACATTCCCATTAAAAAATTATCATATTTGATTCTCTGCTAATTTAATACCAGCATGTGACTCATCATTTCGTAAAATAGTTTTTGGAATTTTTAATTCAAAATGCAAATAATACATTTTTAGTTTTTCTCACATGAACATTCGATATATATTTCAGCGTCGAAATAATCGTAATAACCTTGACTGATTTCTGATTTGATTAACTAATTGTTATATTTAAATAATCATCAGCTTGAGGACAATTTTGCATCAACTTAATAATCTATCATAATTACTCTTCAAAGGATTTTTAATCCTTACAAATATTTTACAACATTTACAAAACATATTTTAACGATACGTATAATGATGACGCTAAATTTTTTATATCTTTATAGCATGAGAATATTATAAAATGCCGGTTAATCTATTAAATCAAGTAAATATGTTGCACATACTTCTGGCGACATTAGCTGAATAAATTTTAATATTAAAGATATGAAATTGAAATGTAGTAACAATACGTTGAACTTTCAAATGTATTGAGTCTATGATATGAGGTTTCGACCGACAAATGCTTAGCACCCAAATGCCTTTTGTGGCAGCACTGCAAAGTGCCATAATTAAATTTATCATTGTTGCAAAGAAGACCTTTTAATTTCATTGTATTTTCAATGTGATTAAATGATTTTAACGAATTCATCTACAATGAGAGTTTTCTCGTGCTTTTGAATTCACTTTAATTAGGCTTATAGGTGGTGGCGTTGTGTAGTGGCTAAAGTGCTGGCAGAGGACAAAAAAATTTCTCACCATGGTTTTTCAACCCACTCCTAAAAATCCATCCAATGAGTCCCCTGACCACCGCCTCTCCCAGGAAAAGAGGATACTATCACGACAAACAAAGGTCAGTCAGAGCCACTACCTACTGGGGAACAAAAAAGATAGGAATCAAAGATTAGCGAGGTTCCTCACCACTACACCAAAATACAGAGGGGGCGTTGTTTCTAAACAACAACAGATGGCAGCCCCATTACCCTAGACCTACTGTAGCAGACCAATCATTTACTTAGCTGGAACAAGAACTGATTACTGAAACTGATACAAGGGGAAAAACAAATGATAATACGAAAACAACTGCAACAAGATGGATATCCTTTAGAAGTCCTTTGCTCCCTCCAGGAGTGGAAGAAACACACATATATATATATATATATATATATATATATATATATATATATATATATATATATATATATATATATATATATATATATATATATATATATATATATATATATATATATATATATATATATATCGTTCGGCTTATGAGTGGGTGCTCTCGTTACGCATTAGAAGTGAGTGCGTAGGTCAAAAATTTGAATTTTTATTTTCTGTAAACCAAATTGAAAATATTCAAGCTTTTTTAACTAAATTATAAAAACATATATAGTCCTTAATAATCTATCATTAAGGTGTACATAGTGCAATAATTCGGGTGACTATTGCGCTAATTTCTAACTATTTTTTGTTTCGTTCACAATTTATATTAAAAAAATTTTATTTTGATGCCAAATACTGCAGAACAGGAGTTGATACTCTAATGCACATAATAATCTAAAATGAAACGCACGCAGTTCAAGTTTCATCAATTATTTATTTATTAGAGAATTGCAAGGTATTGCCAATGATTCATTCTCTATCAAACCTGGTTGAATGCGTTTGGGCTAAGGTTTAAGTCATATTTATACGGAGCGATTTCATTCAAAGTTCACATGGCCATGCATTTCATGAGTATGCCGATGGGTATACTTTTAGTTCACGGAGATAATCGTGTATTTTATGATATTGTCATTCTCTGATATGTATGTCTGTCGACACGTATTGAAGGATCTCAGTTATGATCAATGGCTCGACCGGTATTGCATAGATTTTTGATGCAGTGCCCCAAAACAGAGGCATAGAATAACATAACAGGGGGCTTCCAATGGAAAAAATCAAACTGCAGTCAAATAAGTCTTTCAAACTCTTAAACATGTGAAAGTGTATTATGTAAGAACCTGTACATCATTTGAAAAATGTCATATAGTAAAAATATGTTTTAACGTAATTTTTAAAAATTTTCTCATATTATTTCTTAATAAGGACGAAATAAGGACAAAATAACAGGAAATTTGTAAAATTAAAACATATGAATTTACTCTGAAAGCCTTTGAACCATTTTCTTTTCGAGCAGAAATACCTGTAACTTGTTTCTAATTTTTACGTTTTTGGAAGGAAATAACTTTTCATTTTTCTGTCTTTTTTTTACAGCAATTTAAAATTTTAATATTCATAAAATTGATTATCGCAAATAAATACATCTAAAGAATTTATCGATCGCTATTCTTGTCATCAAGGGAGAATGGTCAGTGAGAGAAATTTAAGTTTTATCCGATCTTGCGATCCTTAATGAAGTTTAGTTTAACTGATGATAATTACACCAACATGTCGCTCATGATGCCATAAATACACTTTTTCAGACTACATATTTATCGCTGAATTTGTGATCATTATAATGCAGTATATGACCAGCTGAGTATATCATCAACTGGATGGGCACCAGCAAAATTTTCCATTACATCAATGTTAGAAAGAATTCTGTTGCAATTAACGTACGTGGCAATACCAAAGAGACTTAAAGGAGTCGCGGAAGACATTTTTATGCATGTGTGTGCCAAAAGGGAAACAAATGGTTAAATGTACAAGTGTAAGCATGTATGAATGTGTTTCATGAGTTCTTTGAAAAATTAAAAGCTTGTTTCGTCTTTGGCTTTCGGCGTAATATGAAATGATGAATGTATTGTGGCCATATATTTGGCTGAAAGCAGACTAACTAATGGACTAAAACTGGCATTTGTGCAGTTTTGTGCGGCATTACAAGTTCTACCATCATTAACTGCAGTGGTCATCTATTATGAAAGTGTTTTTGTAGCCTCAATTCCTTTTCCAGATATGGACGGGCTTACACATAAACACACACACACATACACTTTTTACTTTGTAATCTTTTTTTTTTTTTTTGATGTGTATTTGGCCAAACGCTGGAATATACTTGACATGAATTTTAATTTATTTTACATGTTAGTGCCAAAGGTAGTTTTCTGTAATACTATTAAAATAGTTCATTGTCAGTTATTTCGTTGTCATTTTGAACAATAGCCAATTTGCATTTGAACATTTTAGAGAGAATGTAAATTTTGTCACTGTTCCATCCAATACATTTACAAATTAATACTCTGATGGCCAAAAGTAGAGCAAACACAAGCCATGGCATATTATAGATATTTGCCCTTATGATGATTGTCGACGTCGACGTCACACCAAGTCGACATCAATATATATTGGCAATTGTGAGATCGTTATTGATAGGATATTACTACTACTATGGCTTATAAAATTGCCATAAAATTGGTCATCAATATTAGTTAATTAGTGCCTACAACGAGTTCAGAACTTCTGTATTTTTTTACTGTCTTCTTGATGTGACGTCGACGCGACAATCATAATAAGAGGGATTTTTTTCCCTTAAAAATTGTCCTGTTCTGACTAGTCGAAGTTCAAGTAAGTCTTTCATACAAATGAAGTTTAGATGAAATTTGCCATTAGTAACCCTCAAATGTTTTTTCTCTTCTTATTTCCTGTATTTAATTAATTTCATCAGATATTATAAAAATTAGTTACTTTAAAAATTATTTATGTACAACATAATTCCTGTGGCAATAAGAAATAAATTCTTAAAGTGACGATTGCCACTTCAAAGGAAAGTCTCAGCTGTAGGTCACTCAGTTCGCCCATTTTTTCCAGGAAATTATAGTGTATTATGTCTTATTTTTTTACGTACGATTTGATTTGAAGCAATAGTTCATAAAATTTTTAAAATTTGCAATATAAAAGACCCATTTTTAAATAGCAAATTCGTGTTTTAAAAATCAATTTCAAAATTCACAACTGCTCTCCTATAAAACTATGAAATCAAATTTAAACACTTCGCCCTCATTGGCAAATATTTATCAAAAAAAGTCTTATTTAAGGCTTAAAGTAACATATTATGTCTTTTTATTTGGAGAGGTAACAACAAAAAAACCTTAATGAATAAAGAAGATTTTACGAAACTCGTTACCAAATTTCTATATAAAAAAATATTGTTTTATTTTTTGGCTTGAACTAATCTATATCTCGTTAGTACTTATCTGCCAGGTTATCAGTAATTACAAAAATTAAATCACAGTAGACTAATAATTTTGATATGAATTTTCTATTATTTCCACAACCCTTTTACTACTAACAAGGTGTATTAATTTTACAAAATGGTTGCATTAGGTCAACAACTGCAACAGCACAAACAACCGGCATAGAAAATCGTTAATATTTTTATCGACTTGAAGTCAATACACCCTGCCCATTTAAACTGCCTTTGCGTGAAGGAATGTGTAATTTTTTTTTTCCAAATTTCAAACGTATTTCATAATAATAAGTGTAAGAGAGTAACATACTAAGAGCTGAACTAGATCAGAAATATGGAGATAAAAACCACCTTAACAAAGTCATTCTTTTAATTGGATAAAGAATTTCTTTTAAATTTTTTTTTATCTTGAAGCGTGTGTCAAACTGTATCAAAGTATTCGAATGAATTAAATTTTAATAGTACTGAGAGGACTACGAGTATACCATTAGTCCTGCATGCTTTTATTACCTACGAGTATTTGCCCACATTTTGTAAATCTTAAGCCGATTTTTTCAAGGAGTACTGTTTTTTAATTTGGCACAGGAAGAAAAAAATCGTTTAAAGTCTTAATTTTTTCTTTCCAGTTTGAGAAAAATTCGTTCGTAAAAGTTTTAGCACCAATAGCTAAAAATCAGTCTTGGAATTATTATATTGGATACGAGGAGTCACCATTGATTTATAGGTAAATTGACTTTGTATTGTTGTAACTGAGTTAGTAAAGGCTCTTACTTATGAACAATGATTATGAATGGGAGGCCTTTTTTACAAAATCTGATGACAGACAAAAAAGAAAATTAAATTATAAATTAAATTAAGGAAAGAACGTAAGAATTTAGTTATTAAAAATTTGTTAAATCAGGTTTGAACCAGAATTAAAATATAAAAAAATCATACTGCATGGCATCCCCAAAAACTTAGTGCAAGGACATATCTGCTTTAAATCCTGTCCGTTTTCCTTAAACTCAGTTTTTTTCTAGATTATTATTTATTTTGTTATAATTTACTCCTTTAAATATATATTACATCTGGAATGCATAAAAATTTTCAGCAGTGGTGATTTCTGTTTCCACATGTGAAAGTAAATGCATCACTTACAAATTGATGATACATTTTGTTTTTATACCGAAAAAGTATTTTCAAATCGAAGTTTGCAATTTGCAGTAGCAGTCCATGTTTTTAATCGTCATTATGTCAACTTGAATTCCACACTTGGATTTTTAGAAGCAATGAAAATATTGATCCTTGAAAATTTTTTTACGGAGTTGTGCACCAATACATCCACCGCTTCAAAAACTGTAACAAGTCTTTACTTCTTCTGTACGTAAGAATGCTTCAAATTAAAATATATACAAGTACTGGCCAATCGTAAATGGCTGCGCAAACCAAGTCTAGTTGGCAGTTCTTGAAAATGACAGTATAAAATGATTGTTCCTTATTGTTGCAACTTCAGCTGATATTCATTAGCCATCTATAACTGATCAATGAATTTGAAAGCCAGGTGTCAAAAGTTTTTTGATTTATTTAATATTATAATCAGAGGGATAGATGTTCTATCATTTTTTAAGTTTTTCTGAAATTAATCTATGTGTTTCCAGTCGATATTAATGCCGCCATTTCAGTGTGTAGCCTTTGTTTTTAATTTCTTAAATTAGGTTAATGTTTTGCGTACTCCTCAAATCAATTGAATTTCCTCATCGTTAGTTCCAACATTTCAGCTGGCATGTATCCAAGTTTTTTGATTTATCATTAATATTATAATCAGAGGGATAGATGTTCTATAATTTTTTAAGTTTTTCTGAAATTAATCTATGTGTTTCCAGTCGATATTAATGCCGCCATTTTAGTGTGTAGTCTTTGTTTTTAATTTCTTAAATTAAGTTAATGTTTTGCGTACTCCTCAAATCAATTGAATTTCCTCATCGTTAGTTCCAACATTTCAGCTGGCATGTATTTTTCATGAGCATAGAAAAAATGTTTTGTTTGCCTGAAAACTTATCGAAAATATTTCAAGCCATCAGTGGTAATTTATCACCAAACGCGTTGTTGTTTGAAAAGATTATGCAGCCACCCACCAGAAATCTATTCCACCTTTTGCCTCACCCTTAATTATGGTCGAGTGGCATGTTTAAAAGTGGCCAAAACAGTTTAAGTCCTAAATTAGAATGAACACAGCAGCAACATTAAATGTTTGCGTTAAAGCGAGTTTTTTTCATGAGGCCAATAGAAATAAAACACTGGCAACAAAAAAGTTTGCAGCAGTGGCAGCAATTACAATAATACGTTCGACAAAATTGTTAATGGCAATTGTGGTCTGGGTGAACTGAATACATTAGTGGTTGTTTTATTGTTAAAAGTCGCTATTTAAGAACATTTAGCTGCTAAAATCTTCAGTTATTGAAAGGTATCGTTATAAAAAGTAAATCACGTAAGCAAATTTGGTTTTGCTTATTTAATATCTTTGATTTCAAATTTAAATTGATGCCTTCTTTTGGTCTAATTTTGTAATTAATTAATTTAAAAGGATTTATGTCAATTCTTTTTCAAACCGAAACTCAGTATAAACTTTTACCGAGATTGCGAAGGATTTGCTCATCGGCTTTCTTGCTTAATTTTCCATGACGTTCTCTAACACAGCTTAAATAAATAGGATCTTAAGCTTCAGCGACAAAAACTCTTTCTGTAGCAGTTTTTATGAACTTTCGCAAAGGAGATAGTATATTCGTCTTCCTAAGAAAACAAAATAATGTAGTTAGACTCACTTAGAATGGGACTTGTAACGCCTAACTGCTGCTAATGGGTTAAAGTACTTGTAAAACATTTCAATAGATGCTTTGTGTCAGACATGTTCATTACCGTGCACCTTATTTTCGAATTGATATCACCTTTAGGGCTTAATGATGTTTTGTTTCATTGGAGACACTTTAAATAACTTATTAGAATTAAATTTCAAAATCTGCAGACTTGAATCTATTTATAATCACTAGTATCTAAGTGAGATCAAAATGTTACAAATTTTGTGTGTAAGAACAAGACATCAAGATCGAATGAAAGCTGGAGTTTCAAAGATCGCAATGATATAAACAAACTAATATTTTTTGATAGCGCCAGCTTAAATGTATAATATGGAAACTTAAGTTTGTGTTATGTTTTACTGATGCTTCTATTGATTTATAAGTAAAAACTACAAGTTCATTAATTCCAATCAAATGTCTTTATGTCATTCTGTCATACCAGACTGATTATTCAATTTACCCATTCAACTCCAGACACTATGGTCGCTCTACTTAATGGATTATTTAGTTTATGTCGTATAAGCACACAAAGTCTAGATATATAAAAAAGAAAACAATTTGAGGTAAAAAGTTTCTTGTGCAGGTGTAGAGGTAATTAAGCATTAATTATATTTATATTTATATACATATAACGAACTGTTACTATTATTTTAATTTTCTTGTACAGTAGCTTTTAGAAATTTTATGTATTTAGATGTATTTGGTATTAACTGCCTCTTCCTCTTAATGCGCAAGAAAGTTTCGTTCGAACAATTACGCTGAAAATAACAAAAGACACCTCAAAGTTTTTTTGTTTTCAACGTAAATGGTCGAATGACGTATACGTTCGCATTTGGAGGAAGTTAAACACGAGTATTGAAGCATAATTTGACTTTTTTCGTTTAATATATTAAAAATACGTATTACAATTTGCGGCCTAGTTGGCGTATGAGCAATTTTGCAAAGAGTAAATTGTTGAAACATCACTCATACGCACAGTATACAAGTGATCCTGGTATAGGTGACTATTTATATATAAGTATACATATATAGCAAGGAAAATAGTTATTTTTAAATAAACACTAAATTTGAAAAGAAAATCAAACGACGTGGCAAAGTTTATGAACTAAAAAGAAGAGAAATGTACGCCTTCCGAAATTGTCAGCAGTGCTAAGTTCTGCTTTTAAGTTGAATTCAAACAAAAACATTAAATGGGACAGTAAAAACAATTACTGGAAATAAAATTTTATTTCTAATAAACATTTGCTCAAAGTTAATTTGCAACGATTTTTTTTCCCAACACATTTATCGATGGCATGGGTTTTGTTCTCCCTTGCTAGGAAAGGGGCAGTAAACATCCCTTGAACAATGTTGCAGTGGACTAAAATGTGCTGTAACAAAACCTTTCAAAGAAATTTTATTTTAGGTCATCGAATATGCCATATCATTGCCATGATATGGTTTTAAGGCTTAATTTCAATTCAACCATATTGGGTGCTTAAGTATAACACAGAATTGTATTTTATGACACAAATTGTATAAGAAATACACATACATGCCGTAACGATGTAGACAAAAGAGCATATCAAAAACAACACATACACACACACTGTTATCCTTCTTTTTTCGTAATCTCGCCTTTTAAATTTTGTTTTTTGCCATCTGGAACTCTGGTCGAGTTATGATCAATTCTAGACAAAAGGGCTTAACTTGAGCGTAGTTTTAATTGAACATTTTTGCCGTGCCCCTTTAACACCGATTTGTTAAGGAAATTAAAAAATTTGAATCTATTTAAGAGATGATTCACAAGTGCAACATTGACATTCAGTTTTTGTTAACCAATCTATCTATCTAACCATCCTTTATAATTGAACAAAATAAATAATTAGTATTTATTGTGAAAAAAGTATGTACATTTTTAAAATAGGCCAATATAATTCTTAATTGTTTGAATAAAAATAATTTTTAATCACCGCAACAACCAGTTATTTGAATCGAGTAGTACACGGTACTGACAAAATTCGATTGGCTAAAAATTTGGTTAACACTATGAATCTGTTTCTTTGTTCGTACAATTTCTAAATCGTAAGTAAGATGTTTCATGGCAAATATTTTTGGATGTCACTCCAGCCCATCATATCGCAGATAATCACGAAACGGGGTCAAAAAATATGCACTTAAAATATTAAATGCTTAAAATATTCGAGAAAAGTATGCTCCGCAGTGTTTCACATAAAACTACTGAACACAACTGCTACCTAAAATGTGAAAATAACAAGACTTTCCATATCGATTCGATTCACTTTCACAAATTCAAAATGCTAATACACTTATCGTTCTTCTGGTCTTCCTTATCAGGACTTTTTTATTGTGAAAAAAAAGTTCGTTGTTGTTGCACCGATTCAATAAAACACCAATTTAATAGAATTGTAGATGCTTCGGCAGCTAAACTGAAGTTAGTGTCCGTACACACTTGCAATTTTAGTTGCTTCAAGTCTTTATTTTGTGGAGGAGAAAGGAAAAATTAATGAAAAGACACACGAAATTGCGGGAACTTGCAATTCTCTCTATATTCTGATACACATTTAACACTCAATTATTTGTTCATGAGAAAAACAAATTAAATTTCATACCGGAACTTCACAGTTTGAGAACGAGTTTGGTTTTGAAATGAAATTAAGAACAAAATTGTATAAACGAAAACTGCCAGTGTAGACAACAGTTGAATAAAATGATTTTGTTTTCAATCTGCATATGACTTTGACATAATTTTCGTTATGTTAATGTGAAAATCGCTAAAAGAATTTATAAAGTTATCGATGGAAAATCCGTAATCTGTACGGTTCGATTTTAGTATGAAATATTCAAAATTTATTCCGAATATGCGCAATTGCTGTAGCTCAATATATTGTCAGAAATAGTTTATGCATTTCTCAAAGGATTATTTCATATAAAATTATACAAACCGATTCCTTTTTTAAAAATTAATTGCAATTTTAAATATATTGTGTTATTTCTCATTTCTTTCTTTATCGAATCAAAAGCATTTCTTGGCAACACTTCATTTATTTTAATGAAAGGGACTTTGAAGAAATTAACATTTATAATTTTATTGCTTAAAAAACACTCTGAACTTTTGATTATGCTAATTCAAAATAGTACCTTCATACGAGTACATGCAAACGTATACTGGCTTTGGAATTTTTATACAAATAAAAAAGATTGAATTTGAACACAAATATCACGTAAAATGTTTATATGTATGTGTGAATACATAATTGTGTAATTGTGTCACACACACTCACAAAATTTGATTATTTGTTGGGAATCTTTGCTTGTCAGATATTTCGCTTGGGATTTGTTCGAACACAAATCAAATCGTGTACATGTAAATATCGGGTTATCCATTTAATGCTTTTAAAACCTCCGCTCTGGCTAGTCTGTCAGCTGCTTAATAATTGTCATCTGAAATTTTTCTTATTTAATAAAAAGTATGCCATTTACGAATATGGATCGTTTTATAAACGAAAAATGCTAAAAAAGTAGTTGAAATTTACTACAAAATGTGACCATTTATTGAGCACTACGGGATGATTGTGCTCGTCATAATCGTCCCACTGTGCAAGGAATGGCTAGATTTGGTGCACTGTCGAAAATATTGCAGCTTACCCATCTTACGGGTTATTATGGCGTATATTTGCACCATTTAGATACAACTTATGCAACAATTAAAGTCGATCGGAAAACTGGCATTCGTAGACTAGTAGGTAGTGTACTAGACTCGTAGTGCGGAGGTCCCAGGTTCGAATCCTGCGGCAGAACTCTGGCAGTTTTGTGTGTTTGATAATTAAAGGAAGCGCACAGCAAGCCTTTCACTGGCTTAAGTGTATGTCGTAAGACATGGGCTATCACACCCCTCCGATGAACCTAACCTAACCTAACCTAAAATCGATCGGACTATCAACAACACCTTGGCGCTGACCTCAACAGGCAAAAGTGTCACATATGGGGCTCGGAGAGTACAGAAGTGATTGTGGAAAGCCCATTGCATTCGCATAAAGTGTTTGTTTGTTTATTATGGTCTGGAGGTGTCACTAGGCCTTATTTGTTCAAAAACGACACTGAAAAACCCAGTACCGCTATGGCCATATGACAACTGACTATTTTTCGCCAATATGAAGTTGACGATATGTGGTTTTAACAAGATGATGCCACGACCTATTTGGCTTTGTTGCATGAAAACTTACCAGATCACGTAATCTCACATCTTGGCCACCATGATCATGCGATTTGACGCCGTTAGAATTTTGTGTTGCGTTCTAAATCATAACTTTTTAACTAAATGATTGCTTTATGTGTGTTTTATTTAACTTGACTTTTGAAACCGAAAAATGGATAATTCTCTACACACAACTTTTTGTCTAAGTCCATAGCTTTTGAGAATCTAAAGCGGGCGGTAACTATTAAGAAGTAACATACAAGGGTTTTAGATTTTTGATTCTTCATCTCTTCTTATTTGAAGATTTTTTTTTGCATAAAATTATGCAATCATGATTCCCATTTCCTTTCTCATTTTTTCAGAAAAGCTCTTAAGGGACATTGTTGAAAATTAAATATACTTTATTATTACTGTATCGCTATATGAAGTGGCAAATGGAAAACGCTCATTCATTCAAACGAATATTCCTTAAAGCGGAAAACCACTGTAGTGCATGTACACACAATTCCCTCAAGGCAATTTACAACATAAACATGATTTCTCTAACATTTAATAGACTTTTCAGAAGAAAAATAATAATAATTTTTTTCCTGCGATATTAACGTACAATTGGTTCTGGCACTTGAGTTTCCTTTTTCCATTTTCTTTTCGTCATTGTTTTGATTAAGTTCATGTGAAACATTTACAAGGACATTAACATACTTGTATAAAAATTTACAACCACACGCAAGCTTTCAGATATGAAACATACCAGGGAAAACAAAAATAAAAACTAAATAATATAACATGGTCCTATTGCACAATATGGGACACACACATGTAACGTTTACAAATGGAACAAAGCGTAACACACATGTCTGTTAGTATGTGAATATACCGTACCATAAACCCACAATTGTGTTATTGAAGTTAATACCGTTATATGCTTGTTTATAATTCTTCCTCTAATATTTTGCTTATTTGTTTTATAGTTGGATAAAATGCTTTTCGTACAATAACAATCACGCTTATTTGATGCACGCAGCCATAGTCAATCGTTGATTTTGCACTATGGATTTGGTGCTGGATAATAAACATTTGTAATTATGCGTTTCCGTAGAACGTTAGTTGTTAGTTTGTATAGCAACCAACCTTTGCAGCATTTCTATTATTTGTGCGCCTCTAAGACATCCAGATTTTCTATGTTTTATTATATTTTTTATCTAAATCTACGAAAGCAATAACGTGAGCATTTCACTTGCCTGCTGTCCGATGTTCACAACGTTTTCGATATGAAAACACAAAAGGGTTGCCTGAACAAAAAGTAATTGGGAACTATTTCAATACTATTTTCTTTAAAGAATTTTAAGCACAACTTTTTAAATTGCTAATCAACACATATAAAACATTGTACTTACGCATCTGCCCATTAAATTTTTAATTTTTCTTTTCCAAACCCACTTCAATACAAATAGCAAATTAACCGTATGCAATCGTCGGTGAGTTTAAAATTTAATACCACCCATTTCCAGTCTAGATTTCATTTCCACGAAAGATTGCAAAATTTTATTCAATAAATGACGAAGTTATTCAATAGTCAGTAATTTGGGCGGCCATTTTTTCTAACCGAGTTCCACGTAAAGGTCTGTGCGACCAAACTGGAAGCATATCATTTCCAATAAAAAAAAGGATTTTCAAAATCGGTCCATAAATAGAGGAGTTATGCAATAATTAATATTTCGGGCGGGCAAATAATCCGTGCGCCAGCTAGATGTATGATATATAGTTATTGCTTGGTATGGAAAGTATCCTTCTACCTTGTTCTATCACATATTGGTTATAATGAAATCAAGCTGTACGAGTAACACGCATACACCAATGAGAGAGTTATTAGTGTATTAACATTAAAAATATAAATGTATTGAAAGCACAGACGATATGATGCCTTCCTAATTTTTTAAAGAAAATTAATTAAAAATTTATCATTACCAAAGATATATGAATAAAAATTCGCTAACATTGCTATTAAATTTGGGATGACGTCGGAGAGCGTACTACAAGTAAACCAAAGCTAGAAGTGATACAAGTGCATGCTATACCTATGCTACACAATATCAGAGTAAAAGCTACACTGGTTAACTACAATAACTTTCATTGTATTGCGAATACTTCCATGTTTATGTTGGACTCATATGAAAAGTTTTTCACAAAAATTAATATTCACCTTAAAGTCATTTAGTTTAAATTTCTACAGTGATCTTGGAATTTATTAACTTCTCAGTATAGATGTCCACTTCATTAACAATTTCTTATATAGCAAATAAAATTTCACTGCAAACAAACTCACAAAGAAAGAGAATAACAAAACTCTATTCAAAATTTATAAACAACAAAAAAAAGCTGCAAAGCTCTACAAACCATTACGGAACCTTCCCTGTAGCCTATATACGCATCCAACTTCGTTCACACTCAGACATCCTTTGAACGAACAGTGGTCTGATCCGTGTTGTTGCGTAGTATTATCAATCTGTCCCGTTGTATTATAAACACTCAGTGCGATAAGTCGAACGAGACTGAATGTGAGCGAAAATGTTAGCATTTCTATAAAAATTTGCGTCCCGCTAATATATTTCTCTGTCATGTATATCAGTGCAAAAGTCAAAAATAATCACATAAGTGGAACCACTCATCAATCTAATATTAACATAAAAGTTAGCGGAAACAAGTTTTATCATTAGCCAATCTTTGCACTTGTTTAGCTTACGAAGCCATAGTTGCACAGCTTTTCATGTAAAACTAGCAAAATTATCAGTCGCAGTCGTTTTGCTGCATATTATATTCATGGAATGCAAATCAAAACAAAATACAATGTTATTTTTGGCAAAATCATAACAATAATTGTGCATGATATTTTATAATTAAAATATGTTTAGCCTCTGGCTTTTGTATGAACTATTAAAGTTTTTACTCAAAAAAAATCCTTTAATAATATCTCTATATTTTTTTTTAACTTTTTATAACAATTTGATTAAAATATTATTCAAGCTTGAGGTCTTATTTAGTGGTTAAACAATTTTATTTGAAATCACCAACATTTCGATACTCATTGAGTATCATCTTCAGGAAAACTCTGTTAAAAAAAACAATGCATATCGAAATATCGATAATTTCAAATAAAATTGTTTAACCACTAAATAAGACCTCAAGCTTAAATAATATTTTAATCCAAATGAAAAGCCTTTGTTGAAAAGAATTATATTCATAGTTTTTTTTTCAATCCGACAAGAGCTTTTGTTTGCAAATTTACAATTAATTTTCATTTGCAACTTTTTATAAAACGTCCGCACATCAAAAGGTAATCAAAGCATCATGGAATTTTCACATCCATGCTTTAAACGGTCTTTATTGACCCAATTGCTTTAAAATTGTACTCGTACAAGCTGGTGGTCGTATGATTAATATTTTTCTAAATAAATATTGCTCATACGTAGTTGGCTAATTCATATGAATTTCGAACCAAAAACTCTTGGTATAAAATTAATACCACTTATTTAACTTTTATTTATGCAATGGAATGCCTGATTAATAAGTGTGCCAACGCTAGTTGAATTTGTTTTACAACTGGAAATCAAGTCGATATTGGGTTGAATTAAGTCCGTAATTTATTTTCAAATTAATTTGTTTTTTAATAAAACAAACAGCAGCCCCAAAAATACATTGTAAAACAAAATAACCTTGGTTGAATGCTTTTGTAATAATCCATTTGTTTAGCATTTTGTGTTAATCTCAAAGGTCAAAGGCAGGAGGTCAAAGCTGGAAGTAATTCTATATAGTCTAATAAAACCCGTCTAAATATCATTTGTGAGATCCTGTTCATGGAATTTACCATGTATAAAAGTAATTAAGAAGTTTTTCAAGAAAACAGAGACAAAGAATTTCAATTAAAAGCAAATATTTTAATCAGTTCGTTACCAGCATGAACTCCTTTCTTAATTGACTTCGTTTGCGAGGTTATACTTAGTTTATGGAATATCCGATTCTAAAAATAACGTTAGGTAAATTTTAAAAGACTTTAATTGAATAATTTTAAACGTTTCACTGAAAATAATATAAAAGAAATAATAATTACCACACCAATAAATGCGAAATTAAATAACAAATAAAACAATGAACACGATGGTTTTTGTCAAAAATATATTTTTATATTGTCTGTTGTTTTGAACAAAATTCAAACTTACACAGTCACTTAAATTTTTGCCTCGCTGCTTCATACGCGTTTCTCGCCTGAATCTATTATTTTATTTCGAATCTTTCTGTTTTTTAATCTCACAAGGGAGGAGGAAAAAACCTCTTCGATAATTTTTATCGGAACTTATCGCTGGTTTATCTTCAGTAGCTACCAAAACGAAATATGTGTAAGTAACAAACACAAACAAAAATCACACACTTATAGTATGTGAGCATGAATATTCAAAATTTTATATAAATTAAAACTAAATTATACTTATATAAAGGAGTATAATGAAAATAAATTAAAAAATATATACAATGTGACAAAAGTCGCGCAAGTTATTTGCGTATAGAAGTAGTACGTATCAAAACGTAACAAGAATCTGTCTTGTAAAGAGCATAAGTCGCAGTTGCAATTTAGACAACGAAGCCAAAACTCCATATCGTCGTGTGTACAAAGTATTTCCTAAAATCCGATCTTGTTGTCAGACGTTTATGACTACGTATGGGTAATACAGAGTGAAAATAATAAATACTTATACGCACTTATAATCGTGCTTATAATCATCAAAATTTGACATACACATACTTATGTTTATATGTGTAGACGTCATGCATATACTCATGAGTACAAATCAAGAATACAGAGGGAACATATCTTGTGACGTGGTTGGCAAACGAAAACTGAATCTAGAAATAGAATTAAATTTAAAAATAAACAGCAAGTTACAATATGTTGACAATGAACTTTATAATTTATGGCATATAATTGTATTACCATGGCCACATAGAGAGAACTTTATATCTGAGTCTGACTTGTAAGTTGTTGATTTTGTTTTTAGTGCAGTTTAAAAAGTGAAATCATAGCACGAGCACGAAACGGAATTCAATTAAAATGTAATTAGTGATGATACTAATTATATTTGTTTATTGATTTTCATTTTGTTATTTATTGATCGTGCGCATGCCCAATCTAAGAGCAACAACTTTTAAAACCAATATGCAACATAGGTCGAAAATGTATTCACATTCCTATATAACGTGTTTGTGTTCAACACCATCGTCACTTGACAACATTTTGTGATTTATTTAGCAAGTCAAAAGCAGAACAAGTCATATCATATACTCCTATTTGTTACATGTCTTTAGCCGATATGCAAAAAAGCCAAAATATATGATAATAAACTACTTGCAACAAATTTTTGGGAAATTATATGTGAAATACAAAAATTGCAACATGAGTTTCAACAAAAATTCTCACGTTACATACATAAACATATACTATACGAGTACATAGATGTGACATTAAGTGGTTAACGTATCCAGCCTGTTACAGCTTAATTTTTAATTTACATACGCAAACTGATTAACCATCAAACATTTAACAATTCCGACATTTATATTTGCAAAAAGCACAAAATGAAAATAATTATAAGCAACATAAAAGCGCTACATTCGGCTAGATTGAATCTTAATGCTCTTCGCTCTTTAGATTTTTTCAAGAAAACTTTTCATTAGACAGCAGTTTTTTCCGGCATGAGCGATAAGTTTTTTTTCTTCTTTCTTATTATAAGCAAGTTGACACACCTATTAAATAAGTGTGGGTGGATACAAAATCATCAATGTAGTTTTAGACCACAACACAGGACTATCGAACAAACACATAGACTTGAAAATGTTATTAGATTTGCTTACGACAAAAAAATATTATTCTGCTCTGTTCATTGATTCGCCATTAAAGAAGTAGTTTTATTGAAGCCAGAGGCAGATTAGTATTGTTGATATAAGTCTTCGATATACCAAGAAAAAATTATATTCAAGCATCAAATATTTCTTGATGGTACAGCTGGAACAATGGCTGAAATTACGGAGAATAAAAATCAATGACCAAAAATGTGTACAAAATTTTTTTACATTGCGGAAAGAGACATCACTCATATAAATAACCAATTTATACCGCAACACCCGGAAGTTAAATGCTTTTAAAGTTATCATCATCTACCATTGAAGAGTCAAAAGTTATCCAAATGAAACTAGAGGCACTTCTACTATATCAGCTCATTGTAGAAAACAGGGTAACTTTAACCTGGATTGTAAACTTCTTTTGGACAATTTGATAAAATGAATATGGTATATGGGACTCATACAATTATAGCCGATCTATTGTATGCAAAAAATTTGTGCATCCATTATTATTTAGACGTTCTTTAGGTCAAAACTTTAGTTTCAAAAAACGTGACAACTTTCTAAAATATAGAGGACATATTTGGCTGAGAAGGAGGGACACTAAAGACAACTACTGCAAAGAAACCGATTTTTTTTTGTCTAGTACTTTGGACACTTGTGCTATTTTCTATTCATTAATCGGCTGAAAGATTATTCTTAAAATTTCTAAAGATTTAACACAACACTTCAGAACAATCCCTTTGAAATCTTGCGATTTCCATAACACTTTTGATAGGCTGATTCTTTCGCAGGTGTTCAACACAGGGTTATGAATTTGCGATTTCAGCTCTAACAAAAAACTGACAATGTTGGATCGTTTAAATCATTTAATCATTTTGATCGACGCTCAACCTTGAGCTCAGCCAAGCTTTTGAAATGTTTTTTTTAGTATTTCTAAAATTGAAAAATAAAGTTTAAAATCAAATTAATTTTACTTTTATATACGGATTGTATTTTCTACTAAACAAATTTTAGAATATCGTTATCAAAATTTATTTAATTTATTTATTTCAAGACCAATATGAATTAGTTGACCATGATGTAGCGTGTTTAGTTAACACATTCATAATAGGTTAAAGTAAACGATGCAGCAGTTGCAACCATCAGTTGAAAGTGTTTAATTTCCAGTCATTAGGTGGCACATAACAAGAATTATCGGTACCATCTTTATTCGTTTTTTGATGTTATTGTGTATTTGGCACTTGCGCGAATGTATTTCTTTATCTAATTTTCCAATATGCTTTCACGGGTATAAGAGGACTCAGACTTTCAGTTCTTATTGTAGTCCTTATTAATGTTAATGTTAATGTATTTGTTTTTGCGATATTGACCAGGCATCATACTCGTTTAAAAAAAGGATTGGCAAAGAAGTCAATAAGATCCATAACTTGCGATTCGAAAGTGGTAAAAATGTTGGGCCATTTACAATAATTTTAACACAAGCTTGTGATTGCAAAATATTCCGTCTTCTGGAACCTGTTTATTGGATCTAATTTCATGTTCAAGATGTTATGAAAAAAATCATTTCTATTCAACACACATTGTATTCAAATCAAAATTTTCCTACGATGCCAGTCCAAGTTCAGGCGAAATATTAAAAAATAATATAAGAAAATATTTCTTAAAATTAAAGAGAGCTGCTGCTGGAATAAAAATACGAAAATTTTCATAAATAAAAGGGGCCGAAGAAAATTATTATAATATAAAGAACACTATGTCATTAAATCCTGATATTTGAAATTGTGATGTTGTTGGATTAAATGAACTAGAGGAGGGAAAGCCTACAAAAAAATTTTTAATTTTGAAATTAACAACGAAGAAGAAAATTCAATAAAAATGCTTAAAATTTTTTGTAATAATTTTAATTTCCTGAAAAATGGTGCAGATATAATAAATTTTATTAGAATATAAAAAATCTCGAGCTTAATGTGAAATATTATTGAAATTTTTGTTTTCTTAGAAAATAACTCGCATAAGAAATTTGTTTGATTTGAATTATTTTTTTATTTTTTATTTTTAGATTTTCTACTCCGCATGGAAAACAATCAGGGTCAAGTACAAATTAACGACTGCTTATTGAATTAGTGGAAAAAGTTATACACTGAAGCAGGTAAGATTGATAAATTTTTTTGGATTTAATATTAAATATATTTTTGATTACGTATACTTTAATATTGGTGTATACCTGGATGTCATCTACGCTGTCTGAGGTGTTAAATAAATAATCTCCCATTCTGCGTTTTAATTAGGCCTAATAGAAACTAAAATCGTTTTGCCAGCTTCACTCGCCTCAAATGTCAAGGCACTTATTAGATTTACTTGAAAAATAAACAAGATTTAAACAAAATCTCAATCTGGACAACGTGCCACCTCCATCTATCATTTCACTTGTAGAGATAAAATCAGGATTTTTTTTTAAAGATACAAGCACATCTAAAGTAAAGGTGCCGGGTGTACATCCAGATGCTGATGAGAAGTTTGTTTAAAAAAATATATAAGTATATACATATATCAGCGACGATAATGACACTAATGGAGATAATGTTGTTGTACAAAGTTGATTTTATTGTTGTGAGGATAATAGTACGTTTTAAATATAAAAAGTCTGCTTATACACTCATAGTTTTTGCCAGGGCTTTTGCCATTGTTGTGGCATTAACGTGGTGTTTTAATTATCTCAAGCATTTTGTTGCAACAACCTTATCACATTCAAATAGCAACCAATTTAGATGGATAAAGTACGTAGTTAAAGTGTGGCATTAGCAAAAAGTAATACTTGAAGAGGTATAATAAAGCCATGCGAAGCATCTCATTACAGATGGATCTACATCGCTAGGATTTGCATGCGTAACATTGACCCAGTCACTGCAAACAAGACTCGTTTTTATCAACAACATCTTGATAAATACAACAAAAGGCAGGAAACTTGTCGCTTAAGAATACAATATCAAATTTCTTACATACAATTTGAGGCACAAAAAATAAGTCATAGAGAAGATATGTATTCGTGTAATTAGATGTCTAGGAAGGAGGCTGTTTTATCTGTGATGGTAATCACGCTTTCCCAAAACAAACGCACGTACGTGTATTTATCATTTATTAACGTTTGATATGAAATTAATATGAAACCTTATTTCACATCTGGATTTACAGGTACTCTTTATGGGCGCCATACGTGAATGAATGTGTGGCTTCGTGTCGTGTGTGTGTGTGTGTGTGATTGAGTGAGGATGTATGCATGCGTCATGTATATTCAAAACAAATTAGTCATTATAATTAGTATGTCATTAAAATGAGTTTAATTTGTGACATTTAATATCCCTGAAAGCATACAAAAAATATATCCCCGAAAATATTTTCCTTTTATTACTTTCATACACTCCTAGACTAGTGGCTAGTGTACTACACTAGAGGGCCCAGGTTCGATGCCTGACTCTTACAGTATAATATAATTTTTAAAAACAATCATAATGAAATACTGTACAAATTTGTGTTTTTAATTTTTAAGCTTATGGTCTTTTATTTTTTAACAATTTAATTAAAAAATAACAATCAATATTTCGATACTCATTGAGTATCATCTTCAGGACAATTCTCAATGAGTATCGAAATATTGATTGTTATTTTTTAATTAAATTGTCAAAAAATAAAAGACCTTAAGCTTAAAAATTAAAAAAAAACAAATTATTATAAAAGAGGTCAAAAAATATAGATACATTATTAAGAAATACTGTACAAAAATTTTATTTTCCATATTTTTCTATGTTCATTGGAAGCTTATATAATTTCAGAAATTAGGGTTTATTACCGAAAAGATAAGCCTTTAATAATGAAGTGTTATTTCATTATTCTGCTAACAATTATATCTGGGGATTATTTCATGCAGCCTAATAAACATGCCTAATAGAAAAGGGCTTCCAAAAAATCTATGATAGTGATTCGCATGTAGTGCAATTTAGGATGATATCCAATTGACAGGTTTAGCGCTGGGAATCGATTTAAGAAAGTGGAAGGTAAAAACTTTTCAATAGCAACAGTTTGTATTTCCATATGTGAAAGCGATAACAAGTTAAAGGCAAATGAAACGAAATATTAAGCCAGTACAGTAAAACCTTGCTCAACACAACATTCGACCAACACAATATTCGAGCAACTTTGCTTCAATAATATTATTCCTGAGTTTTTCTCTTAATATAATTTTTGTAAATTAAATATCAGACTGCCGCCTTAAGCGACATAATGTTTCTTCAGAAACTTCATGAAAATATGGCACAGAAAAATAATTCATGTTATAAAACACACAAGAAAATACTTAATAATGAAAATTTTTTTATGTGGGTATTTCCCCTCACCAATTGTTAAAAAAATTAGAGTTTTTAAAAACTCTAATTGTTTCAATGATTATTTGGGGAGAATATACCAAGAGAATAAATTTCCAATATTAAGTATTTAAAATAAATAATTTATTTTTCAACGACCAACGGGCATTTAATTGTAAACATGTTGCAAGGAAAATTAAATAGCCTCATGTTGAGTATAGTTGTTGGTTGTGTTATCTGTATAAAAGCATTCTAAGCCTACTATTACCACGTTTATACGCACGTCTTATTTGCAAATAGAACTATTTGCAAATAACTAAATCACTGTTTATACGGGAAATTGCATACAGAACTTATGTTATTATTAGTGATGCCATGTGACGAAAATATGATTGTTTGGTAAGTAAAACACAAAAAACGTTCATGAAGTGGCAACGTCTTACTTTTTATTTGCAAATAGTGTCGTTATTCACGACTTGTTAAGTGAGCTAATAAGTTACAATAAAAAAGTTATACGGCAACATTCTTCTTTTTTATTTGCAAATAAGGCGTGCGTATAAACGTAGTATATGATTATGTATTTTGTTATGATTCATATACAATATAAATTTCTCATATTGTATTTGATTCGTAAGGCATAAACATCCGATGTTGAATGCTTTCAAACTGCTTAAACTTCACTGACGATTTGGTTTAGCGACCAATGAAAAGTCGGAATATGAACAGCTAAAGCCACAACAAACAAAACATTTTTTACATACATATACATGCAAATTTAAATTGGAAACCCCACTCGGATGGGATTTCAAAACATTGATAACCCACTGAATTCGGTTGTAACAGAAACGCTTTCAAAATATCGACTATTTTTTAGTTTTATGAGAAAATGTTAAGACCTGGTAAGGTTAAAAATGTCTTGTACTTCTTTTTAATTTTTTTAATTATTTTTTCATATATATTTTAAATTGTCATCATTGACTCCCGGTATACACAGCATATTCCTTACTGTTTTATTCGAGATCTGTTGCATCTTGCACCGTGAATTCATCTGTGGTAAAATCGCTATAGGCACTAGTAGAGTAGAATTAGCTCTTCTCTAAGAAGCTATAATTAAATATAAAAAATATTTAAGGCGAATTTGATTCAGCTCTTATATACTAATTCCTTGCTAATTTCCGCAGAAACAGTCCACTGCGCGACTCTTTCCGAACTACTTTCCTCAATGTTGTGTATCATGTAGGAGCTGGAATATGGTTAAGATTATGGAATAGGTCAAGAGGGAAGGGCCGTGTCCCATCTGACACGTATATTGGTTCAGCATATTATCCACATTGTTCAAACATTCTTTAGTTTTATTGCAATACAAAACTGCATCTAGTTTCTATTTTGGTTCAATAATATCTTTGTTTGTATATGTACATTGTTGACATAAGATCTACAGATGTACTCCTAGCGGGCACGTAAATGTGTGAGTGGGTGTGATGCTCGGCTTTGAATGCCACAAGTTAACTTTGTAATCCAATTTATTGGTTTATCAAAGTTCGAGTTAGTATTCGTGGTGCCAAAAGAGAAGTAATAAACAATTGTCCGTCATCATACGTCTGTCTACCTCTTCCTTTGCTCTACCATTGCTTATATCTTTTACAGAGCCAATTTCATGAGTATATTTGAGGCCATTTAGCAGATAAACTGCAACACTGTCGCAAACCTACTAAATTTTAATGCCATATTTTGCTTTTTCTTCGAGGGCATGTATTGGTGAACTTTATTGGACCTCCTAATGCCAGCAATAGATCATCCATAGTAGTTTTTCTATTTGTCTATTTTTATTTGTATTCTTATTAAATAATTTAGGAAAGCATGGTGTTCAAATTATGTGTAAAATAGAATAGGATCGGCGCACATCTTGATTCGAAAAAATATTCCAAACATAAAGTTGCCCCAATAAAATTATGAGTATAGAGTGAATTTTGCGCAACAAGCTCGATTTCCACAAGTGCCCAAATCTTAGTAGTTGTGGAAGTTGTTGAAAAAATTTAAGTTTTTAATCGAAAATTTGTCCGCATAACTTCCCAAGAAGTCGGAAAAATGCACTAGTGGGTATTTTCGTAGATATAATTTCAAATGCTTCCAAGTCCTCTTCTTCGTAAACGTAACTAAAATTAAATTCTAATGATCAGTTGATGTGGCAGTACTTTTACCACACAAAAATATCTGATCGAAAAACAAACTATTTCAAAGGCAGAGATTGTCCTTTTGGTCTCATTCTATCAAGAATATTGTACGGTTCTCGGAAACTGCACACTATTTCTTTGTATGGGATCACCTCTGAAGCATAACCAATTTGAAGAGTTTCACGATCACAGTCAGCCAGATATACTATAAATACATATTAATTTGTATGCATATGCCACTCGCGGACAGTTTTTCCCCATATTTCTTGCATTGGCATTGGATTAACGCACTCCATTTTACAACTCTCCCACTGTTATAATACACTTGTTCTGAGATTACTAAGGCCTTCCTTGTTTGGCCCCTGGTCCTATCGCATATTGGCTGTAATACGAATACCTCTTCCCTTTTTATATAAAAATATTAATTCTCAACATGGTCCCGCAAGTGTCGAAGAGGACACTAGGCATGCCAAAACAAATCGGTTAAAAATGTTTACTTCTAATTTGAACTAAATTAAAGGGCAAATTACGCCATTACGGATCGAAGATTCAAATAAAATTTTCTTGATTTGTATTGAAATCACGATTTGCCCCGGTTATATTTGTTTCAGATCAAGTCAATCAATTCAAGTGTAGTATTATTTATTAAAACATTTATTTATAAGTCCCTATCTTAAGTTGGTTTAAACTTTCTGTAAACAGTCATCCTATTCCTCTTTACTTAATGGTAAAACATGCAAGAAGCCTAAATAAGCATCCTTAGAGCTATTTATTACAAAAACTATAAAATCCCTTGAAACTATACTCCTCATGAAATTGTTTTTAAATATATTTCTGTAATCTTAAATATATTTTTGGTATTTTTTCTTTAACAAATTATTTTATCTAAACGTTACGTGTATTTGCGTATTTGAGCTTCTTTTAATGCCAAAACTCTCAAAAAATTTAAAAGAAGGAAATAAAATGTTAATAATTTGTTCATGTAAATGAAATTGTGTGAATGAAATTTAAATCAAATTATTACTTTTCTTCACCCTCCTATTCGAAGATTGTTTTCAAACTGGAATCTCTGCTCTTACGTTCATGCAAATTCAGAATCGTTTATGTAAATCTGTGATAATCTCATTATGCCACAGGAGGCATTTGATAATTAACATAGAAAATGTTCTGCTTCGCTGCAGACATCGCTTTTAAATGAAACTGATATTTTTACAGTAGTGTGCGGAGAATTACAGTTCTCTTCTATGGCCTTCCACTAAGATATTTTTTTAAGGCAACCGGAACCATAATTAATCTCGCTATTAAAGCTCTTCTAATAAAACAAAATAAAATAAAATGTTCTTGTAAAGGGGTAACCTTCTCCTCGTCACAAAACTGAGGAATCAGTTTCTTAGTTCCCCAAATATGGGATAATTAATAGCTGCTGTTTTATGAAGCGGCCCGGTCCGTCTCTCTCCCATAATTTGAGATATTTGCTGTATAAAGCACCTTACCTCCACAATAATCTACATATTTTCGAATGATTTTTTTATTAGGGGATCCACCTATCTGTGCTATACATCCTTGCATTTGATCGAATTCATACATTATTTTCATAGTGAATTGCATAAAATTTGGGAAGTCTCACTATTGTGCTTCGCTAGATATAGAATAACTAAGTGTTACTTTGTATGGGCGATACTCGTCGCCATCGACTTATACACCATTGCTTCTGCTACACTCCCTTAAAACCGCATAAAAAAATTTTGGGAGTGTCACTATTATAGTTAGATCTATGTAATAAATGGGTGTTACCCGTTTACCCAATTCTATGCCTCCATGCTTGTTCCCATAGTTGCAACATGTATGACATTTGAAGCGTTTCGCTACCTATTTTGTATGGGGGTAATCTTACCCCTACCTTGTTTTTTTAAAGAGAAGTAACATTCAAGCAATTAATGTCTTCTACATAAAGTGTTACTACTTTTGGGCAAGGTGTATTGTAGAGAGGACAGGTGGTGAGATTAGGAGGGAGATTAGCCTGTCTCTATTTCCCGATCGCGAGTTAGACGATTGCAAGACTTCGGGATGATCCGCTTTATTGTTTGGGCAAGCGTGCACCCAAATATGAATTCATTAATAGTAAACAATTGACTATTATAATTAAAACCAAATTCCTTTCGTTCATACGATCTTATGTAGAATACGCGGTATTTGCGCCATGTTTGAGCAAAGTGGCTTAGGGCGTATGTCATGCTTGTCAAACTTTCAACATAATTTTTCTTATAAACATTCAGTGTTTACTTTGTTGATGATGTTATGTTTATCATCCCAAATCGATTTATGACTAAAGAAAATAAAAAAAGAATCTGTTTGGACCAGTTCTATGCAAGGAAAGACTTCGACCATAGAACGACTTTTAGAATATTGATGACTGATGAATGTACTCTTAATGAAGAACGAGTCGTTGCTAAGTAAAAGTGGTTTTCTGATTGCATCAGAGAATATACCATTATAGTAGCGATAAGGCAGCGATACACAACCCCACAACGTCGATGTTCTGATGAGTCAATAGAGTTCACTACTCTGATGTCTTCGATTAGCTTCATTGTCCTCTCCTGCATGCCGTCTAGTAACATGGTAATTGATAATAATAGTGAGGAGATCAAAAGGAGTGAAGTTTTTCTTACATCCGTGTGAGAACCGAGACATTTAAATGCGTCTTTAGTGACATGAGAAACTTGCCCAGTCCATCGGACAACATCACACTGGACTCTCATACCAAGAACATTAAGGACTCCCGATTTACCAATACCTACATCAAACATATATACATATAGAGCATCTGTACCGGACATACACTTAAACTTGCGAGCAGTAAAATCGGCCTTATTAGATTTGCTTCAAGATCACGACTAATTGTATCAATCGTATTCTGCCCCGTAGCGCCAATTTCGGACAGACATGGCACACTACAAATTAAATGTAAATGGAAAACATTGCTGTTATCGGGATTTATAAGAAAAATAAAAATAGGGCAGGGAAAAGATTGGAACCTCCTGGTACTCCCGTCTCAATTGTAAACTTGTCTGTCATAGAATACGATTCCTGATAAAGCTTTATATAAATCTACACAAGTCTTCACCGCCTTCAAAGGATAAAAACTTGCCAATAGTCTTTATATTTTTTATTACATTATGAGATTATAAATGGCACATTTACAAATTGTAAAATATACTGCCTTCCAAGAAATTAGAACTAAAATAGATTCGAACTATTTTAAGTTCTTAGTCAAGATTTTGTCAATTTAACTTCCTAAGAAATCAAAAAATGCACTAAAATTTCACTCCTTGAGAATGATTTCTATTTTTCCTTTTACGCACATTATATGTTGAAGATGTTTAATTTAAGGATATGGACAATCAGGGAATACATTTTGCATAATTAAGAGTGAAATATTTTCCGCTACTTAATTTAAACTGAAACGTACATATACTGCGGGAACGCCTTCGTGATTTTTTTGCAGATCTAATTTATGTTAAAATATTACAATAAATTTAGAAAAATAAGTTTTGACTTTCGTATATGTTTTATAATACGGCTTGACATTTTTATGAGCATACTGAACTTGAAAAAGAATGTTCTTTATATATACATCTTAATCGAAGTTATCCTATTGACATATTCGTTGTGAACTTCTGCTACTATCTCGATGCCACCCAACCACTTTGCAATCGACAAAAGTCTTAAGTGTCTTGCCGTTTATGCAAATCAGCATGAAATAAGCATATTTTGTCAACCACAATTTTCCTTTTTATATATAATATATATATATATATATATATATATATATATATATATATATATATATATATATATATATATATATATATATATGTATATATGTATGTATATATATATATATATATATATATATATATATATATATATATATATATATATTTGTATATATTTTTACGAATTTTGTTGTGAACAGTCCCGTTGTAATTATTGTAGAACATACTGAATTGTTGTTATTTTTATTTGCTTTTATTATTCATTGTTAAATGAACACATAACAACTATACATACATGCATACATATGTACATAGATACTTGTTGTTTAGTAAAGCGGTGGTTGAGTACGTCTGATTGGAGCGTGTATGTATGTATGTACATATGTGCTTATGTCTTGTGTTCACGTTTAATTTAAGCGTACGATGATGTACTCAGCTTCTACAAACATGATGATTGTTCGAGAAATGATCATTAAGAGTATATTGCTAGAGTTAGTGTCGACGTCGTTGACGGCGTCTTAATGCCGAAATTGTGATGTTCGGCGCAAAATTTCATTTTGCTGTTCAGCGTGACCGTTTTTGCCACTAAAGTATCAATTTGCCACTTTTCTAGCCGTCTGCCACTTTTGATACCACTTTTTTAAAATTAACTAAATCTGCTACTTTTTGCAATACTCTGCCCCTTTTTGCCCCTTTTTTAGGAAAATCATCACTAGTAAGTTTTCGCAGCAATCTGCTTGTGTAAACATACTTTTCTTATGTGATTTAACCTTTAATTAGGCGCATTAAGAAAATCACACAATTAATCGCATGGGGTCTCCAGTTTATTGCAAGTGTTGGGTTACAAAAATAAATTAAAAACGAGTATGTTTTGTTAAATTTTCAGTCATTTATTTTAATATTTCATAAAAAAACAAAAACATAAAATTTTTTTTATTTAAAAACATAAAATATAAATAAAATTCAGTACTAGTTTCTTACAACTATTTTAGCAGTTATTTATAAAAAAAAAATCTATCAGACTCATAAGAAGATAGTGCTGTGCTGCATGCAGCGCAGTACATGAAAACGTGTTGCTGACAAGTAAATTTACCACATTTATTACAATTGGTTCAAACTTTTTTGTCAAATTTTTTTAAAGAACAGCACCCACGCTTTGATGTTGATTGATATACCTCGTCTTGTATATCTGGAATCTCGCTATCTGATAATTCAGAAAGAATTACATGTCCTTCAACCATGGTTTATATTCCACTCTCCAAAGCTTGTGACATAATCTCCTCTATGTCACTAACATCGTTGTTTTCTGAATCAGAACCAGCAACATCCAACTCATCGCACACCTCTATCCATTGTAGTATCTGTTTTTCTGAAGCCATTTTTAAAACTGAACACGAAAAAAGTGGACAAAATATAATTAATTGTACGCAAATACTTCACGAAATAAATAAAAATGGTAAATAAAATCAGAAAAACAAATACTTACCACTATCAAAAAAAGTTACACTATTGGTCGCATGGGGTCAACATGTATTAGTAAACCGACACGTGTGTAGGCTTTAACGATCCAATTGCACCTAATTTATGTTCCCTTTTTAAATGTATGAAGCTATAGAAAAAACAAGTTGGCTCCGAATATTTTAACGTATAAATTTTTAAACTTTAATTTCTCTGGACCCCATGCGCCTAATTAAGGGTTAAAACTTTCCAAGGATTGTATACTTGATATTAAATGCAATTTATTAAAATTTTACCAAAAATTGTATAGTGAAATAATATCAAGAATTGACATATATGACAAAAAACTTAATGCATTTAGATATTTAGATCCATTTTTTTTAAAGACAAATGAAGACATAAATTATTTCGAAATAGTATCAGAGTTCCCACATATAATACCTGACCCAGAAGAGTTAATTAATGAATTTAAATTACTAGAGAGTAAAATAAATGACAAAAGCTATGAGCATATCTTCATAAATTCAAATCCGGAAAGTTTTTGGTACGAAATAGGAAAGCTAAAAAATACATTTGGTGAACATTTATTTTCGAATTTATATAAATTTTCATCATATGTATTTACTTTGCCTCATAGTAGTGGTTGTGCCGAACGTATTTTTTCAAAATTAGCGCTAATGAAAGATAAATTGTCAAATAGATTAAAGGTTAATGCTTGTGAAGATATGCTTTCGGCAATAAATTTATTAGAAGTTGATTTGGAAGATTGGTGTCCGACTGAAGATCTTGTCAAAAAAAATATTTCCAAAACTCCAAAAAACTAAAACTTCAGGAAATTTTACACAATGGTCACAAAAAAATATTGAATTAAAAGAACAAAAATATAGTTTTACTATACCCTATTTTCTTGTGTTACAAAATCTTTTTTTATGTATCTTGTATTAAATATATTTCATGTTTATATGCTCAGGACCACCTAGTGTACTATTGTATTAATATACATATTTTGCATTATTGTTATGTTTTTGTTTTTGTTATGTTTTTAAATTATTTCAAATAAAATTTTATTTGTTTTATAAATAAATTTAAAATCGTGTTTTTGTCTTAAATTACCGTTTCTTAAGTCGTTGCCCCTTTTTGCAAAAAAAAATCCCCTTTTGGTGCCACTTTTTTATTTTAAATCCCCTTTTTGTGCCACTTTTCCAAATTTCTTAACGGCCACTCTGTTGCTGTTAATGTAAACGTCTTCGACGACGTTAACACATCTGTGTACTACTGCATTGATGTTCTCTTTTGACTTTTTCTCCCGCATATACTTATCTCTCAGCCTTTCCACTCTCAGTCTTTTTCACCTCTCAATGCCGAAAAAGTTGAAACAGATTGAACTTTTTCGGCGTCAAATATCTTACGTCGCACAGTGGCTGAAAATCGTTTTTCATTGGCCAAAAGTCGAATTTTTGTTGGTCACCGATTTTAAAAATTTTTACGCCATTTTGGAGCTAATATATCCATATTAAGGTAGCCAAAAAATTAGGTTAAACTATTGATAATTGTGGGCGTGGCATGCTGTCAAACTCAACTGTTTCTTGTTATTTCAGTAAAAGGTGTTTTTTATGAGTTTTTTGTCAAAAATAAATGGTCACTACTCGCAAGCTATCATCGATAATGGACTGCGGTCTTTTTTATAATGTTGGTAGGATTATAGTCTTTAGTTGTTGTAAGTGGTTACCGCTCTGGCGTTTAATATTAGAGGTGTTATGAAATATTTATGAAACTACTATATTTTTCTAAAATTTAAACTTTAGTGGAATAGAACTTCTAGGGAACAAAAGGGAACAAGAAACATATACCACCCGAAGAAAGGCGAAGGTGTCTACTTTAACCCTATATATACTTTTGCACCCGCCACGACCCGCCGGTAGAACACTTTTTTAATTTTAATGAAATTACTCCAAAAAAATTCAAATTACTCTAATTTAAACAGCCCTATAATTACTCGTATACAATGGTGTATTAAATTTTCACTTTTTTGCCTAAAGGTTTACGTTTTTTACTTTAGACTACGTAAAACTAAAATAATTAAATATAATACCTGCGAAAGGGTTTTATGGCTTTGTTTTGATCAGCAAAAAATCAGTAATAAAAATATCACAATAGGTTCTACAGTAAACAATTTTATAATATAATTTATTATTTATTATTATTTTTAATATAATTTTATATAATCGCGACATTAAACCACTAAAGATAAAAAGAACCCCATATTGGCGAGATACTAATTAATTTTACCTGATATTAAGGTCTGGATAATAAGTGCAGTTTTGTTCAATTTAAGTACCACCTGCTATGAAATTGAAGATCAATGTGTGAGTAACATGTATCTAAAAATGTATAAAACTACGGATTCGATAAGGGATTACTCAATAATAAGTTAATCCTTTACGTGTACGTACGTATATGTGCAAGTGATAAATCATAACAGAAAAATATGGAGAGCTTCGGTTATAAAGAACTGGCCGAAGAGTATTTTAGAAATAAAAACCAGGAAGATGTTCTTACTTACGTTAAAATAAAATTAAGCTTAAATTCGTGTAGCACCGAAATACAAGAGCAATTATCTAATTTTGTAAAAGTACTAAAAAAACGCTACAAAGAAGTTAGCTACAGTAAACAAAAGTTTTATATAAAAAGTGAAAAGTGGTTAGAAGGCCAACTTACTGTCGCTGCAGAAACAGCAAAGCAAGATAAGGTTGGAAGACCACGCAAATCATTGGACAACTGCAGCGATAAATCTAAGAGGCGGAAACTTAAAGATATTAACGATGCAATTGGTTGTACAAATATAAAAGAATCTTTCCTACATCAATTACGATCACAGAACCAATTAACAAAAGTGGATATCATTGCAAAAGTTATTAAAGCTAGTCCAGTGAGAACAAAACGAATTCTTAAAAGTATACCAACTCCGAGCGATGCAAAACAGTACACAAATTAGGACGCATTAGCCTTATTTCTGGATTTGAAATTAACAAAACAGCAATATATTAAGCTCAGATTGCGTGCGATTGAAAAGGGCTCAAATATCTATCCAGCATATCATTACATAACTGCTGCTAAAATGGACTGTTTGTCATCAAAGGATACTATTACAATCACACCAATTTCGGCAGAGGTACAACTACAATCTCTACTTGATCACACAGCCGAACGCTTGCTACAATCAATACCAGAAAATGCGTTTAAGAAATATGGAAACACAAAGCTAATTCTTTTTTGTAAATGGGGATGTGATGGTTCTTCGGGACAAAACCAATACAAACAAGTTGTATGTGAAAATATTTCGGACACGGATATGTTCATGGTATCAATTGTACCATTGCGATTGGAAAAGATTTTGGAAGATTCAGAGCCTTCGACTAGTACAACGCAAACAATGGATATGTGGAAAAATGAGACACCATCTTATACGAAATACTGCAGGCCAATCAAATTTGAATTAAAAAAAAAAACTAGTGATGCCATTAACGAAGAAATTAGTGATATCAAGGCATTACAATTACAGTTAGATGGGCAACAAATTGAAGTAAGCTACCAATTAGTCCTGATAGATGGAAAAGTAGGTCAGGCTTTGACTAACACGAAGGCTGCATCCAGCTGCATTATATGCCAAGCAGCATCAACTCAATTAAACCAAGTTCCGACAAAATCATTAGATAATACCGATGCATATGAATTTGGATTACCACCACTACATGCAAGAATACGACTTATGGAACATATACTAAAAATCAGTTATGATTTAAATTTCGGGTCTTAAGGATCCATAAGAAACAATGAAACCAACAAAGAGTTAAGAAGTTCAAAAAAGAAGCATGTTCAAGATGAATATCGCAAAATTGGATTGATTATAGATCAGCAAAAACAAGGGCCAGGCAATACAAATGATGGTAATACCGCACGAAGATTCTTTTCAGATCCAGAAACAGCATCTGAAATAACAGGAGTGGATTTAAACCTTATTTTCAGATTTAAAATAATCCTAGAAGTACTTGCGTGCAATGAAGAAATTGACTCTAAACAATTTGGAGATTATGCTAAGGAAACTGCAAAAATATATACAACCAACTACCCATGGAGAAATATGTCTGCAACAGTTCACAAAATCCTTTATCATGGAGAAGATATTATTAAATATCATTTGGTGCCACTTGGAGATCTTTCAGAGGAGGTTCAGGAAAAAAGGAGCAAGAATTACAGATTTTATAGAGAGCACAATACTAGAAAAATTTCACGAAATTCCGCAAATGAATATCTATTTAATATATTATTGGCAACGTTAGATCCGTTCATCTCCAATATTCGAAATAAATGGAAAGTGGAACATGGGGATTTGGATGAAGAAGCCAAAAAACTACTAAAGAACAGAAATAGCACAGAGCAAAACATAGAATATTTGCAATCAATATTTGTGTCAAATGAATAATAATTATAATTGCCTTTCATTGCTATTTAAGTACGAAAAACATAGTATTAGTAAAAAATAATAATAAATAGAACCTACTTTGACAGCAAAAAATAAAAAATTTTTCTGTGGTAACAGCAAAATCTCCAGTTAATTTTACTATTTTTTTTTTGAGTGTAAAAATTTTTTTGAGTGTAAAATTTTTTTTGAGTGTAACATTAAAAAAATTCCATTATCCCAAAAAATAATTACAATTATTATTAAGTTTTAAATATAAAATTTTTTAATATGCAAATAAAAGAAATATACCCATATTTCACTCCAAAAGTTAAAAAAAAAATCAAAAGTTCAACTTTGACCTAGAAGTCCTTAAGAAGTACTCAATCAATCTTAATGTAATTAAAACTGAGTCAAGCTGAACTAAATATCTATTCATTAAAAAAAAATTTCTTCAATATTTTGATCGGTTCAAAAGTTACAGAATTTTGGCCAATGAAAAACGATTTTTAGCCACTGTGCGTCGTTGTGATTAACTGCTCTCATACAATTTCATACGATTCAACTTTTTTTTTGACATTTGACGCCGTCGACGACGTCGACATTAACTCTAGCATATAAGCGGCACAGATCAACGTTGACAGAATAGTTAGATTTTAACCGTCACAGTGTAAAGTGTCTTAAGTATAAAAAGTGACCAAGTGCTTTTAAGTACAGTACAGTGGTATTTAATTCAATAAATTAGTTACTTTTAAGTACTGTGAATCGAAGTATTGTGCGTTTAATTTCATTGCAATTAAAGAATCCACGGAAAACGTTTTTAAAAAGGTAAAAACATAACAATCAGGCATGTTCTGCAAATCACTTTTTGTGAAAGTGATTTGAAATCACAAAAAAAGGTGTTCTGCGCACAAAAACTTTTTGAACTGTTGTGATTTGAAACCGGTCAGCTACATATGTGGCTGTGCGACCTGAAATCACTTTCTTAATTTTGGACGGTTTTTTATATTTAACTCAATAAAAACTCATTAATTGAATACATTTATTTGTTTTTTATTTATTTTAAGAGTAAAACTGATATTTTTGTACCAAAAAATTGCCTAAAATATGTATAAAAAATTGCAAACACTTTTTATTGTAACAAATGTGATTTGACATTTTCTTTTTGTGATTTGCATTCACTTTTTAGTTGTCAGCTGTTTTTGTTCTTCGAAAATACACCGATGCTTGCCAGAGTAGATAAATATTGCTTTCGACGAGAAATATATTTAATTTTTTTAACTAAACGAGCTATTTGCAATAAAACTTAATTATTTTTGATAAGTTATATTCAGAAGATTTATTAACTATCAATTGTCTGCCTAATTTTAAAAATAATTACGCATAAAGTAGTAGCAAATGGCAATAATAATTATTTATTACGAACAGTGGCAACTTCGGTGCGTATTCTCGCAACTTCTTTCTCTTGTTAAATGAATAAATTTCTTTTCAAATCTATTACTGACAACAATAAAGCCCCATGCATATCAACTTGTGTTTAATTTTTATTTTAAAAAATTATTTTAGTTTAAAAATCACAAGTGATTTTGAAATCTTGTGATTTGCAGAACATGCCTGAATATGTATGGAAGTATATATTATAAACTATGTATCACAATCTTGCTTCGTTTTTTGTACAATATCAGATCATGCGTGTGTATACGTGTAAATTAATTTAATGGATTCATTTTTAGGGGAAATTAAAGACCTTTTTATTTTATTTTTATATATTTATTTCAATATTCTATTGTTTGTTGTTGGCTTAGCTAGGTATATGCCTGCATTTCATTGGCGCTAACCAAATCATCAGACCCTTTTAGCCAAATCATGATTGAAAGCATTCAAAGCTCGTATACTTATGCCACAGACTACAAACAATATATGAGAATTCAATCATGATTTGGCTAAAAGGGTACTGATGATTTGGTTAGCGCCAATGAAATGCAGGCATATACCTAGCTAAGCCAACAACAAACAATAGAATATTAAAATGGTTATTTTGGAGAATATCTCGAATAACGAATTTGATAAATATTATATTTATTTCAATTAAAAGTTAGTTTTTAAGATGAAAACAATATGTTTTAATTCCGCTTTCAAATTTAATATTTTAATTTTTTTTTTTTCGAAACAACTTAAATAGTTCGCCAAATTATAAATTTTCCATTGAAACTAAAATTCGGTCTTAGCACTTTTTATTTTAACAGTTTTAATTTTTATCAAAATGTTTATGTTGAGTTTAAACCTTTTCCAAATATTTAAAATGTGTGATTTTAAGAAGTCCTGTATTGATTGTGTTTTGTTTATTTTAATTTTAATTTGAAATATGTCTTATTTAATATTTTTATATTAATATATTACTAAACTTATTTCTGCTTTGTAGAAATTTCACTGCGTTAGTTTATTAAAAATTTTTTTAAACTTCTTTGTTTTAATTTTTATTTTTTAATTTTCTACTACGTAGAAATTTTAGTACAAAAATATATTTTTCGAAAATCTTTTTTAATTTCAATTCAGTTTGCAAGGATACTTTTTATTTTACATTTTTCCAGGATATCACATTTTATTTAAAAAAAACCATTTTGGCAATTTCATGTTACTCCAGATCAAACTTAATAATGAATTCATATAATGAATGATTTAAGCTTCGAAATTAATTTATAAATGAATAAAAAAAATAACAACAAAGGAGTAAATTTGAGTTTTTACTCTAAAGAGCATTTCTTTACTGATGTTTTTCATATTTTTAAGCATTTGCTATGCAAAATATTAATAACAAATATTGGTAACAAATTTATTAGCAAATAAAGGAGCATAAAACCTTTAATAGCACATTTCTTAATTGAATATAAATAAGTAAAGCAATTGAAAAGAGACAACATGAATTTATAAGTATTTTTAAATATCGTTATTTAGGCAAAAAGGGAATATTTAAAAAATATAAAATGTGGAAACTTGAATAATAAATAATTAAATTCTAAAGCTAAAAAAACGCACTGTAGATTCTATGGAATGCGCGATTGAATTAATTATAAATAAAAATAAAATTAAATAATGAAATTTTTTTGGGATGTAGATATATATTGAAGGCAATGGGCTTTCTGGCCTCCATGTACTTGCAAAGATTTTTCTGCGGGATGCCCTTTCAAGCTAACCTAACCTACATACATTCATCACAAAAACAATTTAAAGCTTATAAACTTAATTTATTTGTGAAGCTTAAGGTCTCTTTTAATTTTTATTTTTTAATCGTTATTTCGGTACTAATCGAGTACCATCTTCAGGATATTTGCTTATTTTATATACTAATTTTAAAAATATTAACATTTGAAAAATAATGAAAATTTTTTGTCTTATTTGAAATAATAATCACATAATCAGAAAATTGGGGTATTAAAACGGTGTTCTATTAAGTCATACTGTCATAATGTCTTAATATTTTAGTATGGTTTAAAAAAAATGTTGTTGTGCTGCACACAAAAACGTCATAAAATAATAAGACTTTTTGAGCTGTGTTTATTGTTTTGTCATAAAATAATGGAAAAAATCTGAGCCGAACTGCCGAAACTCTTTAGATGAGCGGCGTTAAACGTTTGCACACAAATTCAACTAAAAAATGGAATCTGTTGGAAGAAAAGTCGCTAATAGAGATTTTGGAACCCCAAGGTGCACACTTCTGCGGCTAGTGAGCAAACTAGCAACATTTATTAAAAACCCTTCCTCGGTTTGTTCTTCCTCGTCATCATCACCTACAAGGAGATGAATTAAAATTTAAATGGATACATTTTTTGCATACTTACTTGGTGCACTGGCCTTCGTAGACTAGTAGGTAGTGTACTAGACTCGTAGTGCGAAGGTCGCAGGTTCGAGTCCTGCCGCAGAACTTTGGCAGTTTGTGTTTGATAATTAAAAGGGAGCGCACAACAAGCCTTTCACTGGCTTCAGTGTATGTCGTATGACATGGGCTATCACACCCCTCCAATCAACCTAACCTAACCTAACCTACTTGGTCCACCCATTATGATGTCCAACATGTAATTTTCACACAAACTGTGTATTATTTTAGTTTTTTTGATTTTTTTTTGGCATTTTCAAACAAAATTTTTATAAAGGTTTTAATTTCCTTTCTTTGATGTCAAATATTTGTACATAAATGTTTTATGTTCATATCAGCTGACCGAATTCTGAAACAGCATAGATACTAAGTTATGACGGGTTGTTCATAGCAGTCATATATTTTCGTGCTATTATTTTATGACATATGACTACCGCTTGAATCCCCCAAATATTTAAAATAATTATATCAATATACATAATAGAAAAACACACATACATACATATATTTATACATTAAATAACAACATTACAAAATCATATAAACAAAAAAACATACATATACATATGCAAGTATTTCCATACCAATGTCATGTTGATACATGTGCATGTATGTTGATTTAAAATTAAATTATAATTTATGTTATTTTAACACTGAAAAATTACTTATGATAAAATCTAACATTTCTTATTTGTTATATGTCTATAACTATGTGCAACATTGTCTGTGTCTGTGTTGAAATTGATCTTATTTAATGGTGGAAGTTTTATAATTTGTAACATTTCTAAAATTAGTCTTCTTTTGTAATTTATTTCTGTGTTTAGTACTGAAGCATTTTCAAAGTAAGGATTGTGTTGTAATTCCTTGCAATGTGACGACAATGGCGCGCCGTCCTCTCTGTGCCATTATCCCTATTCCTTTGATCTGACTTATGTTCTGCAAGTCTAATTTTCAATTTATTTTTTTATTTTTGTTCCTATATACATACACCTTATCACATTTCTCACTATCGTTGCCCTTACACGGTATTTTATATACTATATTAGAACTATCGAGTTATTAATACTATACTTTGTTCTGCTGAATAATCTGTTGAATGTGTTGTTTGTCCTATAAGCCATCTTATACTTTTCTGTATCATATAATCCTGATCTTTCTATACGTTCAGATATCCCTGGTACATAGACTATAGTTTTATAAACTGTTATGCCCATCTTGGCCTATTCTATTTTTTTATATTACTAGGGTGGTGGCTTGGTGTTAGCCTGCAAAACCAAGTACGCCAGATTCGTTCCTTGACAGAAGACAAAATTTTTTTACCATGATTTTTCGAGCTTTAAAATTAAGTGGCTTTCAATACGCTCCCAAAAATATATGGAATAAGTACATTGACCTTTATTCTCCCTTGAAAAAGTGATAACATCATGACAAAAGTCAGGCAGCCACCACCCCCTCGGAAAAAAAGTAGGAACCAAAGATCAGCAAGATTCCTACTACTACACCAAATACACAAGGGGCGCTGTTTCTAGGCAACTACAGATGGCAGCCCTATTATCCTAGACCTGCTGCAGCAGATCAATCGATCTACTTAACTGGAACAACAATCGATTAACGAAACTGATACAGGGCAAAAAGGCAATGCGACAACAACTGCAACAACTCGTAAAACACGAAGATGCTTTGTGGAAGCCAAATGCGGTGACGTGTCATAATCTCCACGGACATAATCCCCATTTCAATTATGGGGATTATGTCCAGTTTTTTTCAGTCGTAACCCCCATAAAGGAAAGGGGATTATGTCTGAAAATAAAGCGGTCGCAATCCCCACAAAGTAATGGACATAACCCCATAATAATGGGGATTATGTCCAATACGATTACGGACATAAGCCCCATTATGGGGTTTATGGCTATTTCCGATGAGCTCATAATCCCCACAATTCGTAGAAATATTTGCAAATAATGACCACATTACTGATTTCGGAATATATGTCAAAGATTTTACGCCAGTACCTGTCATAAACTTAACCTGACGGTGCTCTTCGCACTGGGTGAATAAAGCCGTTCACCACCATCCCCGTCGTCCCTTCCAGAGGCACATACAGGGTGCGGTCTACATGTGCCCCTAATAGGGACGACATGGTAGCAAATTCTGTACAGGCTGCAGAACCATGTACAGACAGTTTGCTAGAGTGTTGGAGCTATCTAACCTCCTACTACCCCAATGGCCCGGCAGCAAAATATTGCCCCGCGTCTTACCTGGGACTTCGCCAACCGCAACCATCAGGGCAGCTTTGTCGATTTTGGGATAATGTCCGAAAAGGTTTCGAACATAATCTCTACAGCAAACGGTCATGCTCCCCATGGAGATTACGTCCGTTTTGGAAGCGGACACAATCCCCACTTTATTATGGGAGTTATGACCGGAAAAAACAGGCCATAATCCCCATTTCTGGAAAGGGGATTATGTCCGATTGGATTATGTCCGGGCACGGCCAAATGCTCCTAAGAAAAAACAATTATATTACTAAGGAGTTTTAATAGGCAAAACATCAAACACACAATGAAATAAAAACAAAAAGGATATGCACTTTCACATTGGCTTGTGAAATACTGTCCTTAACATTACATTTGTAATTGAGATTAATTGCGATTAAAAGTTTAAATTAATCTTCAGAATCAAATCTTAATCCTAAAAAAATTTCTCAAATTTTTTTCATCTTAACAATCTATTAAACAAAATTTTTCAGATTTAGTTTTTTTACAATTATTCGTTGAAATGAACAGAATATGGCAAATACGGTCAAATCGTCGAAATCATAAATATTTTTTAGCGGCTAAAATCGCCACAATGTCGAAAAATTTTCCAATATGGCAGCAGTGTTTTCATCATTAAATCATAGTAAAAAAATTAAAACTATGGTCTGCATACTTGTAGGAGCGACAAGCAAATGTGGTTGAGCATTCCGGAAAACACGTCCGGCGAAGTGAGTGTTGCATTGAATGTCATATCTAATGTCGGTTTCATTTCTAAAAAACACGTAATCTTAAACAATTTATTAAAAAATATATTTAAGGCTTGATTTATTTGGCATTTATTTGGATTTTCGTGACCTTGGAAAGAAAACGAAGAATGGTATTCGTTCTGAATTCGCTGTTGCTTTTTGGAATGAGAATGATCTCAGATACTTTACATACATCCCAGACTTAACAAGAACGGAATTGCATAAATGTGGGTAATAGAGCAAAAGCTTGGGTTTCCGAGATTTCACAAATTTATGGTCTAAATCATCTAATCGACTGCATCTGATTTTACTGATTATAAATATTCCCAAAACTTCAAGCAGATTTAACCAACGAAACCTGAATTGGTTTTGTATTGACACATACCATAGGTCATCCTACATATTGCTATTTGGCTATGATATATTAGCAAAGTGCCAGTTCAAACCTTTAACAACGTCATCTAGGTTACACGTCTTGTGAGATTTCCGCCATATAATAGTTTTGCAAATAAGGAAATTTGTGTATATCGTACAGAATAAATTCTTGTTAAAAAAGAAAAATATGTTTAGGAGTTCTATTCTTGACTTGGATTTCATAATGTATGGAAAAACTTTCACTTCTTAGAAGTATTTCCCAAAGTATCCAGGCCTATATCCATGTTTTCTGTGCGTACACAAACGAAAGAAGTTTGAAAGTAGAAAGAAAATTGAAATCGTGGCGAATTAAAAAAATTTATAAAGTTTTCTTTCAAACAAATTCTGTACCACTGATATTTTTATAGTTCCCTTGGTGAATAAATGCATTTCCCCACTTTAGTCGATTTCGATAGAAATCGTTTTACGAGAATCTAAAATTTTTCGGAAATGGCATGGACTAATTTTTTTCAAATATTTTCAGCAGATGTGTATATTCTCTACTGCTGTAATGTTATAAGTCCACGTTAGTTAATTAAACTTTATAATTTTTTTTAGAATAGACTTATAATTTCCCAAGTCTTTAGTAGAAATTTTGACGTTATCCTTTCTCCGTTTTTGCGTACGTGTTTGTTTTGTTTACAAAAAATCGTCAGAAATATACGAGTACGTCGTGTATAATACGTGTATTGAGGAGTAAAACAAAGTGTTTGATTTTCCACAAACAATTGAAGCAACAATTGTCGTCATATGGCATTGTTATTGTCAATCTTAATTTTATTTTGTGTGACTTTCAAATAAAATATTTCGATGACGGCAAATTTTAATGCTCCAAAATGTAGGAAAGAGTATTATAATTAATAGAAGTGTGTCGCTCATTAAAGCAAAGAGACAAAATTATAAAATATATTTTAAACGATATTTTATTAGAAAGATTTTATTGATAAAAAGGCACTTACGACGCGGAATTTTGTGTGTCAAAAATGCAGTAGAATTCTTTGATTTTCTTATTTTTGTTGTCATCCCAATACAATAACAACACAAAATTTTTTATTACTCATCACATTTCTTTTTTCTATATCTGTTAATATTCATAGAAAAAAACATTTGCCAACGAGAAATTGTATGTACGTGTGTATTTTTACACTTTAAAAACATATTGAAAATGGGTAATATTGACATCGTCTGTCACACAGCTTCAATGCTGTTACCAATATACCTACAAAAATTTAAGCCCTTTTAGTGTGTTAAATGTTGCTTATTTAATATTACCAAGTTCGGAATATGTGAAAAATTGCTAATAAGGACGACTATCACGAAATCGTTTTTTCCTAACATTTTGAATGTGACTTTAGATTGAATGAATAGGATCCGCATTAAAATCTTGGATAAGATCAGAATTTTTAGCTGCTTATAGATCACAAATCGTGTATCTTATTGACTTCTGTGGGAGTACTTTTCTTACTGGTTCTTACAGACTGACTGTCGCGCATTTTCAAGCCTTCGTTCACTTTCTATTTTTCGTTCATCCGGTCAATATCGCAAAAAACAAATACATAAACATTAGCTTTAACAAGGAATATAATAAGAAATTTAAGGCTGGGTCCTCTTATGATTTAAAATTAAACACTTTCACTGATGGTTGCAGCTGCTGCAACTTTTATGAATGTATGTACCATATATCGATATTCGAATTTTTTTAATAGATATATAAATGTGAACGATATTGGTTTGTATTATTTCAGTAGGTAACTGTTATATACGTGCGTATGTATCTATGCATTCACTCAAACAACAATAGTGGAACGCAAATTTGCATAGAAAAGTTTACATTATCGTTCGGATTGGTTTTCATGGTAGTTGTTAGTGAGACACAAACCAGCTTTTTGTGGTCTGGTGTAGTAGCGAACAAAAAACTCGATACTGCGGGAAAATGAAAATTTAACTCATATCCATGAGTATTTATGGCCATGAATATCGCAAAGACTTATGCGATTAATCCGACTTTGTTACGTATGCGAATAGAACGATTTAGTAGAAGCTGAACCGATCTTAAATGAAACTGAAAATCTTCCCAGCTAAACACCTGATACTTCCACAAAAACATTTCGCTTAATCGTACTTTAAAACCATGACGAAAGTAAGTCCTAATGACTTCAGTAATTATTATTTTATTTTATTTGTATTATTATTATTATTTTTTGCTAAATAGTTCAACTTAATAAAATAATGTTTGTTCATAGATTAAGTCTGTACAAAATGAACACACAGTTCATATGATTCGATCTCAGTTGACATTTTTACTTTTGGTTTTATAAATTTATGGATACATGATTCCATTAATCGTAGACGTTGGGGAAATAAGAAGAACATTTTTTGTTTTCTTATTTGCGATAAATGATGTCATTTTTTATAAAAAAAACTATTTTTCAAGTCTGTTTTTCATTTTGATTATTTTCGTGTCTGCAAATGACAAGTTTCTATCATTATGAAACCCAACCTCATCATGTACAAAAATAGAACTAGAATTTGTTTAAAAAACAACAAAGTAATGAAATATGTTTTCAATTAAAAGTACAATAGCACGTCCGTGACTAATTTCGTGAGACATAAAATAATTCACTCTTCATAAAAAATATTTTCGGAAAAAAATAATTCCACAACAAATATTAATTCGAATTATTCGTTCAATCGAATATTTGGAAGAAGCATCTTTAATTTTATCGTAAGTTTTTTCGATCGTCAGTTGTATTCTAGCAAAATTCTTGCAATCTGGTTACAACAGGCCATAGACTTCAAAAGGAATTGAGCCCATTGAGCATTTGTCTACTTTCTAGGGAACTAAGTTAAAAGCATTTGGATTGAATTGAAAACGTACATGTTCTTCTGGATTAACGTAAAAGGTGATTTTTTAAGAGTTTCCGAATTTAATTTAAAAAACAGATGAACAATTTTGAGAAATGTATGAAATCTTAATTTGGGTCGATAGAACGATCTAAAGATGATTTCATGTAAATGTTGAACGCCTCAAACGGTTCATATGCTGGGTCCAATGAATTCTTGAAAATTAGCAGTAAAATAATTATTTAGTAGTGCGTCAACCATTGCAGGCTTGTCTCTATAGACATGAGCCTTAATATAGATCCACAAAAGTTGTTTTAGGGCGTTAAATCGCACGATCAAGGCGTCCAACCGAACTAACCTCTCAATTGGGCCATTGTTTCGCGTGCTGTGTGGCATATAGCACTGTCTTGTTTAAGCCACATGGCAGCCAAGTCCAGCTCTTTTATTTTGGGCAAGAAAATTTCCAACCATCGCACGGTAGCGATCGCTATTCACAATAGCGTTCTGCCTTCGTAGTCTTTGAAAAAGTATGGCCTCATGATGGCACCAGCTCTTAATCCATACAAAACAGCACATTTTTCGGGAGACATTGGCAGTTCTTGCAACGGCTCTGGTTGCTCTTCACACCAAACACCGCAATTTCGCTTGTTCACGTTTCCATTCAACCTTAAATTATTAAAATTTTTCGATAAAAAAGTAGAGGTCGTGTGGCTTCAGTTATTGCACCAGCTGTATTTTTAAAGGTTTTAAACCCAGATTCTTCCTCAAAATATTCTCCGTAGTGGAGTAACAGAGGCCCAATTGCTGCGAACGGCGCGGAATCGATAATTTACGGTCATCAGCAACACTGGCGGATACAGCTGGGATATTTTCTTCTGTCCGCACTCTACATATGCGTGTTGGTGGTTTAATACCCAATAATGGAAAATTTGGTGCGAAATTTAGTCACAAGATTCCGAATAGCCGCTTCAGAAGCTCGCCCAAACTGACCATAAAATGGAAGAAGTGCACGATGCACTTTCTTAACCGAGCATGAATTTCGATAATAAAATTCAATCATTTGCAATCGTTGTTCGTTTGTAAGTCGATTCATGGTTTGTAAGTCGATTCATGATTATAGACCCAACTGAACATGTTTAACAGTAACACGAGCCTAACAACGCCTTAGAAGTTGTATGCGATATATGATTTTGAACAATTTCGCTTTCCTATTTCGTTATTTAATGAACGTCTTTTGTGTCTTTGTTTTTGTCGTAAGTGATTTACAAGATTAACAAGTAGAGCGAATGTGAAGTGAATGATTAATAAGTAGAGCGAGTGCATAAGTAACGCTAATGATATAAGTCTCGGATTTTTTCTGTCATTTATTACTATTTTTATTTAATAGATAACAGGTATTTTCAGTATAATAATAAGATATATATACAACAGAAAGGACTTCCAATGGGCTCTCCAGCATCTCCTATTGTAGCTGATATTGTAATGGAAGAACTTCTAGACAAATGCATTGAAAAGTTAAGAGTTAAACCAAAGATATTAACAAAATATGTCGATGATTTATTTTGCATTATATCAGAAAGTGATATAGAAATTATGTTATCAACATTTAATTCATTTCATCCTGATATTAAATTTACAATTGAGAAAGAACGCAACTCAGTACTTCCATATTTAGATTCATTAGTAATAAATAGAGGAAGCACTATATCAATAGATTGGTACCAAAAACCAACATCATCTGGCAGAATTATTAACTATTTTTCTAAACATCCAAAGAAAATTATTATAAATACGGCAAAAAAATCTTATAGAGAGAATTTTATCGATAAGTGATATTGAGTTTCATAAGAAGAATAAAGAAAAAATTAGGAATATATTACTTGATAATAGCTTTCCAATTCACCTTATCAATAAATTAATAATACAATATAAAAATAATAGGACAAGATCAGATATTATTCGGGAACAAAAAATTTATAAATCGTTAACTTATGTACCAATGATGTCCGAGAGATTAGAAAAATCAAATATTTTTGATAACAGAAACTATAAAATGGCTCATAAAATATATAATACAGTAGGTAAATTATTCACAAAGACTAAAGATAAAGTAGAAAAATTAAACATATCTAATGTCGTTTATAAGATACCATGCGATGGTAAGAATAATGAGAGATGTGATAAAGTATATATAGGTACAACAAAGAATAAATTGAAGACTAGGTTGGCAGGACACAAGTCAGACCAAAAGTATAGGAATGTTTCAACTTCACAAAAGACAGCATTAACGAAACATTGTTGTAACTCTAGTCATAATCCGGACTTTAGCAAAGTATCAGTCTTAGCTATAGAGAAGAATTTTAAACGACGTTATATGTTAGAGATGCTTAACATTATTAATGTTCCAAGTAATAAGATAGTAAACTATAAAACTGATACAGATAATGTTGCTCAATGTTATAGACATTTGATTCGTAAATTAAACTGACTAATAGGAATGTAAAATATTTTTTATTGTTATTATATAATTAGTATAAAGGATTTTTCATTTCTTCATAGGTTAAAAACATTTTTTGTTTAGTTTTTTGTTTTTTGTTTCCTTTAAAAAAAAAAAAAAAAAAAAAAAAAAAAAATTTTTTACTTTATTAAATTTTGATTGGTTCATAAAAATTTTTTCAATTTGTTCATTTATGTATGTATGTAAAATAAGTTTTCAAAAAAAATTTTTTCAATTGTCATATTAATAAAAAAATTTCCTGAAGAAGACGCCCAAAGAGGCGTCGAAATATTGAATAAAATTATTATTATTTTTTAAAAAAAAGACCTAACGCTTGATTACAAAAATTATATATATTAAAACAAAAAAGGTCGAAAAAATAGTGTTAATTAGTTAGACTAAATAATAATAAATCTTCCTTGTTTTTTTCTTTTTCACGAACTCTTATAACAAGGATAATTCATTATTTATAACGCATTTCCTTGAATACCAATGAGAGGGTATCTCCTTAGTACCAAATGAAGTATTTTTTTCTTAGATAAATATGGAAAATGAAATTTTATTTTCCTTAACTGATGGTTATTAAATAAAATTTCAAAGAATACCAGGCTTGAGTTAATTTTTCAATGATAAGACATCAGTGATTGAATAACCGATAAAAGGACTTTCATCAACAAGCGTTCGAGATGTGCAGGCAAACTTTAAATTGGTAAGAACACGTGTATGTCCTAAAGAAGTTTAAGACCCACCAAAAGCCTCTGTTATTTAGCATCACATGTAAAGTGCTATTTAAGGACGCATTTCCAAAAGTATGGCCAAAATAGCTCACTGCTCTCGTGTTGGCTCCTATCAAAACCTGTTCATATCGTCAACACAGTGAACTCACTCAATGAAACAACTTTCGTTATTATTTATTCCAAACGTTTGCCTTTTCTGCAACTTTGTGTTCTTTTCTACAAAAAATGTACAATAGTGAAAAAAATATGAAAACTTTCTTCTATAAATACGATGCACAAGAAATCACGTAAATGTCTTACACGTTTAATTCTCAAATCTATTCAAGGTTTTTAATTTTGCTTAATCAAATAAGGGTTCTGTTTTGTTTAAATCTCGGAAACACATTTATTTATTGTTTTAAATTAATAAACAAAATGATTAGTGTCTAGGGAACATTTTTATAATTTGTTGTGGCTTTGACAGGACAGAAGAAAAGGTGGACGGGAATAATATTTATATAAAAATATTAGAAAAACAATAAACGTTAGATGGTTAAGGGCTAACGTTTTAATTTTTCAAGCATCCGTCTAACAACTATTTGGCTGTCTGAAAAGAAACACAACTTTGCAGCGTTACGTATGAAAGAATGAGCTCACAAATACATGTACAGTCGAATTCGGTTATGCGAACGTCGCTTAAACAAAAAACTTCTTAACAATTGTTTTTGATTAGTATTTTTACTAATTTTTAGTTCTAAGCAGCAGTTGTTTTTTTTATTTGTGGGAATTATTTCTAAATTAAACAATTTATTTAAAATACCCAATACAATTCGTAAGAAGTACTCCAGGAAATATGTTTTATTTTATCTACATACGAGTACAATCATAGGAATTTTAAAAGGGGCGATATTCAAATACTCTCTTCATTCGTATATAAAGAATCTTGAGAAGTTATAATATGAAAAGTAATGAATGTAGGGGAATTAAGGACGTAAGCATCTTGAATAAACTTAACGAGGGGGAAATGAAAGCGACCATCTTGCATTTTTTCAGAAAACATGGAAAACCAGCTCGCCATTTGGAATATGTTGAAGAAATTGAAGAAAGTCTCAACATTTACATCAATTACGCATATATTTGGAAACATTTTTTTTTAACTTGATCTTTTAGTTAAATATAAAAAATCTACAGAATTCAGCAAAACACACAAAAAAGACTTCCAACTTTCATTAGCAATTTTTTTTTTCTTCTTTTTAATTTAAAGAGATTTGCACTTCATTTACTTTCGAACTGGTTCGTACACTCGAAAGAGAAACGAATAAGATTTTCAGAAGATCACAAAATATGTTTTCGTTTTGAAAACGAAAAAAATTACTCGAATTCGACTCAATATTTTCAAATTAAAATTCATTCCCATTTATTGTTTTGTTTTTTTTTAGGTTTAAATAACTAGTATATGTGTATGTAATAAACTCAATTGCAATTTCATTTAGAATAGTATTTTAATAATTCTCAGAAAAGAGTCTTGTTGAACCTTCGTAGTGAACAGACGTGTTAGCGGAGTTTTTTTACATAGTAAACAAAAAAAATACAAACAAAAAAAATATTCGTAATAAGTACGATTCGTAATAAGTACGGGTTTTTGTGAAATTTGCTTTATTTGCACTAATAACATTTTTCATATAATCTGAACCAACAAAAACAAAAAGAAAAAAAAAAACAACCGTAAACAAAGTGATTGAGGAATACTCTGCATGAGTACCTCAAAAACAAACAATTGTGAAGTGAGTTCTAACGGCAGAAATGCCTATTTTACTGTGAGTTCTGAAGCTCTTAATGCAAACAATAAAAATAAAAAAATTGATGATAGTCTTTTTCTAACGGCAAAGCCAATTTTACGTGAGCGATCAAATTCGCTTACTCCGATGCCAAGTAGTGATTCTCTAACATTACCGCTGCCTAGTACTTCTTTATTTAAATCAGCGCCATTATCCGCTCCGGGCTCGTGTTCTTCACTTAACCAAGTTATCACAATAGACAAGAGTATACAGAAACCTAAGGTGCCTGACGGAATGGACAGATATATTACAGTAGTAAAGCGCGGGCGTAGCCCAAATTCGTCTAAAATCTCATCGGTTCCCAAGATATCCAGGGATAACGACGCCGACCCAGTTAACCGTCAAAATCGCTTTAAAATATTGCAGAATGACAACGAAAAACCCGAAGCATCCTCGAAAAAAACCTCCAAACCACCACCCATCTATTTGAGGCAAAAAAATTCTAACACACTTATCAAAAAACTAATCTCGGTCATTGGTGAAAAGGCGTTTCACATTGTTCCAATAAAACGTGGTAACATTGACGAAACAAAAGTTCAAATATATAATGAAAAAGATTTCCGGAAAATGGTTAATGAATTAGAAAAAATAAAACAAGTTTTTACACATTCCAGCTTAAGAGCGCCAAGGGCCTACAGGTCGTATTGAAGGGCATAGATTCTTACGTTGTCCCTGCTGAAATAAAAGATGCTCTCACCCTCCAGGGATTTAAGGTAAAGAATGTCTCTAACATAATAAATAGGGAGAAGATCCCACAACCCCTATTTCGCGTTGAACTGGAGCCAAATGATGTAATACTGAAGAAAAATGAGACCCATCCCATTTACAATTTAAAATATCTATTATACCGGAAAATCACAGTTGAAGAACCACACAAGCGTTCAGGACCCGTTCAGTGCCATAATTGCCAAGAATATGGCCATACGAAAACTTACTGTAAATTACCTAGTGTTTGTGTTGTGTGCGGTGAATTACACAATACTGCTATTTGCAATAAGTCGAAAGACCAGAAGGAAAAGAAGTGCAGTAATTGTGGAGGTAATCACACTGCTAACTACAGGGGATGTCCTGTGTTCTCTTTTGTTAAACAAGCTATGAGCCAAAAGCCTAAAGCAACTCCAGCGCAAACAGGAAATACGTACTCCGCTACTTATCCTCCTATGGCCCAACCAATTTCTACACAAGTATCGTATGCTGACGCTGTGAAGATCAATTCAGTTCCAGTGCAAAAAGTGTCACCACCAACTAGTACAACAAATGCAAATGCAAGCTTTAATTTCAATCGCCTTGAAGCTACTATTGACAATTTGGTGCAAACAATAAACAACTTTACAACAAATATGACTAGCATGATGCAAGAAATGCTGCGAATGCAGAACACACTACTTCTAGCATTAGTTAACAAGCCATGAACACGTTAAAAGTATGTTTCTGGAACGCAAACGGCATTCGCCAACATAAAAATGAACTTGAGCACTTCCTCACGGCAAAAAATATTGACATAATGTTGGTATCTGAAACTCATTTGACTTCGAGAAGCCTTTTTAAAATGAGTGGCTACACCTTATATGATACAAAGGACCCGAGAGGAAGAGCATGCGGAGGATCGGCAATTCTAATAAAGTCAAGACTCAAACACTACATTCTTGAGAACATTTGTGAGGACCATCTGCAGGCAACAAATATTTGCATTGAAAATTTTTGTACAAATTTCGTGATATCATCCATTTACTCCCCTCCCAGATTTTCAATCACTGAGGATCAATACGAGGATTTTTATAAAACTCTTGGCCCTTGTTTCATAGCAGCTGGCGACTACAATGCAAAGCATACGTTCTAGGGGTCGCGTCTTATAACACCTAGAGGTCGAGCATTGTTCAACACAATTTCAAAAATGGGTTTGGATGTCATTTCTAGCGGGGAGCCCACTTACTGGCCTACTGACATACAAAAAATTCCGGATGTTATAGATTTTGGGGTCATGAAAAATATCCCTAGGGATTTAATTCATGTTGAAGCTTCACATGATCTCTCCTCCGATCACTCTCCCACGATCGTTACAATTTGCAGCCCACTAAGAAGTGACTTACCTCACCCATATGTGAAGATGATAAATCGTGTTAACTGGCTGGGGTTCAAAAAATATCTCAGTAGTCATTGTACGGAAAACATCAGGCTTAGAACTTCCGATGATATTGAATTCAACATTGCCAATCTTACTGAAAATATTAAACAGGCTGCTAAACATGCCACTACCTCCTCTCCGCAGACTGGGTTTAATAGAATTTATTCTGCGGACATTGAACGTCTCGTATGTGAAAAAAGAAGAGCTAGAAGGGAATGGCAACAGCACAGATCACCCCAACATAAAATCAGACTTAGAGAATGCACTAAACGACTCCATGAGTTGCTTGCATCTGAAAAATCTGCTTCTCTTAAGAACTATCTGGAAGGTCTCGATGTCACAGCAGCATCTAATTACTCCTTGTGGCGGGCAGCTAGAAAACTTAAAACACCCGTTGATTTTAAACCACCCCTGCGCACTTCGACCGGAGGTTGGGCAAGAACCAATACTGAAAAAGGTAACATATTTGCTGAGCATTTAAAACACGTATTTACCCCAAACTCATGTACTGGTGCTGTTGATTTGCCGAGTGTAGTTGCTCTACCCCCTCGACCCATGAAGTTTAAGATGCGTGATGTACAAAAACTAATTGCTGAAACCAACCAGAAGAAAGCTCCGGGTATTGATGGCGTTAGTAACAAGATGCTGATGCAGTTGCCTCGTGTTGCTATTAGAATCCTGTTGTTTATTTTTAATGGTATTTTACGACTGGAGTATTATCCACACAGCTGGAAACTTGCCATGATCAAAATGATTCCAAAGGCGGGCAAAGATCTTACCAAGGCTGAGTCATATAGGCCAATAAGCTTATTGTCAACAATTTCAAAGCTTTTTGAAAAGCTGCTCATGACAAAATTGTCCCCAATTCTAACTAATAATGGGTGTATACCGGACCATCAATTTGGTTTTAGAAGTCAGCATAGCACCATTGAACAAACTCATAGATTGGTTCATTTCATAAGAAGAGCATTTGAAGAAAAAAAGTATTGTTCTTCCCTCTTTATTGATGTCTCTCAGGCATTTGATAAAGTGTGGCATGAAGGCCTAATTGTAAAATTGAAGACATATCTGCCAATAAACATTGTAAATCTATTGGAAAGTTATATTCTTGCCCGGAAATTCACTGTTGTGGAAGAAGACTTCATGAGTGAGCCCGAAACTATCTCATCCGGTGTGCCACAGGGGAGTATACTGGGTCCAGTTTTGTATTTGATCTATACCTGTGATATGCCATTAAGCAGTAATATCCTCACTTCTACATTTGCTGATGATACAGCCTGCCTTAGTATGTATGAAAACCCTCACGAGGCATCCCGTTATCTTCAGGAACATATTAAGCTGTTGAAACTGTGGTTGAACTTATGGAGAATAAAAGTAAATGAACAAAAGTGTGTTCATGTCACATTTACTCTACGAAGAGACACTTGTTCCCCCATTCGAATCAACAACCAAGTTGTGCCTCAACATTCACAGGTGAAATACCTTGGTATACACCTTGACCGACGGCTTACATGGAAACACCACATCGACTCTAAGCTGACACAAATGAAGCTTAAATTAACTCAGATACATTGGCTGATTGGTAGAAATTCTACCCTCAGTCTAGATTGTAACTTTTAATATACAAGTCGCTTTTGAAACCCATATGGTGTTACGGAATTCAGTTATGGGGCACTGCTTCAGCTTCCAATGTAGAGAGAATACAACGTATGCAAAACAAAATTTTAAGGTTAATAACATCGGCTCCTTGGTACATGAAAAATTCAATTTTACATTGTGATTTAAATATGCCACTTGTGACCGCTGAAATTTCAAAATATGCAGGCAAATATTTAACAAAACTCGAGTCCCATCCGAATTCGCTTGCCCGAAATATCTTGAACTTTCCTGGACACATCCGCTTAAAAAAGAGGGATACTACGGCCTTAACACGCAACGCAGATGAAACTTTTTGAAAATAATTTTGTGCTTAACACGACATTTATGTATTTTTAATTATTATCACTAAGTTTATGTCCGACACTGGTTGGGCCTAATTATTCTATCTATATTTAAGATTTGAACACTTTTTGTTAGTTCAGTTCTGAAGATACAAAAATAAAATTAGTGGGAAAAAAAAATTCTCAGAAAAGGCCGATTTCAGTGCAAAGAGCCAGATTACGAAATCGATGTAATTATGGATGATTCTGGCTTAAAATCCAATATCAACCACTTCTAAAGTATATTTCACTCCTCGGCAATATTCAAATATTTGCATTTAAACTTCTATAAAATTGCAGTCATGCACTTTCAAATAAGAAATGTTTTCAAAATCGGTCGATAATCAACCCAATCCAATTTCGAACACTTTCACTATTATAGTCACACAAATACACGATAACTATAATTTACTTTGTATAAAAGGTATCCTTCCTCCTGCTCCTATGCATTTGGTTTCTCCTAAGACTGCCTTCATTGGATGCAGAGTAACCCATTCCAATTTTAAACACACTCACTATAATAATTAGGTACTGCTTTGTATGGGGGTCCCCTTTCTCCTAGTCCTATCACATATTGCTTGAAGTAGTATGAACCTGCAAGCGTTCCCATGTACAAACATTAAATAAATACAGACGAGTTGATAACCTTCTCCCTTTTTGAAGTCGTTCAAAAAAAGCTCATAATTGGTTTTGCGTACAGTTGTTCTAAAAGGCAATTTACTGTCTTCTTCAGTTTTATTTTACTTTTCTACCTTTAAAGAATTATACAATTGAGTTGACAACGAATACGTTCTTCTAATTTGAAAAATTTTCCATATATTATACTTATTTACATTTCAAAAACACGTGTGTGTACATTTTAGTTTTATTTATTTTAGTTTTATATTCTCCAAATTTTGTTAATAGTATCGAGGTAGAGAAGTTAAATGAAATTCAGTCATTTACACTTGAGAAGCATTTGACAAAAATCGGGAAATATTTCTTTGCTATAGTTTTTAGGTGGCAAGCAACAAACAAAAGGAATATTCTTGCAGCAGACAAAAATGTACTCGTCCCGAATTAATTATGATTTTTGTTTTGTAAAAGAGGGATTTGAAATCTAAGTCGATTTAAGTCAATCAGCTTTTGTCATCCCTCATTTTTCAAATTTTCAGTTTCAGATGTGGCAACGATAGAAAAATCACCATTCGCTTATTTTTCGATTTGCACTCGCTGAAATCTGTAACAATTTTGAAACGAATAATTAATACGACAAATGCCAAAAACAAGTAAATGGATTGAAGCAACAATCAGAAACACAAATCTACAAATGATAAACAGATTTCATATTCAAATGGAGAAGTTCACGAGGAATAACTGGTGTTAAATTTCTTAGAATTCTAGCAGAATTTTATGGCTTTCCGTGAAATGAATCACTCACTCTGCGAATGGATTGATGGATGGAAAAGGGACCTTCAACTTACCCTTAACTTTTAACGTAAGACTTAAGCGTCTGAGGTTGTCATATTTCCTGCTGTTAGAAATAAAATTTATTTATTTATGTATATGTCATGAATACAATTAAACAATATTGAGGTTGACAAACATAGTAACAGAGACATTCATTCCCTTTTTAAGGCAGTTTAGAGTCTTGGATGAGAATCGAACTCACAACTTTCAAATTGAGAATCGAATACTCAACCCATTAGCGTGCCGAGTCACCCATTGAAAGAATATTTAACGCATATTCGCTTATTTTTCTAAATAATTAGCCAAGAATTGAAGGCAAATCAAATTTTGTTTTATATAAACGAGTGAGACGAAATTTTTGAAATAAGAGCGATTTCCGATTCTCTATTGTATATCAAGCAATACTTGTGCGTCGTTGCTACTACGGACCACATTAACTTGTAAAAAGGAGTCTGTTTTTCACGAAAATCGAATAATACGTAAAAGCAAATGTTTATTATCTGTTATATACTTGCATAATTCATATGATGGTGAATTTATACAAGACCAAATTGGTCTTAATGCCTAATAAGGACATAATTATATTAAATGCAGATAAGTGTAATACGAAAGTAGCTATTAATAAGAATGATTATAATATAAGGATTAATGATGTAGTGGGGAATAACACCACATATAGAATATCAAATAAAGATCCAACTACAAAGTTACAAAAATTAAACAACAATATAGTTGAATAATTTTTCAAAATAAGAGTAATTCCCAGTGAAGATAGAAATAAAATTAAGACAAATGTAGCTGTAGCTCCAAGATTATATAGACTTCCTAAAATCCATCAAAAAAATTTTCCATTAACACCAATTTGTTCCAGTATAAATTCATCATCGTATGAATGATGCAAGTATATCACAGATAAATAACTAATTCGATTCAATTTAAAAATAGAATAAAGCATTTGAAAGTTGTTGCTGATCACGACTTGATGTCGTCTCATTGTTTCCAAGTATACCATTGGATCTTGTTATTAATATTAAATTAAAGATGAAGATATACAAATATGAGTAACATTTTGTTTTTACGTATTATTAGATTCTGTACACTAGATAACAGATATTTTCCAAATAATAATAAGATTTATGTACAACAGAAAGGACTTCCCATGGGTTCGCCAGCATTATATCGGAAAGTGGAATTAATTTCTATGTTATCAACATTCAAATCTTTCCATCCATCATAGATTGGTTCCAAAAGCGAACATCTTCTGGCAGGATGACATCCAAGAAAAATTATCATTAATACGGCGAAGAGTCTTATATATAAATTCCATAGGAAGAATGAAGAAAAATTTAGGAATATTTTACTTGATAATAGTTTTTCAATACACCTTATAAATCAATTGATAAGACAATTTAAAAACAACAGACTTGTGTCCCAATGGTGTCTGAAAAATTAGAAAAATCTAATATTTTTGATAATATAAAATGGCTCATAATATATATAATATAGTCGGTAAATTATTCAGTACGAAAAATTTTATATTTCTAATGTAGTATATAAGACACCATCCGATGGTAAAATTAATGGTACATGTGATAAAATATACAAAGGCACCACAAATGACAGATTAAAGAATATACTGTCAGGACACCAGGCAGACAGAAAGTACAAGAATGTTTCAACTTCACAAAAAACAGAAAGTATCAGTTTGAACTGTAGAGAGGAATTTTAAGCGTTAGAGATGCTAATATCATTAATATTCCAAATAATAATGTTATGAACTATAAAACTGATATAGATAATGTTCTTCGAAACTATAGACATTTGTTTCGTAAATAAAATTGACCAATAGGAATGGAAATAGTATTTTTTTATTATATGTAAAAAAAATTCTTTAATTATTCAAAAGTCAAAGACAACTTCAAGGACATAATAAAAAAAGGTTGAAAAAACAGTGTTAATTGTTTGAAGGAAATTTTTAGAATTCCGTTTAGATTTTTATATTTTTTAGCTTTAATTTGTATAGTTTTTTTGGCATAAAATAATGCGAACACAAATATCTTTCCCTAAAAGAATGAAAGAGAAGAAAAAACGTACAATTCAGAAACAAAAAACCAATACCAATACAAACCAATATTTGCAACATTGTTTGATTACAAACCATATCTAGTGCAACCTCAATTGGCTATGGAGAGTGTATGTGTTACCAACACTTATACACATCAATAGCAAAAATCGACGATACATAGATAGAACATAGAGTTGTTTTTAGTTTTAGTTTTTTGTTATCATGTGGTATATATAGACGGTGTTTCAGATCATTTTTTCATTCAAGTTTGAATATTTGATCCAGAAGTTTGAATTGTAAAATTTCAAAAATGAAAGTGCTTGTTGTCATCCTAGCTTTGGCATCCTGCGTTAAAAGTGGCGACATAAGTAATACAGAAACCGATGATTGGGCTCCTGGCCAAGTTTCACGGGAAGATCAAGAGGATTGTCTTATTAACCATAGTGAGAATTTTGCGCAGTGTATTTTAGAGAAAGATGGCCTTTTAGATCCTGAACATGGCTTCAATACTGACCGTTTAGCCAAACAATACGGCTTGAAGAAAGACCATGGGCAAGGCAAATAATTGCTGAGAATTGCGTCAAAAACTCATACAACGCTAAAGATAACACAATAAACGCAGTTTTGGCATGTGTAAAGAGAAAATTAAATAAATAAATTGAAAATTAAATAAATAAAAACTATGAAAACGATTTTCAAAATCAATAAAGGAAAAATAATTATTGCAATTTACAATTTTATTATCAATTTAATCAACTTGCCTTTAATTTATCGCTCACTTTTATATTAAAGTACAGTTGTAAAACTGAACAACTCTTTACCCGTCCAATAAAGTTTTATCTTTAACTAACGCCAAATTATAATAGTGGTTCTTAATGTAGCAAAAAAAAATTAAGGCGGGTCGATAAGGCCGTGCTTTTTGAATAGACTACAGGTTTTTAGGGAAAATTTTTTTTTTCACAATAGTCTGCCTTAAGGTCTATACACTTTGTGTGACGTTTTTGCAAACAAGTCACTGGGAGCTAAATTCGAAGAACAGTGCTGATAAGGGAGCAATTTCATGGAATTTTGCCATGGAAACTCCACATTTGTGCACCCTGGCGGTAAGAACTTTTTTCTTTTCCAAGTGCGGTTGTTTTTTCAAATCCGCATTAAGTCGACCCAATAGGTTGGCATAATATTCGGCATTGATTGTTTTACCATGACTTTATCGGAGAAACCCACTGACTGCTGTTTGGTCTCTGGCGGCGCAAAAACTCGGCCATATTTCTATTGAAAAACATAAACACTCCTACAAAGTTATCACACCATTTCCATTTTGTTCGAATGTGAGTAAACGAATGCTTTCTCATATCCAAGTGAACATTCAAATTTGAAACCACTGAGCTACTGGCTTCCACAATCTCTCCTATTTCGAATCTCCAGTCGGCCAACGCCATATCATGACGTTTTTCGATTGTTTCGAATGTAGAGACCTCAACTGGGCAACCAGATCGTTAGACGTATTCCGTGCTTGAACACCCACAATGAAATTCATTAACCCACAATTTTATCAGCGTCTTATTCGCTATAATCGTAAGGATCAACAAATTGAATTTCGCTCCTTTGCAACTGGAGGTAAGGAAATAAAAATAAATATGTAATGAATATAATATTAATAATAATAATATTAATAATATTAATTATTTTTTCCTCCATTACCCCTCTTGGGAGTATTTGGCTTCCACAAAGCATATTCATGTTTCACGAGTTGTTGCACTTGTTTTCGCATTGTTTTTTTTTTTTTTGCCTCGTATCAGTTTCGATAATCGGTTCCTGTTCCAGCTAAGGAAATTGTTTGTTGTGCTGTTTGTGTAGAAACATTCTAAGCCTACTATGATTATGTATTTGTTGTAATTCATATGCAATATTGAAATTCTCATATTGTATTTGATTTATATGGCATAAACATCCGAGGTTGAATGTTTTCAAACTGCTTAAACTTCACTGACGATTTGGTTTTAGCAACCAATGAAATGTCGGCATATGAAGAGCTAAAGCCACAACAAACTTTTGATTTTTTCTATGCATTAATATTTTATTTTATTTTAGCATAATAGAATTATGCTTTTTGTGCAAGTTCAATAAACTGAACTTCCACACAAGCCAAATAATAACATTTTTCCTAAGAACTGATCTACTATAAATAATATTTAAACTTATTTATTGTAAACAAACAATAATATTGGGTGTTTTTTATTGAGGTATAGAACTTTAAGTTGGCATCACTTTTTTAACTGGCGGCCATTTTGTCAGCTGTCAAGTGATTAATATTTAGTTTGGTTTGCCATTTCATCATGAACAGGTTGACAAAAGAACAACGCTTGCAAATCGTGCAAATTTATTTCGAAAATAATGGTTCAGTTCGCGAAGTTTACCGCAAGCTCCGTCCATTTTATGGTCGACATAATCGTCCATCAGAGCAATTAATTCGGTTAACCATGGATCGTTTACTCTATGTGATAATACGCATCCGCAGAGACGTCGAACAGTGCGCACCGAAGAAACAATTGCCGCTGTAGAGCAAAGTGTTGAAGAGAACCCGAATGAATCGATTCGCCACCGTGCACAGCAATTGGAGCTTTGTCCATCAACTTTATGGAAGATTTTGCGCAAAGATCTTGGCTTGCGACCTTACAAGATCCAGCTTGTGCAAGAATTAAAGCCGCGAGACCATGCAATGCGTCGTGGTTTTGGGGTATGGGCCGAAAATGAGATTGATCTCGATGCTGATTTTCATCGCAAAATTTTGTTCAGTGATGAGGCTCATTTTTGGTTGAATGGCTACGTCAACAAGCAAAATTGCCGCATTTGGAGTGAAGAGAATCCACATGAGACCCTTGAGACGCCATTACATCCACAAAAACTGACTGTTTGGTGTGCTCTATGGGCTGGTGGAGTCATTGGGCCATACTTCTTCCGAAATAATGCTGGAGAGTCAGTTACCGTTAATGGAGACCGGTATAGAGCCATGATAACCGACCATTTTGTTCCCGAATTGGATGGCATGAATGTGGATGAGTTGTGGTTCCAACAAGACGGCGCTACATGCCACACAGCGCACGTCACAATCGATTTATTGAAGGAAACATTCGATGAGCGCATAATTTCGCGGAATGGACCTGTCAATTGGCCACCAAGATCGTGTGATTTGACACCATTGGATTATTTTCTTTGGGGATATGTGAAGTCGCTCGTCTACGCGAACAAACCAGAAACGTTAGGGTACTTGGAAGCCAACATTCGTGGCGTTATTGCCAACATACGGCCTTATATGCTCGAAAAAGTGGTTGAAAATTGGACCTGTAGAATTGGCTTTATTCGAGCCAGCCGCGGCGGCCACATGCCCGAAATCATATTTAAACGTTAATGGCATAAAATTATCCTTCCAATAAAGCCAAATTGATGGACATTAAAAAGATTTTCTTGTGTTTTATTTCAATTCGAGGTTCTATACCTCTAAAAAAAACACTCTGTATTTTTCCTAAGAAACATTTAAGCTTAATTATCAATTAAGTATTATAAAATATTGTAAATCAAATAAATAAAACAGAAATAAATTGGTAATGAACAAAAAAGGTTGATTTTTTTATTGTAAAATCTTTAAAATAATATATTTCGAGCTACATAGTGGCAATAAAATAATAAAATGTGGGATATGAGTCATAGGTTTTAGTTGTTGTTAAACCATAATGACAGATTGTTTTAAAAAAAATTATAAACTTTGTTATTTAATTTTTAATTTGGATTCCCCTGAAAAAGTCAACAAATAATTGACGAAACGTTGGGAAGAAAATGTAACAAAACGTTGTTTTTATTACATTATAAAATATAGGCCCAATTAGCTTACAATAAATAGCTTAACACAGAATAAATATGTATTAAATTGTTAGAAAGTGATTTGCACTGATTTCTTTAATTTTTGTATATGTATGTACGTGTTTTACGGGAGACAGGAATTATTACTTTTTGTGTCAGATAAAATTTAAATCGCTGTATATATTCCGGTTCTTGTTGATCAGGTTGATAAGTGCAAAGTTTTGGCGTGATTTGGCTGATTTGCGATGCGTTCTTCAGCTGTGATCAAGTATTCGTCTTAACATGTCTAAAACATTCTGTGTTATTTGCTGCTTCAATGGGTTAATTTGTTTAGGCAAAAGCGTCATTAAAATCTGTTCATTTCAATAAAAATTTAAATATTATGTTTTATCTTCTTTAGTGGCTTCAAATCGAAAATGCCAAATAGGTGTTGTAATGGTTTTCATCGACCCCATTGCAGACAGCACATTTTCAAAATTGTCTCGTTATTATTTTAGATAAATTATTTTGACGAGTTTTGTAATTTGTATCTTTGCAGACTTAATCTTCTTCACAATCACAAAAAAAGAATCTACTAGAACGTATTAAACGAAACAATCCACCAAAAAAAAAGAGAAAAGGAAAATGTTGCTACTAAAACTTTTCAATATTGTGAAATTTGGTTCGAAAGCCATATCAGACAGCATCTGCCACTGGTGCTGCTAATGCTGATGATTGGTTTATGAAAAAGGTATCAGGCCGGAACAACAACGACCTCTTTAAGCTAAACATAAATGCTAAATGATAATGAATAATGCAATCGGCCACATTGGAAACGTTACATCACCCAGCTTTATTAATGCCAATGGATCCGCTCCATATTGGGAATATGCCACTTTACTACAACCACTGGCCGCGAACATACCGGGAGCGTACAATATGGCAGCACAAAGGGAACAAAAGGGGCAGAAACAGCAAACAAACACACCCGCCTTTTCACGAACCGACGACCAGAGCCTTACAGCGTCATCATTGCCAGAAGAGACCTCCCAAATGCCTGAGTCAGAGTTCTACTCAAGCTTTAATATCTCCGACGAGCTCTTTTACTACTTCAATGGTTTTTTGGAACGTGAAAATACGCCGGAAGTCATCTCGCCAACACCTATCGAAACTACCACCGCACCCGCAGAAATCTTCAACGCTACGGAGATGTTCCAAGAGCCGGATTTTAGCGAGTTTATTAGCTCGTTGCCCAATGATCGCTTCAGTCTCCTCTCATTTTTGTTTCTTTTTTCCTTTGCCACTGTGTTCGGTAATTCATTGGTCATTTTGGCCGTCATAAGAGAACGTTATCTACACACGGCCACAAATTATTTCATCACTAGTCTGGCGGTGGCCGATTGCCTGGTCGGGCTGGTTGTGATGCCCTTTTCGGCTCTTTATGAGGTACTAGAGAAAACTTGGTTTTTTGGTACAGACTGGTGTGATATTTGGCGCTCACTAGACGTCCTCTTTAGTACTGCTTCCATACTGAACCTCTGTGTAATATCGCTGGATCGATATTGGGCTATAACAGATCCTTTCTCATACCCCATGCGCATGACTATGAAGAGGGCTGCGGCACTAATTTGTGCGGTATGGGTGTGCTCGAGTGCCATCAGTTTTCCAGCGATAGTGTGGTGGCGTGCAGCCCGTGATGGCGAGATGCCTGCCTACAAGTGCACCTTTACGGAGCACTTGGGATATCTGGTTTTCTCCTCCATTATATCCTTTTATCTTCCATTGCTCGTGATGGTATTTACGTATTGTCGCATCTATAGGGCGGCCGTAATACAAACTCGTTCACTGAAGATCGGTACAAAACAGGTACTCATGGCCTCCGGTGAACTGCAGTTAACGTTACGTATTCATCGTGGTGGCACCACACGAGAACCGTCGACCAGCTCTCACCATCAGGCGCTGCACGGTTCACTGGGTGGGGTACCCCCTGGAGGATCGCAACATCATCCCCACTCCCATCACCATCACCACACTTCGCATCACAATCACAATAACTCAGGCACTACCACCTCAACGCCAGAGGAGCCGGACGAAGAACCGCTATCGGTGTTGCAGAATAATGGCCTTGCGCGCCATCGCCACATGGGTGGCAAAAATTTCTCATGGTCTCGCAAATTAGCCAAATTTGCCAAGGAAAAGAAAGCTGCCAAAACACTGGGCATTGTTATGGGAGTCTTCATTTGCTGCTGGCTGCCATTTTTTGTTGTTAATCTGCTGTCTGGCTTCTGCATGGAGTGCATAGAACACGAAGAAATTATATCAGTTGTTACCTGGTTGGGCTGGTTTAACTCCGGCATGAATCCCGTAATATATGCCTGTTGGAGCAGAGACTTCCGAAGGTAATTTATTTCCATATTTATTTCTCACACATTTCATTTACATACATACATTCATATGTTTGTACACATTATTGTAACATTTTATGTAGGAAGCGTACACAATGATGAGTAGACACGATGTAACCGTCAATGCAACATATTTGCGAACATACAACTATCAGAAAACTTCGATTGCCTAAACGGTTGAGTGCTGTGCATCGAATAAACCATTGACACTTTGATGCTTATATCAATTTGGATGCTTGCCACTTGCTGAATAATGCTTGGTAAACACGTAGCGAACCGTGACATTTTGCTCACTGCAAGCCGTCTTAAATATTCTAATCGTTTCATATTCTACGTTGTTTTTAACGCATAGTGCTTGGAGTCTTTACAGGATATGAAACAAAGTTAGATAGAGTGCTTAGAATCTAAATAATTCCATTTGTTTTGTTTCATCCTGATCACAAAAAAGCATATTTTAAGAACTGCTTGTCCATATATATCATTGCATACTGGGATATTCTCCTAACTAATCATTGGAATGACTAATATTTCAAAAATATATTACTTGTTGTGGGCTTAGCTGTTCATATGTCGACATTTCATCGGTGCTTAATTGCAATCAGTTTGAAAGCACCCAACGTATTAAGTTTATCCAAAAACCTTCAGATAGAATATTAGAATTCTATCAGAATGCACAACATACAATTTATATTCAATATCAATCTAAAGTAATTTCCTCCAGCCATTCCATTTCCAGGAAATCGTTAGGGCCAGTGAAATGTTAACACATGTGACCGGCTAAGTTCACGACAAAGAATATATTTTCGAAACACTAAGATCACTTGTCAGTATTTGATATATTTTGATCAAAGAAAACTTCTTTTCAATTTGATTATGTAATAAAAACTCTAGTATCTTCCTACTTTCCAAACAAATTGTACTCATTGAAGTCCTTTTAGAAGAGCTTGTAGAAATTTCAAGGATTTGTACCATGTCAATGATTTTTATGTAAATGTTAATATTATCAAACGTAATATAAATCCTGTATTTAAGTACTTAAAGTCTATATCAAGTCTCGATTGTTAAACTATATCTGTCGTATTCAAAAAAAAAGTTACAACAGCTTTGTAAACTTTTGTTAAGAGAAATTGCATGCAAAAACGAATCCTTGACTAAGGGTAACGAGTATTTTTCATCTTATTGGAAAAAGTTTTATATAATTGCTCTATTTAAGTCTGGATCTAAAGCCAATATTGCTGAGATTAAATTAATAAATAATAAGGTAAAATAAATAAGATGATTTTCGGAAGTGAAGTTCTAGAATTAGAAACTTGCCTGAACTATCAACTTTACTGAACGAAGGGCTCTAGGAAAATAGACGGATGCTACATACACCGGTTTTAGCAAGGCCTTCGATAGAGTAAATTATGACAGCCTGCATACAGCAGGACATGAGTCCTACTTAAAGGACAGAAAATAGAGTGCTACGTTTCAGAGTTCTTATTTAAATTTTATGGGTATAGTATCCGGTGGGTCACTAAGGTAGTCATCTAGGATCTGTACTATTTAACTTGTTTATAAATGATCTTCCCTCTGTTATCAAACACTCTCCCGCTCTGATGTTTGCTGATGATGTCAAAATATTTCTTACCTTTTATTATGTTACGGATCAAATACTTTTGCAGAATCATTTAGACTCTTTAACTTCATGGCGTAAAAATAATTTAATGCAGTTAAATTCGAATAAATATAAATATATGATATTTTCAGGATCATGTCCTTTATAGTTGGCCATTATACCACGAATACTGAAATGCTTGATCTCGTTGATTCTATCACTAATCTAGCAATAAGGGATTCTCCTTGATAGACAATTGGCTTTTAGAACTAATTTTTCTTAACGACTAACAACAACACTGGAGTTCTTGGATTTATAAAAAAAAGCCAAATAGTTGTTTACTGCTTTGGTCCAGCTTATAAATACTAGAATATGGATCTGTAATGTGGGATTGCTTGGACATTGTAATAATTAAATGCACTATAGCTTATGTTTTCTAATAACCATCCGTTCCCGTCGTTCCTTTCAAGAGCATGGTGCCTGATGGGCCTGATAATTAAAAAAATTACTTCAAAATAATATATTTTTTAGTTTTTCATATTTTACTACCGAAAGAAATTGTATTCGGTTTTGTACTATAAACTATATAGAAATGTTATTATTTGAACATAAAGACTTGTAGGAATCAGGTAATTCCTTGTGCCATATATCGCTTATATCCAGATTGTAGTGTTCCTTTTGTATAAACATGTACTGGCATTGATTTTGAGATAAAATGCTAAACTTTTCTAATTAAGATGTATTACATTAGTTTACCAAAATTTCATCCCTCCATGAAAAATTTTCCGATTTGGTCGTTGCTCTATATTGGGCGGGACGACGCAATGTGCGCGGGGTATTGCCTCGTGTGCATTGTTGTATACTAAGGGCATATTCTTCTTGATTGCAGTGTAAAGCAAAAATCACTGATGCTTTACATTTGTCGTCTCCTTTTCTTACGCACTCTATATCGATTTTTGTCATCAATTTGACATAAATTTATAATCTCTTTTCTCTGTTTAAATTTTGCTCGTATTTGCTTGAAGGCAATTTGCTTTAGCTAAAATTTATATAATCAAAAGCCAAAAGGAAAAAATTGCCTGCCTTGTGGTTTCATGCAAAGCCTTTGTGCTTTAATGCCTCGTTATTGGTTGACCTGGCAGTAACAATTTCTGCAAAGAAAAATTGTCAATGCCATTATGGTAGAATGGGATACTTCCCATATACATTCAGGTTCTTTGAGCTGGGGTCTGTTGAAAGTTATTTAAATTTAAATGCGAATATAAACTAATAATTTTTATTCATACGTAAGTTTTTTTATTTCATTTCTTTTTTTCCACCCATTATATGGAAAAATTTTCAATTTAATTCAAAGGGTTGAAAATTTAATGTTTCTGGTTGAAGTGTGTCTGTGTATGGCTTTTCATATTTTTTTGTCGTACCTTAACGAAAACCAAATATACCTTTGAAGATCTCAGCTTTGAAAACATTGTGGTTGTTTGTTTAATTTCTTTTGAAATGTTTGTTCAGTGTCTTGCTGTGTTTGTTGGAATGTGTTCTAATATTCTGACCAACATTTGCATAATAAGCATTTTTATGCGTCTAATGGCATACTTTTGAGCAGGGAAGGCCAAACTTCTTTGTTTATAGAACCCTAAAATTTTTACAAATTTTAATCAATTCATTTTAAATTTTTTATCGGTTGTATTGAAAACAAGTGAGAATAACATGCGGCTATTAAAAGATTCCTTGAAAAATATTCCCATTTTTTTAGTTTTTTAAGCTTCTCGCAAATTTTAATTTAAAAAACTTAGCATCCGTAAGAATTGTTTTTGCACTTTTAAGAAAAGAGAAATAATTTTTCACAAAGTTTAGCCACATTTTAACCAATATATGATAGGACCATGGAGAAGGATACCTCCCATACAAAGCAATACCTAAATATCGTACATCTGGCTGACTATAATAGTGAGAGTAGAAAAATGGCGTGGGTTACTCTACATTCAAAATAAGTGGTTCCAAGAAAAATTTTACCGAATAGGAGCAGGGGGAAGAAAACTGCAAAGTAAGATAAACAGTAAGAGTATTTAAAGCTTAAGATTATTTTATTTATTTATGTTACTTTTTTTTCGAAAGGGCATGGTTACAGTTTGGTTCCATAAAACAATGTCTTTTTTTGAAAATCGAACGATTATCCGCCCGGCTTGAATGCCATTGTAATATTTATTGGAATTCAAATTAAGTTCCAGTTTAATCCTTGATTTTGAAGAGATTTCTTAGAGTTAAACTAACGACATCTAATGGTTTCTTTACTCATTAATCCCATTAAGAATCTCTGTGAGAAATTTGTAATGATATTTTGTCCTAGCGGGCAAACTGTCCATCCGATATAAAAAAAATTATAGGATCAAAGTGTGAGCATACTCTTATTGTCAACCAAATATACAATAGCTAGTCTTATCATATATTGGTTAGAATGTAACCGAACTGCAAGTATGTCCTTTCAAACGAAAAACAGTTTCTGTAAGCAGCTTATAAACTATAGAGTTAAATGCATACAAAGATTCATGGGCGTAGCTAGGTATGGGCCTAGAGGGCCGTGGCACCCACCTAATTCTATAACAATTTTTTTTATATGCATACTATATAAAATTATTAAAAAATGCTCAAGGTATTGTGAACGGAATAGAGATGTCTGTTCCAAGAATAGTCTCTCGTCAAACGCACCGTTCAAATCCCCCGTTTTCATCACCTGCTGAATACTGGAAGCGATCTATATACATTCCTTATTAGATTCTTTAGTTTCATCACTGGACAGAAGATTTAATGGAGAGAATAGGCCAGAGTTTGCAATTCATTGTTTGCACCCGTCAAACATGCTTTCTTTGAAGCTGGATGAGCTTAAAGATGCCACAAAAACGTTTGAGAATTTTTATGAGTTGGATGATTTGGAAGGAGAAATTGAGCTTTGGTATAATTCTTGGCAACAAAAAATGGGTAAAGCCGAATTAGCCGACTTAGAGCTGGCGAGTATTTTGAAAGACGCTGGATAATTTTATCCAAATATAAGGAAGGCGTTATTAATTTCATTGTCACAGCCGTGCACTACTGCAACTGTTGAGCGGTCATTTAGCACTTTAAGGCGGGTAAAAACATGGTTGTGCTCCACAATGACTGATGCTCGTTTAAATTGTAAAATAATATGCAATTTTACTTATTATCAAAAAATAAGTATGTTGTATATTGCAGGACTATGTTTGCTAAGCGTTCACCGAAGATTGGTAACCGAGAAGAAGGACGAATTTTTTGGAAAAAATTCTAGCAAAATTTTCAGAAGATCCACGCAGATTACTCCTCAAATAGATCGAAATTGTAATAATCATAAAAAATCATAATCATAAAAAATCATAATTCTCGTGGCACCACCCTATTTCATATCCTGGCTACGCCCTTGCAAAGGTTTGAAAAATTCAGATAAATTGATACCCTGCTGCTTTTTTGAAAAAAAAAAGATCTACCATAAAGATTTGTGTACAATCTTACCACAGTTAATCGAAATTGCATCTTTGAATATGAGCCTTAATGAAAAACTAGACAGGACAATTTTTACTATGGCTAAACAAGACAAATACTTTTGATGAGTTTAGTTTTCTAAGTTTATTCTTGAATTATCAAATTCGACCCTGGGGGTCGACATCTGCTTCTTTGGCGCCCGCTGCTTTAAAAACATTTTACAAATTTTATGACAACGTCTTATTGCTTATACTCGTACTATACAATTTCCAAACCCAGCATTTTTGTTGTTTTTGCTTGTTGATTCTTAGGACAGACTGGCTTACTTTGCTTTAACTGGAGTTGAGAAAGGTTACTCGTATATATGGTGGAGAATAATTTCTAAGTGATTGGAAAAAGTTTACACAAATATTTATATTTCATGTAATTTAAATAGCTTTAATCCAAAATTTGCACATTCTGCTTAAATGGCTTATTTCAATATTCTGAATGAATGTGCCTCTTAAATTAGCATTTGATTCAAGATTTAAATTCTAAAGTAGGCCAAGTGACTTTAAAGAAATTTAGTAAATCTTTATGGATATTTAGTGCCTGCGGTTAAGTTGATTTCTTTTTAATAAGGGGGAGATAATAACCCTCCTATAACCATTCTCGCAGCTCATAATGGCATTTATTTTCTTGATAGTAAGTAAGATAGATGACAGTGACCTATTGTCTGATTCTGGCACACTTTTGCACTCTGCGATAATTTAATCAATAAGCAACCCATAATTTTCATTAAAGTATACGATATATTCTAAGCGGGAATAATGAAGTTTTTGTTCGAACCAACTAGGAAGTCATGTATTGATTCTTTGTGATTTTGACTTGGGTGTCACACATGCGCTTAGTTTAGATTAGATTGGCAGGTCACTAAAGAAACTGCAAGAGATGTGATTGCTTTGTGAAAAACTGGTGAGAGGGAGATTAGGGAGAGAAGAAAGGAAGAGATAGAAAAAAGAGCAAAAGGAGAAGAAATATAATAGTGAAGCAGTGGGTAGAGTTTCACCATCCTCATTATTCTATTTTCTTGGTTAGAGCTAAATCGCTGTATAGTGGCACTTGCCGCCATAGGGCAAATGGAGCAGGAGCTATCTACGCCTCCTAATGAAGGTGTTGACTTTTTCTGCTTCCTTGATTAATACTCGTATATCAGACAGGCTACTGAAGGACCTCTTGCCAAGGCAAAAAAAAATAAACTATGAATTATTGTTTCTCGCTCCTCTTTTTTATTACAATTTGGACAATTCGTTGTGGGGAGAGCCAGTCCCTGCATTGTCTCATGACTGTGGCCAATCTCGTGTCTGCAGTTACGTTTTCAGAAAGTCCAGGAGTGTTGTTTTTTTGTTCTCATCATTGCGATATTAAAGGATTAACGTCATGGTGAGGGTTGGCTTCATATTCCATTTGATCTCATTTAGCCGCAGTAGGGCGTAATTCATAAGTACGTTTCCAGCTGCTGACGTATTTTCTTAAATTTATGCACTATTGTGCAGAAATTTTTTAAATTTTTAGTTCAGTGTGCAGGAGGGCACAAAAAACCTAATTACTTTTTTTACTGTTTTGTCGTTACTATAAAATTAGAGAACTGCCTATGCCCCATGTTTTCTAAGAACAACACGTTCGTCATTAAAAGCACATCAGTTCGTGGCCGATTGAATCCCATTTTTCATACCGAAAACAATAAAAAAATCCAGTTTTCAACATAGGCAAATAAAAATTACAGTTATGCTGGTTCCAGCACAATGCACCCCATAATTAGATTGTATCCTGGTCTATTTAAAAGCAACCTTATACCCTCCAGCTCCTTGCGAATGGCTAAAACCAATAATAATTGTATTAATCATATACATGAAGCCAGCGTCTGTGTGACCAACACAAATTCCAAATTTTGTAAAACAGAACACTTCTAAGGACTTGAACATTTTACGGAAAGGATTTCAATATTTGCCATATAAGTTTGGAAACTTAAAATGCCTAAATGTTTTTTTAGTATGGAAATATTTTTCTTAATTTTTGGATATTCAGGCAGTTAAAATCTCATCTGACTCACTTGATCCTCTTAGTCCATTGTGATACCAAGGAAACCCTACTTCAATTAAGCCTCTTTCGTCAAACCATCCTGATTTCGTGTCAAAAATGTAAGAGAATGTCTCGAATTAAAGAGAACATACGACTACGATTATGGTAACAATTCATCTGGGCAATTATATAACATCATAACTTGATACGTTCCCTTAAGGAAGGGCTGTTGAACAAGTGTAAAGACCACTGTGTATGACATTAACAACCCGTTTACACCATGACAGAAGCCATGCCGGTGCTACAGCAACTTTGCTGATTATTGTCACGCTGTGAACGAATATTATTCTCAAGACAAAATGGGTTTAAGATTGGGACAGTGTAAATGACGAAGCCTGCAGTTTTATCCTTGGCAGAGCACTCACTATGAACGGTGGGCTACCACAATGACTCACGGAAGTGCAGCGCTATATCATACCGTCTTGATATTTAATATCATAATATGAACGCGGCTTAATTGGTATCCAATTTTTGTACATTTGTGATAAGAAAACATATTTGGACAATGTGTTATTTGGTACATCCCTATTGTAAAATGCTCGTGTTGGCAAACGTTTTAGCATACATTCGAATAATTTACATTAACACTTGAGAAAATTTGTTTTTATTATTTTATTCAAACGTTTTGCAAAACGCAAACAAGAAATTCATATCATGTTCTGCGTATCATTTTTTTTTGTAATTGCAGGGCCTTTGTGCGTATATTGTGTGTTTGTTGTCCACAAAAAATTCGGCGTAAATATCAGCCAACGATGCGCTCCAAATCACAGGTGAGTTCCCATATGATTAATTTTTATTGAAATCATTTATTGTTGTTGTTTTTTTTTTTTGCCTGAATGTTCACTTTCCTTCTTCCGTGTTTGTTTTGCTCCAAATAATACTTTGATTTTTTTGCTCGGACACTTAAGCGGCCAGAAGATGAAACCAAGAATGATTTTGTATATTGTTCAATGCTTATTGCATCATCCTCATTAATTGATTTTAATTTCAGTTTCATAATTTGCATTAATTTTATTTAAATTTTGAAAAGCTTCCGTTTGATTGTATTTCATCCCGAGCTCCTTTTCTGTGCTGTCCATTATATTTGTATGTGTGATCCCTCCTTTCTTTAATGTGTTGATCCAAGCAAAAAGGTTTCTGGCTAAATCTTAAATTAAATTTTTCATCTGATTAGACAAAAATGTAAATCTATTTTCTATTAGATAAAGTATGATTTAATTTGTTGCTTGTCTTGCATAATCATTTGGTTACGATTTTTCATTTTAAGTAAACGATAGTCAAACTTTATATTTTACAAGACTGTATGTTCAAAAATATTTTAAAAATATAATGCACACTGGCATTAAGGAGATTAAAACTTTAATTGTATTTGATTAAAATTGCAATTAGAAGCTGAAGAATTTTGAATTCGCTTGCCACAAATCAACTATAAAACTACAACCTTTCAAAAAATATTTATTTATATTAATATATTTAAAGAAAGGTCTTTAATTTCAGTTTCTGAAGATCTTTAATTGACTTTCTTTAATATAAATTTTTATTCCAATTGATTCATTTCATAAGCACATGTTAGAGAAAAGAGAGGCCGTTTCTCTTTTGAAAATGTTCAGTGTGTTCCATAGTCGACGGTGCTACACACTACCAAAATACTCAACTGCCACTCAATTGCATTGTAAACAATAAATTGTTATTGTTTTGTAGTTTTAAGGGATTTTATTATTTTGGTTATTATTTGCGATTTGAAGGATCCTTTTAATTTAGTACACAAACCTTCGTTTTTAGCCCTTAATAAGAAATTTCCTTAAATGCACTCAACTGCTCTTAAAGGAATTTATTTTATTTCGTAATACGTTTGCGCTTATCAAACAGTCTCATGTTTTTTTTATTGTGTTTTTGGACTTAGAAGAAGCCCACAATTTTACACTTTTTTAGGTGGCTGGCGAAGTCAAGAATCTCTCCTGACAGTTCTAATGGCGTAAGACCTTGTTTGATGTTTAATTTTGAAAATAGTTTGGTATCGCGATAACTAGGAAATTTTAACTTATGAAACTTTAGGCAAACAAGGCTGATGTGCGAAAGAATCGTAGTCGAACTCATAAATTTGAATCATCAGTTATTTCTACTACCCAGACACTCAACTTGTTTAGAAATTTTTATTAAGAAAAGGCAAATTTTTTAGTGATATTGATACAACTATTCCAGACGAGGTAAATAATTAGAATGTTTATGCCAGAGCTCAAGAAACCAGTTTCCATTTGTTCCATGCAGATATCCATATGATATTTTTTCTTATTTAAATATTTCGAAATTATTATTCGAGATACATTTCCTACTATATGCCTGAATTCCACTGGTGCCAATCAATGCCAACTCATCTGTCAACGATCGGCCATCTTAGAAAAGCGTTCTCTAAGAACAAATGGGAATTACAAAAGTATAATCATGGAAGGCTAAAAAAATTATTGAAAAAACACAACAAATTATTTTGATATCGTATATTCGAAATGAGTCTTTTTTATTTTTCTTTCAATTACCTCACAACTAATCTACCTTTGGGTGACAATGATTGCAGCCTCGATTCGCGCCTATGTCCTTATTTGTTATAGCAGACCAGCCAAAGAGGACATTTTCTGCGAGAATTCCACTTTTAGTCACTTTCCATTACAAATGTTATGCGTCTTATTGCAAGTTCCTTAGATCTCATTTATTTTATATTTTTACTTTTCATCACAATAACTTGCATATCATAAGGCGTCACATCAAACCCTTTTAAGCAGGCAAAGTTTAAGGGCCAGATATATAATTGTTCCTCCTAAAAGTATCAATCAATAATTTATAGTTCAAGTTTAGAGTTCAAGGAAGCAATCGTAGATTCTATTAAAAAAAAAAAAATTTTCATTTATGGAAGAGGAAGTAAAACTAATTTCTATCGAAACAATATTTTTAAAACGTTTAAGTTTTCGTATCGTGTGCCCTTTAAGTTCTAATGAAGTGAATACCAATTTCCCTCGAATGTTATATTTAAATCGTAAGGAAATTTTTAATAAAATTTTTCATGACGTAATACTAGCTTAAGTTTACATCTATTTAAACCAAATTCAATTTTAAATTAAAAATAGTACAAAAGACCTCCTCAGCATCATTTTCAAAAGAAAAAAGGCTTGACATGAACCATTTCGTCTCTACTATATAAACAAATAATAAAATTCGGTTTGGCCTAGAAGAATGTGGCTAGTTGACCAATAATTTGCATTCAGTATTAGTAAGTCGAAATATTTTATCCAGGGAAAAATTTAAATCATTAGAGCTAAGCACCGACGAGGCAAATATTAAGGGAGCCTGGGCACGCCTGTTTACGTGTAGCTCTATTATTGTCTACACTGAACTTCGTGTTAAAAATTTAAATATTTAAATAGTACCTAAATATTAAATTTGCGAAAATTTCAAATGGGATGGGAGTAACCAAGTGTGTGGCAATAGAGTACCAAGTGTGTGGCAAGAGTTCATCTTTGTATACTAAATTGGTCTCTGGAGATCACGTGAACTAGTCAGGCTCGTTTGACGCAAATGGCGAGAAATCATTACAGCGTTATAAAGATGAAATAGTTCAAAAAGTGTCTAGTGTATACTGAAAAAGGAGCATATTTCAGGCCGGTGTTCCAACGCTTAGCTCATCTTTGACTTACACTAATTTTTTTTATTATTTTTTCTAAACTATTAATCTCAAATATAAACAGAAGTAAACTAAAGTCGGTCATTGCTTAAGTTTTGATAATTTTTTGATTCAATTTAGCGGAACCTTAATACTGACATATGTAAGTCCTAGTCAGCCGGATGCTGTAGAAATTTCGACAAAGCCTCAGCGCTAGTCTTTCAGTCTCTTAATCGTTTAGGAATCATTATAGATTAGTTGATACCCCTTTTGCTTTATACCTTAACCTTGGGATGTCTCTCTCACACTCTCTCTCCCTCTCACTCTCTTTATGACATTTCACTTGACATTATTATAATAATTGCTTGAACAATCTTCTCATTCCTCAAATGTACCACACAGAGATTCGCCACCAGACGCTGTTACTCAACATGTTCTCTGCATGGCATTCAACATATGCGACACAACTCATGCGAACAAACTTACATTTAGTGACTGTTTTGCTCCGCATTGGCCTGCCTGCGCTGCAGCAACGTATATAAGTATGTAAATTGGCCTTCGAGACTAAATTGAATGAAAGAAAATTCAAGATAAAGTTCTCGTTTAATAAAATATTGACTGATTCTCTTTAATCAAGCTCAAGTGCTTTTTTCTTGGACTCGCCCTCTGTGCAAAACTTTAAACATGTCAATAAACTTTACTGCTCTATGACTACAACTGCTGCTGAAGGTGCCTGGAAAAACTTGCTGAATTTTTTTCATTGAGCACATTAAAATGAAAATTTCCCTGAAATATTCCACACAAGCACGAAAACGGAAACAAAAAATAGTAAACGATAAAGTAAATGTGTCTTTACACTATGTGGGAGGCATTATGGGAAAAAAAGAAAAAAGAAAATACGAAAATAAGATGATTATAAAAAAATTTTGCTACGTTCTTTTTAGTTGGTTGAACTTTTCTTGGTGATAGTGTTTTTTTTCGTTTTATCTGTCCATTTGACGACTTGTACTCGTATGTGCTATTGACGAAACGACAGGGTCTTCCTTAATAACTCTTCAAATTGCTCATCATCTTTATTGCCATCAAAAATATCAGCAGCAGGAACAGTATCGTCATCATTATCAGCATTGTGTTGTTTGTTCCAGTTGATGAACAGATAAAGACAATGGCTTCCCTGAACAAACAATCCAGCAAAAGGATATTAAAAGGCAAAAATAAAAACTAAGGAAACTGACATACACGAATTAAAAAAAAATAAACTTTCTAGATTGTGTCATGTGTGAGTGCATATTTTGTTCATGAATGTCATCACGAACTTTAAGATGTGTGTGAGAGTCCTTATGCCACAGTTTAAAGCGGCAACAGCAGCCAGGTGTTGGAGTCCGTATTGTATTTTCTGCTGCCATTTACTTTCCTTGTGGGTTCGAAAGGTATGTAAAACTCCCCTTCTTGGTAAAATTGCACTTTTTTCTTTTCTTAATGTTGTCGATTGTGGTATTTAATTATTTTTCCTGTTTAAAGGATTCATTCACATGCAAAATCTTCCTTATTGTATTTAGTGAAATTTATTCACAGATTTTTTTAATTTTTTTTTTATTTTTGGCGTAGTTGTTAATTTTATTGTCTTTGAATGTATATTTTTGCCAACAGTGGTCTCTCCATCACCAAAAACAAAGCGGTATACATATATGCTGCTTCGGTTCGTTCCAGGCACTTTTCTATCCTTGTTTATTTATTTGTATTTGATGTCGTTTCACTGATTCCCTTAAGAACTTGTTTTCACTCTCCGTAGTTGATATTTGCCACTTTCCTTTCTACATGTAACAGCAGAAGTGCTGTTACAAGTGCTAGTAGAACAAATTTGCCAATACTTAAGACCTTGTATGTGAAAACAATTCTATCACAAATTTATAAAAGAAAAATTAAGACATTATTATATTATTAATAATAAGTACTAGTATAAATTAAGTTTAATAGAATTGCTAAAATGATTAATGTTTTTAATCAAAAGTAGTTCAAGTTCACTTCCTAAGAAGTTGATTTTGGGTAGCAATAAAAATGTTGTTCCTTAAGAATGATATTAATTTTTTCATTGTGTTTTTTAAGAAAAACTGAAATAAAAAGCCATAGAAATATGATTAACAAAAATAAATAAATGTTGATTTAAGAATTGTTATTTACCACTCGGAATGGAACTTTTTGCTTATGGAAAGGGTTCAAGTCACAATTTCTTTTCAATTAAGTGAAAGTAATTGTTTCAATTTCAACAAAAAAAAAAACGTATACATTTAAGGAAACTAGTGTTTTTTATTTTTAAAAATTCGAAAATTTTTTACAGACATAAAGACGTTATTCAGGCCTGGACTTGCTGAGAAGATGCATTAGTGAATACTTGCAAGCGGTAGAAATATTGTTTCTTTGAATACGACTTTTAGTTTCTTTCGCGGCGAAATAACTGTGATACGTGGGCGGGTTAATAAATCAGTGACTTTTTGAACTTTTCGCCTCTTAACTGACAGGGCAACACTGCTGCTGTCAACAGGAATCTGTCAGTTGCCATTTGTCAAAATTTGGTTCGATTTAAAGAGAAATTGGAGAAAAATGAATTTCACGTGCTTATTAAGCATTAAGTTTTGCGGAAAAAAACCATCACTCAAACCACGCCTAAGCTTGATAAATACTATGGGAATTCTGCACTATCAACTTCGATGGAAAAAAAATGATTTACTGAATTTCATTGTGGCCGTATAAGCAGGGACGTTGCCAAAAGTTCTGGATGCCTAGTTGAGGTCTATAGACTCGAAACAATTGAAAACCTTAACGATTTGTTGTTGGCCGGTCAGAGATTTTAAACTGCAAGAGATTGTGAAAGCGATTAGAATATCACATGGCTAAGCCACTTAGATTTTAATTTATCACTTGGGTATGAGAAAACTTTCGACAAGTTGGGAAATAATCAAACACAAAGAAACGTCGGACACTAGTTCCATATGTGGACTCACTGAAAAGAATTCGTTCAGTAGCTCTAAACAAGTTGTCAAATTCATATATAATTTTGTTCAGAAAACGTATCAAACATCAAGTATATGGCTGATGAGAAAACGGAGCTCTCTGTTTGACAAAGTTTTGAAAACTTTTACGAAATGCCCAGGAAAGTTCCGTGCAAATTCTAATGAGATGCTTCTGCAGCAATTCTGGAAGAATTGCCTGACCCATGTCGGAGAAAATGTCCAAGAAAATATTATGACTTTTGTGATAATTTTTGTATCCCTAAAAGTTTGACTCAAAATTAGAAATTTGTTAGAATAGTCCTACCAGAAAATTTGTCAACTATCCTGTACGAGTACTCAGCGTTGAACAGGGTAACTTTTTTATAGCGCTCTGGCCCTTATCGCCAGACTCATTTTCTATTACGCCATAAGGCACTGCGCAATCATTAATCCTATTTACCCCAATCGTATTTGTATTAATTGTCAATTGGCAGAGCCGTCTCACACACCCCGTAACCGAATGGACTTACACCTGGAAGTAAGTTTGGGTCCCTGGGTCTTCTATTAAAAACTCTATGTAGGTCCTATTTTCCCTAGCCTAGAACCATCCACAAGTGCCCGCCTTAGGGTCCGATTGATCTAGGGGGTTTTCCCGCTGTGGTGTCTCACAGCTAGTTTTGGCAATCTCTTTTCAGGTATTGGGTAACTCATATCCGACATTCGCTTCGTATGTTATACAAATATCTATAGGTAGGACATATGATGCCAAAATTTTGTCAAATATATATTTGGCGTGTACTTGTGACCTGGCTTGTGTACATGAGTGTTTTTTCTTATGTGTTTGTTTGAGCTTTACTGCTACACTCTTTGTTGCTTGTTGAGACTTCCGTGCAAGTCACACAAACAAAATTGACCCGATTTGTTGTATTATTGTAATTGTAGCCCTAGTGTTGCCAATTTGTTAAGTTGTTTCACCATGATATGATATTGTTCTTGCCACATGTATACAATGAGGCGCCCTTCGTTGCCAAAGTTTGTATTTATTTGGCAAAACGAAAAACTAAATTTTTATTTTTACTTGCTGTTAAAATTTGTCAGAGTCGTACCAAAACACACAAACAGAATATGTGAATAACAAACATTTGTGGTGTTTGTATAAATGATTATTTATACTCTTATTGTTATAATCATACATGTACGATACGATAAACATATGAAATTGAGTTCTTTCAGACCATTTCGTCACTGATGAGTTGGTTTAACGATCAATGAAACGTCGCCATATGAATAGCTTAAGCCACAGCAAACAAACTTGAAAAGTTCAAATATTTATTTCGCTACAATACCGATAAATTTCAATATATAACAAAATAAAGTAATTGGTACTATGAATGTTATTCCTTAAAACTGCGATTTCTATTTTTTTTAGCTTCTAATTGTCTTATTTTTTTAATTTAAATATTATTTGTCATAAGCGCTGGCAACTGCACGTGCGGCCCCACACAATTTTCAGTAAAGTTTCTCGCAATTATTAAATCGTTTAAAGACCGAACAACTGAAAAAGTGGACGAATATTAAAAAATTTTCTAAATCAAAATACTTTAAACATTAAGTTGTTAAAAAATGCAATCACAACCAAGCAAAATCCAAGCTTCTTCCCATAAATAGGAAAAGTGTGAACCACATCTTAGGGCCCATCTAGTATTTCACTGTAAAAGGAGTATAGACCATAAAAACTTCAATAAGAAAATATAATCGCACTAGTTCCTCAGACAAATAAATTCCAATCTGTTGCCTAGATTTCTAAGTTTACTGTTGTTATTCGGTTTTATATATTGGGTCTTCCCTTACGATCTTTTGAACATTGGCAATTTCTAAGGCCACAGCTGTCAAAATGGCTGGCATTTATTTAATCCGTTTTGCTTATTTACCGTATTACGAATATAGCATTCAGCATCACGTGCAAATGATAAAATTGTCTATACACATTTTACAGTCACCATAATCGTCCACCATTTCTAGATTAATGGCGAATTCGGGACGATACCAATCCACATCAGATCTATGAGCGTCCAGTGCGTACTGAAAAAGTCACTATTTCGTGTGTATTTGTAATGATGTCGTCATCGGTCCAAATTTCTTTGAGGACGACGTTGGCCAAGATATCACCTTTAACGACGAGCGCTATAGACCGGTGATTATCAATCTCTTTTTGCTGGAATTGGATGATGTGAATACCAAAGACATGAGCTTTCAATAGGATGGCGCGTGTCACACAGCTAATCGCACATTGAACATTCTGCACGATTGATTCGAAGGAATGGTGATATAACATTGCTGTAATGTGAATTGGCCAACAAGATTGTGCAATCCTAACCCGTTAGACGTTTGCTTGTGGAACTATTTTTAAGTCGCAGCCCTATAAAAACAAGCCACAAGCCACAGCGGTCCTCAAAGCCAATGTAACCCATATGCCATTGGTCAAACTCAGGCTGATTCATGTGGATGCACACCACACAGCGAAGTCGTGGCGAAATATTCTACGGTGTTACATATCATACGCTAACAGACATACATATAAACAGCAAAAACAAAACAAACAAATATTTTTTTATTAAATATTTTGGCATTTGATCAGTCGATCATTTTGAAGTCTGTCGGTTTGAAGCGGTTCAATGAACTTCGATCGATTCTCTAATATTTATTTTCCGAAATACTAACAAATTGTTATTGAAATGCTCCTTTTTGCTTTCTATTTTGAAGGGAATAAATTCCCTGCGGAATTTTATAATTGGGCTGATAAGCAAGTGAATTCAAATCGATTCGGTATTAGCTGACGAGTTTGAAATCACAACTAGCAAAAATTTTTGTGTGCAGATCAACTTTTTTGTGACTTGAAGCCATTTTCACAAAATGTTATTTCAAGTACATGCCTGCTCATTAAACAACTGTGTAGATCAAATGGCAATTGTCATCGGTATTATTCTGGAAAAATGTGTACTTCTTTTTATCGATTTCAGTGCGTAACACATAATGTCGAAAGAGGCATGAGGAAAAAGTCGTAATGCAAATGCAAGTGCCTTTTCATTGGAACTCTAAAAGAAAACTTTTGAGAACTTCAACAAAAAAAAATCCCCATATCAAAAGTTGTTCAAGTAGAAAAAATTTCATATGCAATTTTAACTACATACATATGTATGTACATGTATTGTATAATTACATTCGTTTTTATGTGACATACATACATACATGTGCATATAAATGTGTGTATAGTCGCGTATGTTTGTACGCTTTTTATTTCTTAAATTTTCAGTTTGCATAGATCAATTTTAATGTTTACAAATGGATATTAAGTCATTTAGTATGTAAAAAAATTAAAACAGATGCGTTAGAGACGCTATGAAAGTAAATGCAATCAATATTGTTGAAGCTGTAAGATTTGGGACGCCGCACTTATATTGTTCAACAGTATGATATATTGCAAGCCATGACATAATAGGGTCCCGATTGTATTCAAGCCATTTGAAATTTTTTGAAATGGTTCTCTTCACGTCTACCTCTATGTCAGACGGAATATTTTTATTGCCCTTTACTTGTCCCACCAATTCCAAAAGTTTTGTTTCTTGTTGCTTGTTGACCACAAATGAGGCCATGTCACGAATATCGCCATCTAAATAATCAAAGCCATCATTCGTCATACCAGCATAATTCTTCCAGTTTTTTTTCAAGAAATCAATACATGCCAAGAGACTTGCCCCGCCACGTTCATAGACGGTCGCGAGCAGATCGTAACGTTCGTTATCGTGCAATTCGTTGCTTGTGTCAATAGAACTTTGGATGAATTTTTTTAAGTTCTTCTCATTTTGGGTGCAGCCCAGGGCCGTTATAAGGCTTTTTCGCAAGGCTCGATCTGTGGAATCCATGAGCTTCTTATAGATAAAGTCAAATTCCTTATCTGTAGATTGCCTAAGGCCATTGCAATAGATTTCCGCTTGCAGATAGGGCTCAATAGTAGTATTACTTACAGCTAGAGCCCTCAATTTATTATTGGTTTCCACCAAACACTCCTTAACGCCTGCCAAACAAGCCAAATTTATAACAATACCACGTGTATACTTCATATAGCGTTGCTCCCCAGGAATATCTTTTACCCCTAACTTTTGATAAATAGGGGCAATCTGGTCAGCTAAAAACAACTTGAAATCATCATATTTATCATCACCATTCAAATAGAAATTGTATTTCTTGATGATATCTTGGGCCTTTAACCACGGAGCATATTGGTCCTCTTTTTTCAAATAAGTCAGCATTTTAAAAGGTATGAGATGGTCCAAACGGTTTGTAAAACTAAAGCGATATGCATCGTCCAACAGTTGAGCACGATTGTGAACATGAATTTTAAATGGATTTTTATTCAGGCCCTCGATAAGCAGGTTGTAGTTCTCGTAGTCATATTTGATGCGATAATAATAGGCAGACTGTTTGTTGATCATGAGCCAATCGTCTTCGTTGATCTTGGCATTTATCTTAATTTTTGGTACATTCAGTAAATAGTGTGTTGCCTTTGTATTGCGGAAATCGGCGTTTGAAGCAACAACATAGTTGACGGGAACGTACCACATTGTGTTGTCTTTCAAGGATTCATCATTGCGGAATGCTTCCTGCGTAATAGTGAACGTACCATCATCGTAGTTACGTTCAACTGTCAGCAGCGGATAGCCATTCTGGTGGGACCATGAACTCATCATATCACTAATGGTGGCTGGGAGTCCGCAATTTGTCTCCTTAGCAGCATTTTCAATAGCATTGAAAAGTTGTAATTCCGTTACTGCTCTATACTGGCTGTTTGTAATATTGATAAGTTTATTTATGGGATCGAAAACATTTTTTTTTTATTCTTCGCAAACTCACTTTGTCGTTAAAAAGTTATTTAAACCTTTCTGGAAAACTCTTTCGGTCAAAGCATTGTTCCACATGTGCAGTACTGAAGCAGCTTTACTATAAGAAACCCAATCGTAGAGGCGGGCAATTTCTTTAGGCTTTTCAACATAATAATTCATGGATCTAACAAAATAACTGGCATCGATAGCCAAGGCAGCTTGATACTGGGTAGTGAGAAAATCCTGCCATATACCCCATTCTGGAAAAATCTGTAAAGGTGCTAACACTACACTCAAGCTTACATTCATGACAACTTATAAAGTAAACTCACATTGTCCAAAGCTTTATACGAAAGTAGCGTGGCGAAACCCTCCTTTACCCATAAGTATGTCCACCATTCAATTGTTACATAATTACCGAACCACTGATGGCACATTTCGTGTGCTAAGGTGACAACCGCAGTTGTTTGGCTCGTCACGGTAAAGGTGTTTTCATCGTATAGCACAATCTGTTCTTGGTATGTTGCCAAGCCCCAGTTTTCCAATCCGACGACTGCATAGTTCGGCACAGCAACATGATCCATCTTGGGCAGCATAAATTTGATTCCAAAATACTCTGAAAAATATTCTGTAGTTCGCATGGATAAAATTTTAACCCATCCTGGGGTGAATTTCAGGGTAGGACGGAAGTAGATTTGATGAGGTATGTTGTTTAAGGTATCTCCGCTCTTTTTAAAGTCAAATACAATGAAGGCCACCATGTAAGTGGGCATAGGAGGTGTCGTTAAAAATGCGGTTTCGCCGTTACTAAAAGGAGAAATCATGACATTACATGAAGATATTTAAAACTATTAAAATATTGAAAATTACTTTACCCAGTAAGAGCATCGTCTACAGGCATATTCGAAATGACAGAAAGTTTAGAATCATGTACTATCGTGATAGTGAAATCGGCACGTTTATTAGGTTCATCGTAGCAAGGAAAAGCATGGCGGGCATCTGTACTCTCGAACCGGGTAGCGGCTAGGTAGCTGGAATTAATATAAAATATATTTAAAAGTAAAGTGATACAATGTTGAAAAGACGGGTTGATATCTTTTAGGGTTGTTAGAAAAATCTCCACACCACTACCACAATTACAATCGAATTTTAACCAAATGATCCGATTTCTAAAGGCGATATGATGGAATTTTCGGACTTACAAAAAACAAAAAAAAACCGTCTTGAAATATTTTCCACAACAATATTATTTTAATCTTTCAGTCTATTTAATTAAATTGTTGGCATTCGAAATAGTTTTAAAATTTTCGTAAAATAACAGACTCTGTGAAATCGATTCTCCGAGTGAGCGGAAGTTTAGTCACAAATGAATAACAGACGGCGTATTGGCAGCAACGAAAACGACGTGTGTACAGCGAAGACAGAACGTTTGGCACCCTATTGTCCTTTAAATGGCGGATGAACCTACTTACGTTGTCAACGGTATAGGAATCTATTTGGTAGGCCAGATTGGCAGCCCCAACACACCAGAATTGTTAATCACCCTTTTGTCTTAAAAAACAACTGATTAGAGGAACCTCAACAAATTCTGAGGGGCCCCATGCTCCTTGTAGGAGCGGCGGGAACTAGTACGAGTACGATACTTTCAACTTTATGACGCACGCATAGAATTGCTATAGAATTCTCTATAAGGAAAATTTAGCAGTAGCTTATGCACTCTGTATAACGAGCTGCCAACTATTTAGAACGGCTTAGCAGCTTCTTGACAATATTTACCCATAACAAATTCAGATCTGAAATTCAATGAGTCTACACGCTGAATATTTTAGTATGTGCTTTTCCTTCCATATTAAAGTATGTAATGTGTTTTCTATTCTTTTTTTTCATGTTAAAATACATATATTTCAATCAGACAAACTAAACAAACGGATGGTGGTAAAATTCCAAATTAAAATTTTAATGAAATACCAATGCTTATAATAGCAACTCGCAAATAAATAACACATATGCATCAGCATCTGATGCAAACTTTTTGAATGAGTCAATAAAATCAGACTACATTTTTAATACTGAAGATGAAACTTCGAACTCCAAATTTCATATTAAAATGTTAATGCAAAATTTTCGTTACTGAACAGCTGTTCTGCACAAGTTGGCAAACATTTGGCAAGAGTTTAGCATGAGTATGAGTATTATGAGTAAATTTTATGCTTTTTGTTATACATGAGGTTGGTAGTTTGTGTTTGTGTATATGTGTGTGCTTGTGTTTGTATGTGTGTGTGTGTGTGTCTGTGTGCTTGTGTTTGTATGTGTGTGTGTTTGTGTGTGTGTGTGTTTGTGTGTTTGTGTGTGTGTGTGTGTTTGTGTATGTGTGTGTTTGTGTTTGTGTATGTGTGTGTTTGGGTGTGTGTGTTCGTGTGTGTATGTGCTTGTGTTTGTATGTGTGTGCTTGTGTTTGTATGTGTGGGCTTGCGTTTGATGTGTATGTGTGTGTGTTTTTGTTTGGATGTGTGTGTGTTTGTATATATGTGTGTGTTTGTATGTGTGTTTGTGTGTGTCTTTGTTTGTTTGTTTGTGTGTGTGTATGTCTTTGTTGCTTCCTTTGTACATTTATTTATTTATTTGTATGCAGAAAATGATTTTGTAAACGAAGTTTAACTGGTAGTTGCCATGGAATAATAAAACGTACATATGTACATGCACACACACATACATGCATATGTAAGTGTATGTGGGCTTGAATGAAAAATAAATATTTATTTTTTATTTTTTTTATTTTTAATAAGTTTTTGATTTTTTTTAATCAAAATTAGTAAAAGAAAGTTAGATAATGTATGCATGTATGTTTGTACACAAGTATTTTGAAAATAAAGTAAAAAATTACTCTGAATCGCATATGTACGTACATATATGTATGTACATATTTGTACGTAAGTATGTATATGTACGTATATAATAATCAGAAGCCCAACCTCGACGAATTGATGCCAGGTGGTGATAATATAATCACAAGTACAACAACTCCTAACAGCAGGGTTCTATATTGCTGTTTCGGTTGGCGATTCAGTAACTTTATTTAAGGACTGCTGAGTTGATTAACATCGAATTTTACTATTCAGTAGCGTCCTTAAAAACAGTACAGTACTGGCACTATTTTACGAATACCTTCGTAAATGTGTGAAAAAAATATTTGGTTTGTAGGACGGTTTCATGGATCATATTTAATGACTGCATTATAATTTAATAGACAAAAAGGCGCACGACCTCTGCGGATTATTGAAAACGAAAGCTAGTCATACTTTTTGAATAATTAAACTTTGACTATAAATAACGATTAATATTTTACTCACGCGTGCGTATAAAATAATGATTTGACACCTTTTTCACAAGCCCTAAGACTGATCTATAAAAAAATTTATTGAATCGGAATGTGAAATCAAGAGTTAAATCGTAAAAAATGTTTTTCAAAATTCTGAAGCTATTGTTCTTATCGAAAGTTAGTTCCTGCAACAAAAATAACTTTGTAGTGCAATAAAATTTATAACGCAATTTAATATCAAATGTTGGTGAAGGGTGCACAAGATTCTGTGCAGTCGAATAAAGCACTCTTACTTCTTTAACTTAATAATAAACGATCCTGGTACCATTTCCCACACGTATGAATCGCAGACTCAAGCAAACCATCATACATTTTTTCAATACATGAACTTTCTGATAAGGTAAAGTACCTACTACATTGTCAACAAGGGCATTAGGGTACTTCAAGTCAGTCAACGATTATTTATTATAATGTGAATTCTGACCTGAAAGCTTATATATTTGTATTTTGCAACCATTTTTTACCTATGCTGTCTTAGGAGGTTGACCCATATATAAAAGTATCTGATCAAATACTACGCCATTGCTGCACGAAAACTTCGTCCTTTCAAAACGAAGTTATTCAATGAGACCTTAGATGGGACTTACATTGTGCATACAATTTCTTTCACCCGCTGACACTAGGGATATCAAACGAAAGCACATGAAATATCATAAAATAGTTTACTGGTGCAACTAAATAAAAAAAGTTTCATTCAAAAATATATTTGAATGACTGCTGTCAAAATAAATTTTTCAAATAATACAGCGAAATAATCCTATTGTAATAACTAAACATTTTATGGCAGCTTTTGTGTACGAAACAAAGCAGTGAGCCACAAAATTTAATCCTTTATTGTTCTTTGAAATTACAAACCCTCCCGAAAACAGGAATGATAAATTTAGATTTCGTAAAACATTTAAATGGTATTCTGGCTCCTAAGTTTATAAAATGATTCCGATATTTCCGATGTCTATGATCTATATAAAGATGTCCTGACACTGCAACAATATTATTTGGTTAACTTACCGATTTTTGCCGTTCTCATCGATGTATGAAGTCATATAGAAACCTGCATTATCATCCCGCAGTTTCCCATTATAAACAATTGTTATTTTACATTTAGTACCATGAATGAACTGAGTCCCACTTTTTTTCGTCAAGGTTAGAAACTCTCGTTCTTCGTCGTAATCACTAGATATATCTTCTGATTCACCACTATTCGCATCTGTAGTAGTCGTTGAGATAATCTCAAGTTGTCGAGCATGTAATACAATAGTCTTGGTATCCCTTACAATCACAATGTCAATTACGACTTCTCCGTGAAAGCTCCTTTCGCCCGTGTGGACATCTGTCTTGAGTTTTATATTATAATGCTCTGGATAGGTTTCATTTGGTAGGCGATAGCTTAGAGAAGTTCCATCGACTTTTCCAGCATTATTGGACTGTTCAGCAGGATGACCTTCAATGTTGTCCAAAAGCGGCAAGTGGCGCGATGTCGAGTCGGTCGTTTCGACGAAAAAAACGGCGAATACATACAAGAGCCAAATACAACGAAATACGTTCATGATCTTTATCCGAACCGAAAAAAATAATTGCTTTTGATTTGGAAATATTTTTTAAGTACTCAAAAAAATTTTTATTCAATAATGACAATTTTTATATGTATGTATGTATCTATATACACGAGGTCTACGTATAAAATGAATATATTTGTAGATTATATCAAGGATTATATGTTAAATAAATAGATCTAGTATGTTTGTACAGAAATTTATTGTATAAATCAAGGCCTTTTTCGTCTTTTTAATTTATATTTGCCTTTGGAACACTAATGTTGTCACTGGCCACAGATATTGAGGGCGGTGTGGCAAGTTTTGGTTCACTTATAAAAATAAATTAAGTAAAAAAAGACTTAAAAAGTTTAAAAGTGGATAGTAATTTTATTAAATAGTGAACTTACCTAAATCGTTTCCAGCTATATTTAAATCACTTGCAGCAAATTGAAAGCAACATCAGCAACTGCAGCAGGTTTTGAATCAATATCAGCAGGAAAGCGTACAGACTTTTCTTTGTTCTAGTGGCATGTGCCTACAATACGAGTGCACATAAAAAGCAATGGACAAATCTTAGATACCAGACGTATCGTATTTTACACAAGACTTTGAGATTTATCAACTTCATATGTGTACGTCAATAACAATGTTACTTACGCCTGCGACTGGGACAGATTAAGAAACAACATTCATATCTACATTCATTTTATCTTTATTGAAATTCAGCTGCACCGCACACTGGGGATTTTTGTATGGAGGTGAGGAAAAAATATATTTGTCAAAAAATGTAGTGATTTCATCAAAAATTTAGTTTTATTTATATAGTAATACACAAAAGTAATCAAAATGAAGAAAGTTAGTGAGATGTATATCGTTACCTACAATGTAAAAGGCCCTAACTAATAAAAAAGTTTAAATGATTTTTTAACTTTTAATTTATTATTTATTTTAGATCTATTTCTAATTTATTATTCTAAAAGAGCCCTAACTTCGTCGCTTATAACACTATGCTTTTTCTGGCTAAATGCAGGAGTCAAATGTGAGATCATGGGATCTGATGTTACCATCATTCGGTGCATAATATCTTCGTTCGTGGCAATTCGACTACATTTTCTGGAGTGTCTAGGGCGATATTTTTTATAGTCTTTGTTACGACTTTCCTGAGCCTCTTCGGATAGTAAGCCTACAGGAAAAATACACTTTTCAATTATATCTTTTCCATGAATCAGAATTTTGTGAAGTGTAGGTGGCCTATTGTACCACTCGTACAGTGCAACAAACTGTTTTGCCGTCTCCAGACAAAAATCACCAAATTCTTTTGGATCTACTACCTCGGTGATTGTTATAGCTTCCAAATGTTTGGAGAAAAAGGGGAAATAAACAAACAAAAAAACTTAAGTCTCTGCAGAGTTTATTTTTAAAATTTTAGTTTACTGAAATATCCTACCCATCAAATTTGTTATTCGAGATATTCTCCAAAATAACTATTTTAATATGTTATTGTTTGTTGTTGGCTTAGCTAGGTATATGCCTGCATTTCATTGGCGCTAACCAAATCATCAGTACCCTTTTAGCCAAATCATGATTGAAAGCATTCAAAGCTCGTATACTTATGCAAACAATTACAAATATATATGAGAATTCTATCAGAACTCTATCATATTTTACTATTTGTAATCAACAAAAACAAAAGTATAAATAGCTATAGAAGCAAGTCAATTATAATTGTTTGTTGTGTTGTGATTGTACAAAAGCTTCTATAGCTATTTATACTTTTGTTTTTGTTGATTACAAATAGTAAAATATGATAGAGTTCTGATAGAATTCTCATATATATTTGTAATTGTTTGCATAAGTATACGAGCTTTGAATGCTTTCAATCATGATTTGGCTAAAAGGGTACTGATGATTTGGTTAGCGCCAATGAAATGCAGGCATATACCTAGCTAAGCCAACAACAAACAATAACATATTGAAATATCCTACTTTAAATAAAAAATAAAAAGAAAAACGTTAGCTCACATAATAAAATAATATTCGTTTTGAAATTCTTAGGTTTAAATCAAGTTGATTCGGTAAAACATACAAGTATTGAGTTTGAGACGGCTATAAAAAAACTAGCAGTCAGATCGAAGTAATTCTTTTTGTTTTGATTGTACCATTTAGTTTAAAATTTCAAAATATCATTGCATATTGCATTAAGAGTATATTGACAATTTGAGTTTTTTCCGCCAAATCCCCAGTGTACACCGTCATATTTACTGCACCTACAGCCGCATTTATATGAATACTTGTTAATTAATTATTTGCATCTGCATTTAAGATTATTTGTCCCTCCTCTACACTTAGTGGCCGATCATTACTATTTCACTATTACATATACCGTTTTTAGCGTTTTTAGCAAAAATATAATTATTATTATAAATTTTATTGTATTTTCTCCCGAAACGTTTATTGAAAATTTGATTTGAAGTAATTTTTTTTGTGTTGTAGTCAGATGTTTTTGACGGACTGGTAAAGTTGTGGTAGAGCAAACTGCCTGTTGTTTTTTGTATTGTAGTAGTAATAAGGCCACCTAGTATTCAATTCGCCTTGAATTTTATTTTACTTAAGTGTATGCTTAGAAAATATTCATTTGTTTGACTTACGTACATACATTTGCCAAATATGTTTCTCTATACCAAGGAAACTAGCAAAACAATAACCAATAATCCCCAAAAGAATACACACACACATGCACTCACGAAATTGATGAATTCGGTTTTAATTTAAACATTTTCAGACTGACGTTCTTGACCAGATAAATTTCATTGATGTAAATTGAAGTTTTGTTGAAATTCGGTTTCTCTTTTATTTACTTTTTGCCAATTGGTAAGTGTTCGTGTAGATTTATAGTGAAATGTCTATTTGTTTGATTAGAAAAGGTTAGAGGGAGAAATGCACTTGTCTTGGTTGGTGTTGCAACGTTTTGCCATTTCACCATTTGTGTGTGTGTTTGTGTGTGTTTGAGTGTATCAATTTGTAATAATCCTCTCAAGATCATTGAATGGTAATGCAGTAGTCACTTGATTATATGAATGCAGAGTACACACACTCATACACGCACACGCATCCCAAAATAATTACAGGAGGTTTTTCCATATCAATACCCAACAAGTTCACAGTTTCAAAATACTCTAAAAATCATATATTAAAGGATAAACATTGTTGCTTAGATGTATGGAAGTTTTAGTCCTGCAGAAGACGAAAATTTGAATATTTGCAAGGACTCTCATTGAACGATGTGACTGCAATCGGTGCGGTAATAACTTGAAAACCACTTTCCTGGAATGTGCAGCTTAAGAAGAAATAAATTTTACCACCATCGGAGCCGCCAATCACCTAAAAAAAATATCCAACCTGCTTTTATCACAATTTTTATTGAAATATTTTTTTTTCCTAAAAGATAAAATCCATTAATATTCTGATCGAAGTTATAAAAATTTGACAATATGCAATATACATTTTGTTAATTAAAATCATTCTCGAGTGGAATGAATTCCCGTATCCTTGTTTTTGAAGTTGACAAGCCATCCTCTGATTACTGGCAATCCGAATGCTTGCGGGGAATATTATTGTTAAATGCTTCGGTGCGTAAAAGAATGTGTAAATACGTTTATAAAAACGTACGTACATACAAACGTTTGTACTGTAAATACATTTGAATGTTTGTATGTCTGTAGCACCGCTCCACTTGATAAATTACCTACTGAGATTGAATTTTGCCAATATTTCATTTTGTTAGAGATGTTTTATTGCAACGTCATTTACTTAATAGTCTACAAAAACGTGATTTCATAAAATCGATTTGAGGCGAAAAGCAAGAAATAAAACCAAAACGTAATAAACAGTAAATACGAGTACATCTGTGTAATTTGTTTTCGTATGCTGTAACGAAAGATTATTATTCTACTCCGACCCAATACTTTTACACCGCATTGAAGCACTACTGGGTGATTCTTAGTAACAATGGGATTTAGGGTTACAATGTTTCTATGCAAGTTTGAACTTTTTCTTTTGCAGATGTTAGATTGAATTTGAATTATGGGCTTGATGACCACAAGCTATTTGGTGGGTGGATAATAAATTACACCGAATATATCTGGCAATGCCACATTAAAACTTTAAAACAAAAAATTTTAGTTCAATATTTTACACATATTTTCTGTTGCGTTTCTGTGCTTTTTTATTTGTTCCTTATTTAGTTTTTCGAGGATATACATCCTTGCACGCTGCTTTGAATTTGTTATAATATTTGAAAGTAATTGTGCAATAAAAGTTATTATTTTGAATAGAGGGTGATTTTTTAACTGTGTGGGTTTTAAAAATTCAAAAGAAAAACACGGGGCGGTAAACGAATGACTATCATTACTTTTTAAAGATTATTTCATGTATGAACATAAATGTTGCTACGCCGTAGGTGGTCCAATTTTAGTATACTTTTCTAAAATTTCGCTCGGTATCTCACTAATGGCAGCTGTAATGTTGCCTTTCAGGACTGGAATTGTGCCTGACTTGTCGCTATATAAGAGTGACTTCCCGTATCTCCACAGAATATAGTCTAGTGGGGAATTGAAATCGCTTGATTATCATATCCGTCTCTCAAGAGGTTCGTGGTATCGCGTCCCGCCTGGCATATGGCAACGTCTTATGCTCAGTAATGCTCAGTAAAAAATTCCAGTACACTGACATAGATGTGAAAATCTCGTTAGACTTCATTTTTATATTTGCCAGGAACTAGAAAATTTTATATCATTATGTTTTCTGCAAAAGTCCGCACGCATAAAGCTGGTACTACACAGATCAATATTTAGCTAAAATTTTTGCGTTTTTGCGCGTTTGTTTACAAAAACTCATCACATTCATAAGTCGTGTGTAATATTGAAAAATGTAAAAACGATTTTGATTTACTTCAAAAACACAGTGTGACACCGTCAATGTCAATCTTCATTTTATTTTGTGTAATTGTCAAGTAAACATCAAATATTTTGCCGATGAAAGATTTTATGTGCAAAAAATGGAATAAATAAATTTTATAAGAGATTTATTTCATTTTCCTTGTTTTTTTATTGCTGAGGTTAATATAATAACAATACGACACTTTCTTTGTTACTCATCACTTTTTATTTTTCTATGTCCGTTAATAGACGAAAAGTATTTGCCACATTGACGTCTGGCACAAAGGATCAATGTTGTTGCTAATATAAACACATATATTAAGTTAAAAATGTATCCGTGTAACAGTCGTTTAAGGCTATAATAGCACCATCTTCAGGATGAGACTCATTAAAAAAAACTCCCAAAAGAGTCACAAAAATACAAATAAAGCCGTCCAGATATGGCAACAACAGTTTAAGTTTTATGAATTCTTGTTGTTGAAAAATTCGCGTTTTTTCGATTTAACTCTTTTTGAAGTTAACACCGTTCGCTAAGAATACAACACTCATTAAAAAAACTAGACCATTTTTAGTTTTACAATGATGTTGCCAGCAGAAGTCTGTTGGATTGCAAAAAAAGACTACGAATTTGCTCTTGCACTTTTATAAGTCCATTATGAAAAATATGAAAATCTAATTTTATATTTAAAAACTTTAAATAAAAATGTCTACCATTTTTTTCCATACAGTTTTCTTGCATCAGTTCCATAGCACGAACCATTAAAACGAGAATTGTTTGCTGCAAATTAAGGATTATAAGTTGTTAACACCATCGCTTTTAAGGCACCTTTAACTGCTTGAGTGCTAAACAAATCAACGATTCGAAATTTTCTTATACACTTGAACTCATTAGAACTTAAACTCATTCCAAAATACGCAAAAGCCAGAGTACGTACAGTGGCTTGAAGTGTATTCAGTGTTTAATGGCGGCACACCACAAATTATACGTAGTTGCAAATATACTTGGGATCAAAAGTGAAGGCAGAAAAAAATATATAATTATATATAAATTTCAAACTGCTAGAACTTCACTCAAGATTTGGTTTAGCGACCAATGAAATGTTGGCATGTGAACAGCTTAAGCCACAACATACATATAATGCATGTCTAATTTAATATTAAGAAATTTTTTTTATTATAAAAATTTTTATTTTATTATTATAACAGTTCATAAAAAATCTGTTTTAAGAAATTCCTTAAAAATGTTTATTATTATTAGTGTTTATAGTTTTAGCCCAGCCTATCATATTTTGAATATTACCAGGAAAAATTTTAATGTATCAATTTTACCATCCCTGGCACAGGATGCTGTGATCAGTTGTATTTGATAAAAGTGTGTGATTTTGACAACACAAAATGCGAGAAATTGTTTTCTTATTAAATATTTTGTAGTTTTGCAGATGTGCGACAATTTCAGGTATGTTCGCTTACTTCCCAGTAAAGCCTTCTAGCGGGAGAGTAAAGAGAAATTTTACAAAATTGCTTTCACAAATCCTCAAAAATATGTATATAAAAGTAAATAAACGCTTCAACCGGCTTCAAGCCGGATTCAAGGATCTTAGTAAAGCATATAATATTATATTTATTTCAAATTACATGGAAGCTATTTTGAAGTTTTTGTTAATAAGAAATTATTTTAAACTTTTCAGAGATTAGTTATGAAGTATGGAAGGCATGCCTTCCTTTCACTTCCAGTTAGTTTTTCTTGAAACTGCAACAATTGGCCGCCGAATAACCAGGCCAGTCTCGCAAGATAAAGACAGGTACACTGGTCTTACCACATATTGTTTGAAACGGAACTACTTCTGGAGCATACCATTCAATATAAAAAAATGTATTCTATGCCAATAAAATCGGTACAAAAATTATGGAAAATTTCAAAATTTTATCAATGTAAATAAGATTTTTGGAAGCAATGACTTTCAATTTATTGCAGTGAGATTTCCATATTTAATATCTAATTAATTTTATAAAAACATGCTATTGTTTTTTTATTCTTTATTACAGTGTTATTAATGCTTTTATTTAAAATTACAATCATACATAACAAAATTTAAAAGTATCAACGCTTTTAATTTAATTGCGCTTAGATTTGAATTTATCTTGATTTGCTTTTGGCCGGTAGAAAAGCTTTTTGATGACATTTAATAAAATACTTAAACATACAATAGATACATATATAAAATTAATGTATTTTGATCTTTTTCCCCCTAGCCCTTGGCCCATTCGCTGAGCGAGTCTGTTGCCTTTGGCCACATAGACTCAAGCATAAGTTATTGATTCACAGACACACACACCCTCACCGACACCGACACCGACACCGACTCCAACACTCAAAGTAGTATGAGTGCATGCAATAAGCCAAGTTAAACAGTCTCGAAACACGGTAAATCACGTTCACAGTTCAAAGTAAAATTATTTTAAATCCTTTGGTGTGTTTCCTGTTTTCTTTTTCTTTTTTGCCTCCCTTTTTTGTCAATTTTATTGTAGTTAAAATAAAAAATTGCTCTTTTTTCCGCTGGGTCTATATATAAATTTCACAGTCATGAATATGCACTTGTGTGAAGTGAAGAAATATATATTTTTTATCAGGCGTTCAATCGACTATTCAACCAGTGTGTTTGTCTTTTTGTTCTCGTTTTGCTTGCCCCCATCAATGCCACTGTGTTTGCTTAAATGCAGGACATTTTTCCATAAGACTCGTAAACACTATAAACCCTTACACACATACAAATCATGTACTTCTATGTACGTATTAACATTTCTGCAACGTAAACTTTCATAAGCACCTATAAGTATTTTTAAAGCTTTTGGCCTTTTCACTTCATCACTTTCAACACCCACGTATTGTTGATTGTAACAATCAGGCATGTGTATTGTTGTATAATGAATATAGTGGAGCAATACAAACATGTTTTTGCACATTAGGGTGGCCCAGTTATTGCAGTGAAAAAATATCATGATAGATTCGATAGTATTTATTACTCAAAAAAGAAGACCTTTTTTGTGATACTCGATTTAAATGACGATACAGCGCGGTGTATCCAATGCACATATTGCTTTGTTTTATCCTGAAAAAATAAGATTGGCGACTAACTCGAAAACCAGCTTATATGGGTTGAAAGGGGCACGTGATATTTATTCTAACATTCAAAAAATATTTTTCACCGAAGTCAAGCTTGAGAGTGAGACACAAAACTCTCGTAGGTGGAATAGCAAAATACAAGCCCGACCGAACTTAGGAATTAATCACGATGTTGCTAAGCTATTTTGCGACTGTAAAACAAAAACTTATTGTTGTAAATAGTACTCGTGATAACAATAACAATACTCATGAAAGTAACATTATCACACTGTGCCACACACACGTTACAACCTCACTTTCAACCTGAACATTTTGTAAACGAGGTTGTAGAGTTTGAGAACCGGTTGCATATAAGATTGAAAATTCTGATTTCTTCGCATATTGAGCGCCGTTTGTAACGTTTTTGGTCATGTCTCACAATCGATCGTACATCTCATTTGCGGAAAACAAATAAATAAACAAGAACGAGTACTTTTAAGACTTTTTTATTGTATACTGGAGCCATTGGATTTTAAAAGCAAAAACTATAAAGCCTTACTTAAAAAAATAACAAAATACTTGTTAATTTAATTACCTTACATTTAAAAGAATCGTGATTTTTATTGTTTTTTATTCAGGACACTATGCCTCTTGCAGGAGCAAGAGCAGTAAATTATTAATAAAAGTATTTTATTTATTGTTAAAAGTCTTTATATAATAAAATAATTTTATTGCAAAACTTACATATGTAATAAAATAATTATATAATTAAAAAAAACTATTTACAATAACATCCGTTAACATTTTTCCCAGTTAAAAAAAATTTAAGTCATTCTCAAGAAACCACGTTATTTCTGCTTCCAAAAATCCAATATATTTTTTCAACAATCAATACGTGACAAAATTTCCTTCACATAGTGAAAATGAAGTCGTGAGTTTATTCCCAATCTGAATTTCATATAAAATTACTTTTCTTTAAAAAAAACACATAAAAACAGTTTGATTTTGTCAACATATTGAAGATTGTTTCCAAATCTGTGAATAGGAAAAAAAGCGAAGACTTTGCACATGACAAGCCTACGTTAAAATCATTGAAAAGGATCCAAATTTTCACCACTTCGAATCACAAGCTGAAGATATTATTGACTTTTTTGGAAATTCTTCTGACCATAACTACGAATAGGGATTCTATACATAGAACAGTGCTTTGGTGTTCACGCGAGGTCACAAAGTGAGGCGCAGGTCAACTTCATTATTCTCATTAACTACTTATTATGCTCTGGTTAATCCAAAGAGAGGCACCGAAATCATCTACAAATCAAACTAGTATAAATGCCTTTCGAATTAGATTGTGGTTGTTGCAATTTCAAAAAATATTTTTTTTCGAAATACTTATTTCTGTAAGCTCGAACGATAATAGTATGAATAATTACACCAATAATAGCTAGGCAGCTCGTTAGCCAAGTTTTGTCAAATAGATCAGAAATAAGGTTTATTAAAGGTGTTTTTTACGTACTTATAATAATTCTAAGACCCATTTAAGTTACGAAGCGAAATGGACAAGTGTTTCTTGTAGTAATTGAAAATTGTTTTAATTTATTTTTTATTTTACTATTTAATGTTCAGAAAAAATATTTTATTTAGAATAAGAGAAGCCAAATTCTTAGAAAATATTTTCCGAGGTTAAAATCCCCTAACAAGAAGGCTAATCATGGAAATGTTTTGCTTGCAAAAACATTTAGAAAGTTACCCCACTAATAGTCATGTCCGATATCACCTTTAGATTGATGTTTTAAATAGTTTATTGGACGTTTTTCTGTTTACTATTTATAAATTTAAATTGGATCATATGACTTAACATCATAGAATTATTTTCTATGGGTCTCTTTAAGGCCAATAGCTTTTTGTGAACAAGCGATTAAACGCTGCATCAATGGAATTTAGTTAAATTTAGAAAAGTCGTTATGGAAAATTTAAACGAAACAAGCAATAGAAACTCATATAACGAAAGAAAATTGCTCAAAATGTAGTTAAAAATGTTGCACTTTCAAGAAAGAAGAGACCATAATTCGTTGGATCAAATTTAATGTAATGAGAGAAAAATTTCAAAATCGTTGAAAATTTCTTGAGCTGAAAACAAAGTCTAGGTTAGGTTAGGTTAGGTAAGGTTGATTGGAGGGGCGTGATAGCCAATGTCAAACGACATACACTTAAGCCAGTGAAGGCTTGTTGTGCGCTCCCTTTAATTATCAAACACACAAAACTGCCAGAGTTCTGCCGCAGGATTCGAACCTGGGACCTCCGCACTACGAGTCTAGTACACTACCTACTAGTCTACGAAGGTCAGTTAAAAAAAAAAACGTTGTAAGCCAAAAATAATCAACGTGTACCATATAAAAATTGTGTAGACTGGAAACGCAATAAAAGAGAAGAATTTATGTAAAACTTTGAAAACACTAAAAGTTTTAAGTTGTTTCATCTAAGTCGTTCAATCAAAATTATTGTGTGCATGAGGTGATGGTGTGGCTACCATCGAAATTTTTTTTCCCCCGTCTACTTTAATTTGTCTAGGTCCGAGTATACAATGACAGCTTTTGTTGATTAAAACTTTCCATTTTCTTCTGTAAAGTTGCATTTACGTTTACACTAGTCAGTTTTTGTTCGTCAGAGGGGCGGACACAAAAACAGAGTCCTTTAACTTGACGAAAGGTAAAATACTTTTTAATCAAGGCGCATTAATACAAGGTGGTGTCACAAGCGAACTTAAATTCGCTCGAAGCGAATAATTAAATTTGTTGCTGAAAATTTTCAATAATTTTTTCTAATTTTGTTGACTTTTTCTATTGACCAAACAATTCTTATTATATTTTGAAATATAACAAAATTTAAATCCCTATTTTAATTCGTCGATAGTTTTGCCTAGGAGTTTTACTGCTCCTTCAGTTTTTGATGTTATTAAGATATTGGAAGTTTCACATTAGTATTTCGCCATTTTTTATTGAATTGTGTTGCTTTATGCGTTCTTGTTAATAGAATGTTTTCCGATTCCACTACGAGATTTTATATCGTTAGAAATTTCTAACTACTCTTAGTTATTTTTCTAGCTTTTACTAACAGCGCAAGAACTATTATTTTGCATGCTTAAAAAATTTATCTTAATTTTCAATTTATTTCAAGACATTAAGGAAATGTAAGATTCTGAAAACTAAAAGTCATATTATTTAAGTACATTTTTAATTGCCGAAAAGAGCCAAAGTCGGAAGAAATTGCTTTTAAGTTTTGCAAGGGCATTTTTTCCCCGATTTTACTCGTACAACCTTCGCAGAAGTTTTCTTATTTTACAAATATTTTTACAAATTTAAGTAATTTTTTTAGATCTTGGTTCACAAACAATACAAAACTGCATGAAATTTGATTTGCAGTTTATCGTAGGATAACCAGTGTTGTATAAAAACAACCAAAACGGCAACGTATACTAATACTAGAAACAAAATGGCGAATGGGTAATATTAAGAAACATTTTAAAAATGAGCTTCGAGTCCTTTGTTCTTTGAACACCAGCTGCTACATTTAATTCCCTTTATTTTGAACTGCCTGTTCTGGAATTTCAGTTTGATTCGTTGAGCCGTTTTACAGTGATTGAGTAACAAACATCCAAACTTATACACTTGTAATATGAGTAGCATAACGAGCAAAAACAAAATAAGAAAACAGGTGGGGCCTTTTGCTAAATGCATCACGGCTCTGCATAATATGATTATCATGGAATGCATTTATTTGCTCATTTAATTGTTTGCATTAACGAACTATAAATGGAAAAACTTGCTTACAATTATACAACTTACATATATATTTGTATTATAATTTGTGAATTATGCAATAAAACCATTACAACAAACAAACAAAACCATTTTAAAACTAAAAACGCAATATTATTGTAAAATTTTATACTGATACATTCCGAAAGTGTTGATGTATTTTAATATTATTCACGAAGCCATTTCCTTTTAATAATTTTCACCCAATTCATATCAAACAAATCTTTAACAGCTTATTAATACAAAAAATAAATTACAAACCAAATACTTGCCCAACCATTGCATCAAATAAATTTGTGATTTTTATTTGTGTACATTTGTCCAAAATATGTTGCATTTGCGAGCATCGGATAGCTGCTGTGTAGCCACCGTTTCTATTACCACGTTTATACGCACGTCTTATTTGCAAATAGAACTATTTGCAAATAACTAATTCACAGTTTATACGGGTAATTGCATACAGAACTTATGTTATTATTAGTGATGCCATGTGACGAAAATATGATTGTTTGGCAACGTCTTACCTTTTATTTGCAAATAGTGTCGTTATTCACGACTTGTTAAGTGAGTTAATAAGTTACAATAAAAAAGTTATACGGCAACATTCTTCTTTTTTATTTGCATATAAGACGTGCGTATAAACGTAGTATATAACCAAGTAAATGCACTGTTTTATTCAGCTGTTGAAGAATTTTTTGGGTTTCTGTTAATTGTTTAACAGAGTTCTGTTAACTGCGACATTGGCATTGCTAAAAATGGTTTTTGCCCGTGATAGTTAAATTTAAATTTATGCTCACACACTTTATTTTTGGTTAGTTCTTGTTTCTTAACTCAAAAAAAATATATAATTTTTCATTGCAGGCACTTCTTTTGTTTTTAAAAATTCACAAAAAATTACGCACAATTCACAAATGCTTCGTATAAAGAAGCATCTACTGTCCCCAAGGTAAAAATATTAATTCGAATACACTGGAACAGAGCTAAAATTGTCTGCGATCTGAAATTTTTCACAAGTCGTTGTTTTATAACCAAATAACTCTCACCAGTAAAAGTTTTAATAGTAAAAATTTTATGAAATATTTTGGTCTCTTAATTTCCTGCATTCTTTTTTCAATCTCTCATTACAAATTTGTTGGGTACTTGCACCGTATCCACTAACAAAGAGTGATGATTAGTAAGAGTTTTTAGTAAATGAAATGACTTCTAGTCTATTGTTTAACTATGAAAGTTGCGGAAATATCGTCCTCTTTTCATATTTTCTTAAATTTTCTTGCTGCATTTCTATTCAACAATTTAATCCCAGTCCATAATAATGATCATTATATCGATATCTAGTGTAGTTTGGATGTGGAAATCAGGTATTGGAGTCAAAATTGAAATACGTCAAGGCCCTTGTGCAATTTTTCCAATTTTTTTTCGGTTTAGAAATATTTTTACTTCTTGTCCATTTGATTCTTGCAAAAATTTATTTGCACAATAAATAAGAGAAGTCCTTAAGTTACAAACCTTGAACTTTCCTGGTGATATTCTAGGGCTTATATTGCGACGCTGTGAAAAAATATTACTTCTTTACTTTTATAAAGGATATTATCGCGCAATAAGAGAAGCCTCCGAGACTATTTTAATGAAGCCCCTTTCTTAAATGTTGCACAATTTTCAGCAGTAAATGTCAATTTGAACACAAAGTATTAAAAAATGTTTTTATATTCAAACATACATTAAAATTTGACTTTTTATATCCCATATTTTTTGTGGACAAGCGTAAAGGGAAAACTGCTGATTCAGCAAATGAACACTTGCCATGCAAAATTAAAAACCAAAATGGTCTCACAAACTTGAAAAAGTTTTGAAAATAAATTTTGATAAAGATTTTTGATAGCTAATTTGCGAGAGTGTAACTTGCACCGTTTACGAGGCACTGGAGCATCCTCCTAAATATATATTTTTTTCTACTAAATGTTTTATATAAATTAGCAAAGCTTTTATTTCTAACATAATGGTTCGAATTTTTCGTATAATTAATTTGGAGAATATCTTGAATGATTTTGATCTTCTAACGAGATTTTGTTATTAAATTTTTATTACTAGATTCTTAGGTATTAGATTTTTAGGTTTCAGTTTATTGCCCTAAGCACATGAAAATAAATTGGACACAATGCAGTAGAATTTATAAGGAAATAAAGCAAGCAATATAAGTATCCATAAATGTTGCACAACTTTAATCTTTCTCAAAGGACTGCGGCAAATAAACACTACTTCTTAATTGCCCTCGGTAAACAACCACAGGCTCATTCGCAAGCAAAGCGACTTAGAAATGTAATCAACTATAGAAAATAAAAAGCCAAAAAATTATTTGCATTTGCAAATTTTATATCCAGGGATTAAATGAGCACAACCTTCCATAAGTGTTCGAAAATGAAGAAAAACAAGAATGATTTTGTTCAGCAGGAAACTGTAGTCCATAAAATTAAATGTTTCAAAAATTCATTAGACAATTAAATTGAAACTACAGAACAGCGTACTTACGGTAGGGGACCGACCCATGAGAAAACAAAATAAAGCAGCAATTGCAAGTTGTATTAGAATATAAAAGACTTTATTACTCATTTACAACAATCAGCCTTGTTTATGGCTTGTGTATGTACGAGCAATACAAATTGAATTTAATTGTTTTATTATGTAAAAATGTTGTCAAATGTAACTTATTCTGTGTGTTTGTCTTTCGCACTGCTCCCATCGTCTCTGTTTTGTACATTTTTAATAATTTTTTATTATATTTCCATTTCCATCTTTCGTTTCCTGGTTGAATTGTCTCTTGCTTTGCGGCATTACAACAATAATTGCGGCTTGGTTGGTGTTTTCTTGTTGGGGCGTGTGCATTGTTGCTTTTGCCGCCATTTAAGTGTCATGTGGCTGCTGCCATGGTTGCTGCCTCAACATCATTTGGTTATTCTTCGGTAAATCAATTTGATGACAATCGATCGGTTATGTGACGGCAGCTTAGCAGTTGCAGCTCTTGCAGTGGGAGCAGCAACTGCGGTAGAAGTAGTGTCATACATCACCACCATCATCATCCTCACCACCTTCAGCCGCATCAACAGGAACAGCTGCAGAAGCAACAAATGCAACGCGAGCGTTCCTGCACCAGATGTCAAAGTTTTCACCGTCATCATCATCATCGCCAAAGGAGAAAGTCTTCAGGTGTTCATTTCACCGCCGCTACAAATGTGACGGGCTTAAACACTACGAAGGCTATAGTGACAGTTACACCTCCCGTTGCAGCGACCAGCGTCTCACGTTTATCGACCGCAACCACTACATCCGTTTCACCGACTTCATTGACTAGTCTATCGCTAGCATCCGCCAACATTTTAAGTCATACAAATGACTTAAGTGAAGCAACAACACCACAACATCAAACCGCCAGTAAACATTGCACATTTTCCTTGGCCCCAATTACCATTCCACCACCACCCAACAAGGTGTCTTTTCTATCGACTGCGAGATTCCGTAAAAGCTCGTTCAATTCAAACAGTGCAACTTCACCTTCCAACACCATTAATGGTACCACAGCAATGTCTTCAAGCAAAACGCCTTCCACACCATCAACAACGGCACTTTTTGTACCAGACGAAAATGCCATGGCCGGCTTAGTGCACTCCCACACTCATCCGAAATTGATAATGCGACCAAGTGTGACAAGTCAAGCAACCACAGTTGAAGATGTTGATGAGATTTGCAAACTTCCCCTGGAAGATGACTGCGTTGCTGCTGAGCTACACCATCATTATTCAAGTCAATCGTCAGATTCGTCTCTATCTTTATCCTCGTCTGCTCATATGACACGTAACAACATTGTTCCTTAAGGTTAGTCAAATATTTCCATTTTTGTCATTAATCTGACTGATTTTGTAAATTTGCTGCCCGATTTTATAAATTCAAAAGAAAAATTCGTTCCAACATTTTCATAAATATTTATAATAAAAATATTAATAAAAAGCTAATCGTTTTTTATTTTGTCTCTCATTAAAATTTATAAAATCAGGCAGATTAAGCTGTTTTTGAATTTTATTTTTAAGAATTCGTTCTTTTACTTTCCCTGCGAACAATAAACAAACAATTGTTAGTCTTCCAAAGAACTCGAATGCAATTTATATGTGAACTCAATTACTCAATGATATTATCAAAAAAAAATAATAATAATAAAAAAAAAAATATATATATATATATATATATATATATATATATATATATATATATATATATATATATATATATATATAATATAATTCTATAATTCTAATCCCATTATCATATATATAATTTTTTTTTCTTTTTTCAACTTGCTGTGATAAATAGTCATCTCGATTCATATATAAAAAATGGATAGAATGTTACAGTTAAAAATAGTGCTGATCTATAGGCAAAAATAAAGCTGATCCACGGAATCATCTAGCATTTTTAACTCTTGCTGGAACAAAAAGCATTGTTGTTCTAGACAACTATTGGTATAGTCCAATTCGACAATGAAGTCATCCAAACTTGCCCAAAGTTGTTCCAACTTGCATTTCAAACGACAAAAAATTAACAAGTGAGATCACTTGAGAGAGTTACATCACTTCCCTTCTCGGCCAATATTACACATTACTTTGTGCTAGCAGTTTCAGGTAACTGCTATAATTTGCTCCAACTAGTTTGAACATCCAAAACATCTGATTGAATGAAATTTAACATGGAGTACGCAAAGGTCTCGTGAGGCAATAATACGTGTACTTACATTTTTGCATCTCTTTCTCTACACGTATGTAAATGGCATAATTTTTCATTTTTTGCTTAGACATCAACTTTTATGTCCTAAAATTTGGTTCACACACACAGGCGTGGTTCACACACACTGCAATTTTTCTTTGTAAGTTGTCATTTTGTAGGTGAAAGACGGGAACAATATGAAACTTGATGTTTGTGAATCCGGCCTTATTTTGTGGGTTTTCCACTTTTCTCAACAACACACTAGTGTAGTCAGCTGATTTTCTATAATTATATATGGCAACTTTGATGGTTTTTCGTTACATGCACTCTTTGAAATAAAATGAGAAATCCACAAGTAAAGGAGTTCATCCGATCTTCATCTTCTTTCTTCATCTTCTTCTTATGAGAAAAGTCGATTCTATGTTAAAAACGTAGACAATTTTCCAAAAGTGAACGAACTCTTGCGATCTTTTCACTTTTCGCAACATCGATAATACTTGCTACGACAAAAGTACGATATTGGTTTTTATTTAAATCACATTATATGTAGAAAAAACTCAAATCCAACTCAATGTTTTGATTAAAGGCATCATATGCCTGAATATATTAAAATAATGCATATGCACCTCCCCCTCATCGTTTCATTAAATTCTAACAACAGCTGAAATTTCGCTATTACACCCACGCATCGTCGTTATTTCCGTACATACTGTTCCCATCGAACCGTCTCTGGTTATAGAGGCTAAGGCGAATACATCAAGTAAATGTCACACACGTGTTGTACGTGTATACGAGGTTTAATTATCACAGCGAGAAAATATATTGAAAAAGAGAACATTTTATTCATAACATTTAACAATTTTTTAATTACACAAACATATTTCCACACACTATAGTGTTTAATTTGTTAAGATAATTTAATTTACTCAATTTTGTATAAATCTAGTACCTGCTTTTTATCATAAATTTAGAAAAATTAGAATAAATTACTTACACACACACACATATTTATATATATAAATTATACAAAGACTCCCTTTTTTCAATACTAATCACTGCATAATATTCCAATTACTACTCACACGCAAACAGAGAATCATACAAAAATATTAAAGTTCAAATTTCAAAAGATTGTAAAATGTTCCTTCAACTCTTTTTTTATATCTATGTACATATATAGTAAATAAAAAGTAAATGCTCTATAAATATTGTAAGGATATATAATAAAATTTAAACACGCACATACACGCGCACACACATAAATACCTGCATACACAATTTTGTGCATATTCCATTCACTTGTATTAAATAACTATCGTAAGGATTAAATAATAGTCATTTGTAAAGAAGTGCATTTGTAGTTGTATGAAAATCAGTTGATGAAAAATTGTGTTTTATATAATTTTTATTTCATTTACAAAATCATCTATTCATCTTTTCCCATGAATACTGAATAAAGCAGAGTAGTGCAAATAAAAGTGTATGTATGGCTTTGTGTGTGTGTGTGTGTTAGCGAGAGTATTTGTTTAAATTCTAGATCTTAAATATAAGCTAAAGTCGTACAAATGATTATTTACAAGAAAAACACACAGTCACGCATATCCTCCCAGCAATCACAGCATGTTTTAGGAAGGACTTTTTTGAGGTGATTTAAGTATTCAATCTTGCCAGTTGTTGATGTTTGTTGTCGATGCGATTCCAATGCCCCAGACAGATTGAACAGCACACTAAACCCTTGATTGACGGGGGCGGCACACAACATCTAAAAAAAATTATAAAAGTTTAAAATGGAGTAAAGAATTGTTTTTTAAATGAATTTTTTCTTGAAACAAAAAGTTTTATTGCATTTTGAATAAATTTTTTTTAGGTTCGTATCCTTCTAAAATTTTTAATTTTTTAATTTTTGTTTGCACGTTAATGTATACACGTATCATGTGATAATTTTTGTATTCCAGTATTTTCTAATTTATGCTCGAATTAATTTCTTTTTTTTTTCTGCCGACTGTATCGTTCGAATTTTTTAAATTTTGAAATCTATACGAATTTTTAAGGATAGATTTTTTTATCAATATTTTTCAATTGATTATATTCTTACGATATAAATTCTTAGACGGGGCTTTACTCGTTCTTCGGTTCGACATATTTCAAGCTATTGATTAGAGTTTTTCCAATCTCTACTGAATTTCTCTATCTTATAATGTGTTGACTTATTTTTCCGTGTTTTGAAATCTTTGTTTAAGTTTTTTCCTCTTTGAGTTTCAATCTGCTTCAAGTGATTTTTTTTTAGTTTTTAACATATGGACAGTTGCAAATGTTTCAGATTATAAAACAAATCTTATAAAATAAAATTATGTAAAACTGTAAAGTTTTGCTAAAAAAGTGAGCAAAATTAAGAAAATTTACCCATCTACACATTTAATCAATTTTGGTTAAATATAAACAAAACAGCAACGCTGTCGTGGATACAACAAGACATGGATTGAAATTTTGACATTTTAAGAAAATGCATACACACATGCACCCATCCGTTGCAGGACAGTCGATTTTACTTTGTTTATTACACCATGATTTAGATTAATAAATTTAAAAATTTAAAGTTTTTAATAAAAGCCACTTATTACACTAACAGAACGGAAAAGTACTGCTTTTGATCGTCGCCACACCATCATCATTGTCAGTGCCCATCTGTGGGTTTTTAAATACGTTATTTAGGTGGCCGCTAGTATTCAGGCGAATGCTTGTACCAATTGTTGTTGAATAGTCTGTGCCCAAATGGAAAAAGTATGTTTGACAAGATGCTGGTGATATTAATTTGGTTCTTAGTGATGGGCGTGGTATTGCAATTAGAGAGTATTGAAGTACACGCGATAAGATCGTTAAGTTTATATAATGAATAAGTGCTTGGAAACATCAAAAAATGTTTACCATAATGAAGATGACAGTGACTGATTTCAAGCTCGATTTAGAAAAGACTGTGTTTTTTATAGATTAGAAAAAAAGCTAAACGAAGCCAAATCGCGAAGACACATTTTTTAAACATGAGAAAGCATTTGAAATTGAAATCAATTTGACATTAAAGATCAAGTCCTGAGTGAATAGAAATAAAAAGTCATTATCCCATTACTTTCACAAGTGAATGCCCAGTAGACAAAATTCATTCGCAATTTTTCAAAAGTAGTTTTTCTTAAATTGTCGTCAATAAAACAGTCAAGCTTGACAATCGCTGCTTTGAAGGCCAATATAGAATGTTTGCCTGGTACTTTATATTCACTTCAAACGCTTACAATACCCAGGATATTCTTCCGACCTTATAATATTTTATAGCGCGTTAACTTTAAAGCAAATTATGAGTTAGAGCGTGAATTTGCTTCATCTTCAGGACAAGCCATCACCCATCATACATTTTTTGATGTAATACATTTATGTGGCCCTTTATTTATAGAAAATTTCGGGAACGACAGAGAATATTCGTTTTACATACTTGTTTATATTCAAATTGTTTCCAGGCAAGTTATGATATTAACATAAGGTATATGGTATATTATCAAAATCTAGCTGCCACTAAAGAGGGGATATAGCCCAAACCAAATTTGAAGTGAGATGGCGGAAAATAGTTCCAAGTTCCATTCATCAATTTTTCAAAAATTACCACTTATTATGGGTTAGGCCAGTCTATGATCCGGTATTTAGAAATTACTGATGCCAACTCATCGGTAGACTTAAATCCGTTTTTATTTGTAAAGAAAAAGTTTTTGTATTTTCATTTCGCTGTGAAACTACGATGTGAAAAATACTCCTAATTTTGGGTATCGACAATTAATTTATGACTCTTAATAAACAACTAAATGAACAATAATATAATTTTTTTAAAACCAGATAATTCAACATAATATGTTGCTTATTCCACAGTAATGATTACTACAATCAAACTCTTTTTTTGGTAGTTCCGAAGATGGAATTTTTCATGTGGCTTGTACTTTCAATTTATGTCTATTTATTTTTCCCACTGTACTATTTCCATCAGTAGCATATTGTGCGTTTATGAAACGAACTAAAATTTTGTGTAAAACTTCATTTGAAACTTTTCAAATACCGAGTATTTAAAAAACAAACACACCACATTAATTTAAATGAACTTTCTGGATGATCCTCCTGAATGGTTCTTTGGTTTTTTGCGGCATGTCATTATAATTTAACAGGAAAAGTTACATAGCAATACATATGTATGTAAGCACAAACACACACACACACACAAGAACAAATGAAAACATTGAATATTAATAATTTACAACTAAACACAAGTCCTAGTCATAATACCAACACAGAGAAATGTAAAGAGACATGAATGTGCATGAATGGCATCAGCATCACTTGAGTGGGTGAGTAAGAGTATGTATGTGTCATAGACAAATATACGCATTAGTTTATAGCAACGTGCAAATATATGTATGTAAGTATATAAATATATATCTACATATTTTAAGTAAACCATATACACACACATACACATTATAATAAATAAAGCCATAAAAATATTTTGTATTATAGTAATTTAAACGAATAAATTTATAAATAATTTCTATTTTTAGTTAAACGATAATGAATTGAAATTTATTATTATGAATCTTTTTTTTAAAATTCGTTATTTACTTTTTTGATAAGTCAGTGTATGTATGTATAAATGTAATAACTCTAACAAAATAGAAAAAATACAATAATTAACAATTTAGGAAATGCTTCTGTAAAATATATTTATTTCATAAAGCATCGTATAGTTTTAAATAAAAATCTTAATTTGCTCAAACTTTAACAAAGTTTTAAATTGCTAAAAAATAAATAAAAATAAACGTAAACAATTTTCCAGAGGCTCATTGGAAAACTGTTTTCGTTTGTACCATTTAGGACTAATTCAAATGAAAAAGGAAAGTAAAATTAATTTGAAAAAAAGTTAAAAATTTTTATTTAGTCTCACAATTTCGCTTGAATTACTCTTATTGAAAAACTTTTTCATTTCGTTAAAAAAAAAATAAAAAAATTAAATGATACACAACTCAATTATCACTGTAAAGACACCAAAGAACTCTCAACTTTTGACTTTTAAATTGTCATGATTTTCCTTCCACTAATAAAAACAAATAATACATAAAGTCATCTTCATTTTCTTGTTTAAATATAATGTAGATGAATACTTAGAAGCAGTTCGTCTCTGCGCTAAATTGATTAAGTTTACAAAATAAATAATTAAAAATAAACTAAAATTTATATTTGTAAAGAAAATAAGAATAATAAAAACTGAAAGAAATACATCAATTAAATTCTGAATTAGTTTTTAATTGAAATTAGCACTGGGCGTTACAGGTAAGTGAAATTAACAAATCTGTTATATGAAATCACTACTAATTGTGAAATAAAAAAATATACGCGGGCTTAAATATAAATCAATTTATTTGTTTTAAAAGTTTTTGTAAATTCTTGAATTTAATTAAACATTTGTTTCATCAAAAAATTCTAAATATGACAAAATGAAGCAATCAACTGTAATGACTCATATTTTCACTAAAAGCTTAATTTCAAGCGCTTAAAAATATATTGACGAAATTGCAAAAAAAAATTAAACAAACAAAAGCCAATAACGAAATTGCATGATTAACCTTAGCTAAGGTAGAGCAAGTTTAGATCATATCGCGGAATCCTCTCATTAATCTGACACATAAATTTGCCTCGTGTAAAGCAGAACCACCCACAAGAACTTCGCTGCAACAACAAAACTGTAAAGGTGCATATTGTGAGAGGATAAAAAAGAATTTTCTCCACTTAAATGGTTTTATACACTTCAATTACAATGCCGACAATAACTGTGCTATCTGACACTCCTGCCTGCGGAGCATATCAATAAAGGCATCGTGAAAGTATTATGCAAAAACGATTCTATGCTGAGACTTGTTCCTGAAAATAAATCCAAAATAAAACTGACTCATACTAAAGGACATCACATTGCCACACGAGCAATTTCGAAGTTTAAGGCAACTGGCACTCGTTAGTGACATATGTCGGATTCTGAGAATTTAATGCAAAAAAATTTGTTGTACTCTGCATTTTAAATACTAGTGAAAAAAGCTATTCAAAATAATTTTTAATAGTAGTTTGAACATCTCAAAGACAAAGATCACTTAAACCAATTCAATATAATAACATCAAATACTGAGGGTGTATTAAGGTTACAAGGTGGCCTTATTAGGGCAACAACTACAATAGTAAAAAGAAACTGGGATACTGGAATGGGTAAAGGTATATAGAATGCTTGGTGTGTGCACGCTTATATAGATGAGAATTGAATTGAATAGTGTATCGAATGTAATTCTGGTTGTTTTTACTTTGTACTAAATAAACATCGTCGAAATCATTTCACTTCATTTGATTATTTCTATATGAAAAAATAAGAGTCCAAATCAAAGCTACTTTATTTTATAAAAGGGCATTACTATGGCAACACTTACAATAGCAAGCCCAAGACCCATTAATAAGTTCCATACCATGGAGAAATCGCAGAGAGTCAAGTCCGACTTCAGTATAAAAAACCAAGCGAATAAATTACAAAACGGACACAAACATGGGTGAGTTTGAAATCCAATATCAATCATTTCTGACATCGATTTTATTCCCAGAGAATATTAAAATATCTTCTTAAATCATATTTGTCTATCAGATTTTTGAAAAAGAAATTTATGGGCCCAAACTGCAATCACTTTTGAACTTTTAAACCAAAAAATTCAAAATTCAAAAAACGTATCACTATGTATGGGTGATATCCTTCTATATTTGTGCATTACATGCGGAGTAACCCACGATTTCATTGCAAACAGTCGGATACATAACAATTAGGTATTATTTTTATGGGAGGTTTTTCCTCCTGGTCCAAACACATAATAAGTTAATTTCGAAAATCAGTTCACAAATGGCAACAGTGTTACTCTAAGCAACGCATACAGGATCAAAATATTCTGAAATTCTTTAATAATTTTCTTATAGATCTGAATATTTTTTAATATCATTTAACATTTTAACACGCAATAATTTTGTTACAATTTAAAAAAATATATATTTTTACTATTGCTCAAATTGTTGATAATTTTTCAGAAGTGCCCCTAGATTTCTGCTTACTTTTACTTTAATTTTTCCTCCCCTCCCACTGTACAAATATTGTTTGATTTTTCGAATACAAAGAATACGAAAAATACCAAATACAAGCAAAACGCATTAGCTCTAGGACATGTTAGCATAAATTTAGGGATTTATAAATCGTATGTTATTTAAAAAGCATACTAAGCAACAATATCACTAATCGTGGTATCGTACTATACTTTACTGTAGACTGGCACAATACAGCGCGTAATGTGTTGGAAATATTGCACAATAAAAATGTATGTGAACTATTTATAAAAATGAAAACAAATTTAAACTAAAAGTTTATTACCTACCACTTGGCAAATAATCTAGTTAATAGCACTAACAATAACATTTTCAATGATATTGAGCAATTATTGCGTAGCGCTAAATACCATAAATAACGGCCCGAATTAGAAAAAAAATATGAAATATAACTTTAAAATATTGATTGCCCCACACAATCTGAAAGACTTTTTTGAAAAGTTACGAAACATTGTTCTTAAAATATTTCGACAATAATATATCACTAGCCAATTAACCGATTTAGCGGAAGTTTACGGCATTCGATTTAGTAAAGAAGAAACTACAGAATTAAGAAATATAAATGTTAAAAATTTTCGATATTATTTGAAAAAAAAACAATAACAAACATTCTTTTAAAGATTTCCAACAACTATATATCAATTTTAGTCAAACTTATGGTAGCCGAAGCAATTTTGCAAGTTGTAGAAACGTCAAAGCCAATAAAATCGTTTTGACAACACTTGCAATGTTATTAAAATAAGCAAAATTTTTCGAAAATATTTAGCAATGAATATTTGTTCGGTGCAAATAATTTCAATTAAATTCAAAATTATTTTTTTTTAATATTTAGAGGTTTTAAGAAGTTGGCTTCGATTTAAGCCTGCTTTAAAGATTTTTTTCTGGTAAAATTTTAAGTTCAGATAACAAAAACTAAAAGCTTCTGCAAATGATAAAAAAAGGATTACAAGATGAGATTAAAAATATTTAAAAATTAAGCTAAAATTCAATTGAGACAGTGCTACTCAACAGGGAAAAAAAATTCGAAAAATTAAAACAAATACATAATAAAAATGTTTAAGTCTTTAGGCAAAGTTGGCATATAAAAAATATTCGAAAATGTGTAAAACTCTCCAATTTAAAATAATTCAATTTTAAAAATTTTCGAGAAATTTGATGAAATATATGTATGTAAGTATTTAAAGAAAAATACAATTTCTTGAAAACTGGAAATTTAGAAAATTGTTTTACTCTTTATAATTTTAGTATATTTTTATGCGGTGAGTAAAATTCCTTTTCGAAGCAAATTTTTGCTTGTACTGGTTTTCAGTTTAATTGGAAATAGTAATACACAAATGAAAATTGTTAACCAGGCAACTTAAATGGTTGGTATTATCTCTTTGGCGTATTTATTTTAAGTGCATATTGTCACAAAATAAATACTGGCCACCAGTTGGTAGTTTTCATCAAGTGCTGCAACTGAAAATAGCGCCACAAGCTTTTAAATGGAATAACAAAAAAATTAAAAAATAAGTACTTAAAAAAGTAAAAACGAACAAAAAGGAGTTATAAAAATAGTAAAATCGAATAAAAAATTTACTAATACTCAAAAAATAGAGATTGTCGTTTTGTAGTAGGACACTGGCGTAGTTAGAAATAATGCCACATGCAAAGTAACAAAAAATTAAACGAAAAATATACGATTTTTGAGTGATTTCTAACTGGCCTTCCTAGACTAGTAGGTAGTGTACTAGACTCGTAGTGCGAAGGTCGCAGGTTCGAATCCTGCCGCAGAACTCTGGCAGTTTGTGTTTGATAATTTAAGGGAGCGCACAACAAGCCTTCACTGGCTTAAGTGTATGTCGTATTATATGGGCTATCACACCCCTCCAATCAACCTAACCTAACCTAACCTGAGTGATGTCTATAAAAAAATATAAGTGAAGCCGACGTCTGACCTTTTTAATTTAGTTTTTTACTTTTTTTCTTTTAATTCATTGCAGCCATGTTATCCTGTCAGCACCTGTCAACTCATCTTATTCTATTCCATTAACGCCCGTCCATACTTCCAATTTTTTTCTTCAAATTTTTAGCTTGTGGGAGATAAGCAAAGGCAAATAGAGAAAGTCACAGAGTGTCATATACTTGCAAGTCTCTTTCGTTTTCTAATTCGCAATTTATACAAAGACAATTTCATATGACAAAATTTTAAACATCATTCCCTAAACAAAAGTTGCAAATGTAGACAGGGATTTAATGGAATCAAATGATCATAAGAAGACACCAGATTCTAAGGCGTGGCAAAGTCTGTTAACCACAAGATTAGGCACCATAACAAAATTCTAATTGGCAATTACAATTGTTTGCTAATACTACTATCTTGTAAACCCATCTGGCACTAGCGTGCCGGTCCCAAGCCCGGAGAAAGAAGGAGGGCTCTTATCTTCATTAAAATAAATTTGTTGCTTTAGCATCAACGGAGGTTGCTTCCAATATAATAAATAAGATCATCAGAAGCTTCTTCTGCGGAGTAACAGTCCCCGGTCTGTTCTAACGTAACGTATCACGTAAAATTTAGTTTAAACCTGAATAAAGGCGAAATAAAATTCTCATTTAGTTTGAATTGGAATTTTTCAAAAAGCTCTTAGACGATTAAAAATAGATGGGTGAGGTCTAGAAAACTTACTATCCACCTCCAAGTTAAATAGTGCTCCAAACTTTTTTATCTACGCCCGTGATTGACGGATAAAATCTGCGTGGCGCATTATCGCTATAAAATGTATTTTATTTTTTTTTTTCGAAATAGTTTAAAAAACATTTAAGTATGAATGTATTATGTATATAACAAACTACCATTTAATATTGAAACAATTTCAATAAAGTATTTTCACTTCTTCTCCCACACACACACATTTGCGCGCTGCAACAAACCATATAAAAAGGACCACGACAACGACTGTAAGGAGCAAGAACGCGAGGGAACCATTTTATTACCATTTGAATTTGGTCATGATGCCAACCAAGAGCATTTGAAAAAAAAGCAACTATTTAATGGATTTGCTTAAAGCATTCAACTTTTAAGCGTAACGTAATTAAAAATAGTTAAGTATCGTTTTCGCAATTGAATGTTTAGTTTTCTCATTTTGCAATAATAAAATTAAAAGGAGAACACGAACAAAAGATAAAGTGGAAAATTATTATAAAAATTTCAGTGATAAAAAACCATTTACGAAGGATAAAGAGAAATAAAAACTTATAATAAAATATATTAGAGAAGTTTTCGCATAATTATTTGCAAAATCTATTGAAAGAAAATAATGAAATAATTAATAACTTGTTTGGCCATAGAAAAATATCCATCGGGAACATTTAACAAAGTTTGCCAAGAAAGTTTCGTATTGAGATAGATGCCTCTTGCATCACCGCAGGGCGTATGCTTTTGATATTAAATAAAATATTTTTTCAATCTCAACAGCAAGATGAACACTTAACCTTGTGCTCCGTTTCTTAAAGATAACAGTTGGCTAGATAGCAATTCAATTCGAATCACAAAAAGTTTAACAAAAGATTGCATTAATATGCTTATGTTGGTCAATTTCATTTGACCAGACCCTAATCGCCAAGATTTCTTTTAATAATTTTCAGTATTTTGTAAAACTAGAGAGAGACGGCACAGACTTGTAAAATTAACTTAAATTTTTGCTACAATATTGCCAACTTAGTTATACATGAAGTCAAAAAACTGTTCCAGGGGTTACTCTGGAAGCAATGGAAATGGCATTCCTTAAGAAGGAGTTCAATTTCTCAGTGAATGTCCGCACTTGTAACAACGAATTTTTGTTGCTGCTCACATAGAAGTTAAAAAAATTATTTTGTAATTTCTTAAAGTTTAATCACTCATCACTATCTGCCTGAAATAAGCAGACATGAATTAAATAAATAATCACAATTGGCTTTGCATCCTCGAAGTCCCACAAGCCAATGTCTAGCAAGTTACAACAGCATAATCCTAATCTTGACAGCGAGAAGATTTCACTTTCCCAAAAACTCATCATATCATCAACTAGTTCTTACAAAATGTAATAATCACATAACGCCCCTCCATGCAACATAGACGCATCACAAAGTCCAGCAGTTTTAAATTCGTCAGCGAAAAGAGTTTCTCAATATCTTTTTATATATAAAACAAATGAGAATTATATCTGAAGCTAAACTGAAATTATAACAAAAAGTTTCAATGTCGAATCGAAAACTTCAAAAACTTTAAACGCATTTTGCGAGGCTTATTTTTTTGAGATATGTCTATGTTGCATCAAAGGAGCGATACGACCCGCTTATTATTTAATTGCGTTGGCCTTAAAAATATATACCAAACATTAGCGTTTGCTGAAGCTTAAAGTCCAATTCTATTAAAATATATCACCGAATTCCCTCATAGTGCTTTTTAAAAAGCTTCTAAACCTACTCAACAAACAAGCAGAGTAGTGTGTTTTCATTATCTAGGAGACAACAAAACAACATGAAATTGAAGAGTATGAAATATCGGGTTTTTATTGTCTGAAATGGAGGTGGATCAGCCACACTAACGGAAAGAATCCTGACAGTATAACAAGGATGGCGCTAGAGTGGAACCTTTAAGACTCGAGAGGCCGGCCAAAGAATACATGGAGACGCCCGCTACTTCAAGAACTTGGACAATGCAGTCTTACATGGAAAGATACGAAAACAACTGCAACAAATCGTATAAAATGGAGATGCTTTGTGGAAGCCATATGCTTCCAAGAGGGGTAATGGAAGAAAACATAATTGTTTGAAAGACATTTTGCTCATGATGGATTACGTAGTGATACAATGATCAATGATTAAATTTGACATCCACGTAGCCGCTCTTATTCGATGGACAGGAGAAGAAAATATCTCATGACGTAATTGAATTTAATCAGTGTCGTTTTTGTGTGACAAAATCATTATCGTCCAATCTAAACAGAAATGACTTTGTTATAATGTCGCAGTCTTTAGCGCCAAATAGATATTTATAGACTTTCATTAACCCTTCAAATCACTGCCATGTTCGGTCACTGTACTTAGTAAATTCAATCGATCCAGTCTCTCTAAATTACTCAGTCCGCAGCTGAGGCAGATAATTGTGATAATTGTGTTTACCTGCCACCAAGTGTTCTCAACACTGGGAGAAATAAATCGTCTACCACCTCCACCTGTCACGCATGAGTACTAGTTCAAAACCATGTATTTGGATATGGTTTCCTCCTCAGCTGGGAGCGGAGCGCACCTTTACCGTAACTTTTTCTCTATAAAATTAAAAATGTCATGGAGACAGACTTAAACAAGAAGAGAGAGTATTCCTAAATTCTAGAAAAAGTGGATTGAAGTAAAATGAAATAACGCCTCGTTACACTGTGCATAGTCCCCATGTAGAGAATCGTCAAACTCTCATGCACATGTTGTCTAAGGTAAAAAAAAGTTTGAGTTTTTCGAGAAAACCGGTGTAAGGATATTCATACCCTATGCAATCGTCCTACTGGTGTAGTCAGAAATCACAAGAGGAACTCACTTCCTGTTCGGAGTTTATAATTATTAAAGGTGTCTGATATTTGATGGTTTTGGCGTTATTCATCTTAAATATCTGCCAGCTAATAAATTTCAATCCTTTCGAAAGGAAAAGTTTCAATCTTTTACAACACAGGCGTAGCTAGAGAGGACTTTAAAAATTGTTCTGGAGCGCGCTACAGCCCATTAATGAATACGAAAATTCACCATAAGAAGGAAAAAATATTTATGTGGGGGCTAAATTTCTTCAGGGTAAGCACTAGCCCCTACGAACATGCACCCGAAAAAATCTTAATTTTGAAGGTTTTCAATCACTTCCAATCATGCCTGCTCGTGGGACTGATTTAAGATTTTACTCAAAACATCTGCTACATCTGCTTGTCATTCTCATGACCCGTAAACATCTCCGGTTCACACTCAAACATTTAGCTTCGAAAATGCTGCTAAAGGACACACACAATTTCAGTTCTTAACTTGTATAACGAACTCAAGTACAAAAAGTTTTAAAAATAAATTCTTTATTGTTGAGCACATTTTCATGAAAAGAGTTTTTGCAATTGCAAAGTTGATATGAAACATCAGTGTCCTTTTTAATCCCAAAATAAAAAATAAAAAATTTAAAACTTAAAAGTTTCCACACAGTGTTACCCCAAAGCATTAAGAGTAAATGTATTTTTTGACATTTACATTCAAAAAAATTTAATCAATGGCGAATGAAATAAATGGAAAAGAGAAAAAAAATATTACCATTTTCTAACTTCGAATGTTTCAGTGTATGGGTATCAATCAGGACGGGTGTGGAAGCGAATCTTTCGCAAAGTGTTGAATACAACGGTGGGTGCTTATTATATGCTGCGTTGATACATGATGATTTTCCAAGAGGGCGGCGATAGTAACGATGGTCATGATAATGTGCTACACATCCGTTTCGTTGCAAATACTCGTATATTTTGTGCTTCCCTTCAAACACTAAACGCAGAAGCGATTACAAAGGAGTTCAGAAAAGGATTTGAGTATTCTTTCATAAGTAGAAATGTGTTTCGTTGCATGTAACCAGGATAATGGCAAGGACAACTCAAGGATAAAGAAACATTCATATTTCTTCTAAGAGCCACCATTACATTCATTAAAGACTCATTAGACTTAAAATAGAAATGAAACCACACCGACTAACAACTGCAGGAGCCGTACGTAAAATTTCGTCAACCATCTGAGTGTTTTTTTTTTAATTTTTATTTATGCCACTACAACAAATCCATTTTTAAAATGTACATATTTTAAGTACATTTGATCTCAATGTGCTTTCTTGCATTTTGTTCACTTGAGGGTTCTTCAACTTGTTCAGTATGTTTTTTTTTAATTTTCAACTTTTGTTCAATTGTTTCAACTCAATTCAAAAGGCAAAAAAATGTTGTGCTCACTGTTGTGCCACATAAAACTGTTGATTAATTTTTTTTTCTCTTTAACCCATTTTTTGCCACTGGTCGATTTTTCGACCACCACCTTTATTAACGTATATCTCTAAAGTTTAACATAATTTTTTTATCTGTCTTCACAAATACAAAATCTGAAATGACTTTCAAAATATTTATAATAAATTGATTTTCTAAAGACTTTAAAACATATTTTGGTAAAAAGATCTAAAAAGGACATTTTTAATACATTTTTCCAACTAAGAAATATACGATAAAAAAGAAAATTTTGATTTTTGTTTTTTACTCTTTATAAAGCTAGAATAATATAGTATAAGAATCGACGTAAATCGATTTGTAAATGACAAGCTTTCTTATTTTTAAATGTCCATAATTTTCGGTGGTCGAAAAATCGACCACTGGCCTAAAGCCCTACAATAGCATTAACACTTTTTGAATGTAAAATTCGTTATTTTCATTATAAATCCGGCAATTTTTTCCCTATGTATTAATGATTCCATAATTTCGGATATAACTACTTTTTCTAATACATATGCACATCAGAACAATGCTGCTGCTAACATTACATCTAACGAATTACGTAGATTTATTGGAATTCTGTACTTGTCGGGGTATCATACTTTACCACATATAGACCATTATTGGTCTACTAAACCTGACATGAGAGTTCTATTGGTAAAACAAGCGATGAGCCGCAATCGGTTCAGAACAATTAAAAGATATTTGCATCTATCAGATAATAGCCGCTTAGACACAGCCGACCTTTTTTCCAAAGTTCGCCCACTTGTTGATATTTTAAATAAAAAGTTTATGCAGTTTGGCGTTTTCGGTCATATTGTATCAATTGACGAGCAAATGATTCCCTACTTTGGGCGACACTCTTGCAAAACGTTTGTTAAGGGGAAACCAATCCGCTTTGGATTTAAATTATGGTGCATGTGCTCTGAAAGTGGATATTTATTCTACAGAATTTTATATGGTGGTTCAGCAACGCCGCACGATAAGGACATCGGTCTTGGGACTCAAACTGTTTTAGACTTACTAGCTAAAGTACCTGATCCCGATTGTCATAAAGTTTTTTTTGACAATTTTTTTTCTTCTTATCATCTCAAGTGTCTATTGAATGAGCGCAAATACTATGCAACAGGTACCATACGAAAAAATAGAATGGCAAAAATTCCGTTAAAAAATCTAAAAAAAGCGACCGCGGAGAAGTTGATCAGTTGCTCGATAGTCAACAGGAAATATTGTTAGTGCGCTGGAATGACAATTCTATTGTCAATGTGATTACCAATAACTCTACAGTCGAACCAATGGCTAATGTTAAACGGTATTGCCGTAAGCAAATGAAAACGATTACTATTACACAGCCAAAAGCAATTCAGGAGTATAATCATGGTATGGGTGGTGTCGACCTTCATGACAATGCGGTGGCCAATTATCGCATCTGTATTAAGGGAAAGAAATGGTGGTGGCCAATATGGACTAACGCTCTTGGCAACGCAATGGTCAACGAGTGCAGGATGCACTGTATGTTGTCAAAAATCCAAAAGACGAAACCCCTTTCACAAATTCATTTTCGTTCTAAAGTTGTGACACAATTGCTAACATACGACAATGAATTTAACAATGAGGATTTAGATATACTCCCAAATCATCCCCGAATCAACGAAAAAGTACACTCAATTATTAAAAGTGTTGAAAATAAATATCGGCAGTGCAAATTATGTAAGAAACATACTATTTTCACATGCAAAAAATGTAATATATATTTACATACAAATTGCTGAATACCATAAAGATTTATAAGAAAAGTGTCTAAAATATATTTTTTTAATAAAACCTCATAAATAAAGCCTCAGGCAATATTTTTTTTAGAAAAATTTAATTACTTATTTTTAATTTTTTTGTACTGTTTTCGGCCAGTGGTCGATTTTTCGACCAGTCCATGTAAAGAGACCTAGAAACCTAAATTTTGTGAAAAATATTCTTAATTGAAGTCTCAGGAACGTCTCTCTGCAAGGGATTTAAAAAATTCCTGCATTTTCTGGTAGCGGCAAATAATGGGTTAAGAAAATCCATAAAATTTGAACGAAAAAGCGTTCAGCATGATGGGAATTGAAACAAATTTTCACTACAAATTTGCACAAGGGATTTTAATAATTTTAAACCTTTATTGTGGCATAAACTGGGTGTCATGTATCGTTCATATTATATTATCATATCATATTATATCGTTCCAATTCATTTAGTACGTACCAGTGTTAGTTTTCACTACCAATTCGTATCATTTACTTCTTTGATATCATTTTTTTATTACTAATGCTATCTGAACTCAGAGTATGGACGACTGCCTTGTGATGGTATGAGTAGTTGTAGTACTTTCTTACACTCTTATCAAGGTTATAAGGAAGGTAAACATGTCATTGCAGCAAATTAAGCAAAATATACTTTAGGATGTATTATCACAACACTTTTAAGTTTTTCCCAAGTTCAATTATAAATGTAGCGAAAATTTCCTATTTACAAATAAGGACTTATGATACTTGACAAGGACTTAGTATAAAGACATGTCCTTTAAAAGCATGAAATGAAAATTACGACAGATCTTAAGAAGGTGCGAGTAATTCTAGAAAAACTTTAATTTTCCTCATTTTCTGATCACAAAAGTATTATTTATTTCCAATATTTAACCGATATATGACCTTGAATCGTATGAATTGAAGTTTGCCACATCGCTATTTTGGAAGCAGATATAAGCATTCGATTTATTTTGATTATAATTGCGGCTAAAATAAAACTTTTTACTTCAAATTAAAATTTTTCTTAATTTTTATATCTCAATTTAATATACCGAATTTCATCCCTCTACGTTCCGATGTCCGATAGACTGAATACGTTTGTCATGTCGCTAAAGCAGCATTCAAGTGCCTCGGTTTTTTAAGACGGTGTAACAGACACTTCACATCTTCGGATCTCCTTACTAAATATAACATCTATATCCGTCCCAAAATAGAATACAATTATTATGTAGGGGCCTGTGCTTCATAGTCTGTTTTGAAGTTACTCGACCGCGTACAGGAGAAGACGAAGAAGCTCCATCGGAGACAGTAGTGTAAACAACTCTATAGACTCACTAGAGCATTGGCGCAACGTGGTTTGTATTTTCTTGTTTTACGCTACTATAGTGGAATGTACTCTACTGAAATCTGGAAACTTATTCCAGGAACTCGCTTTTACTTAAGAAAGACTCGTTCTTCATTAAGATCGCATCCATTTGTGGCATTACCGAGAAACTTCGTTCTTTAGTCGAACAGCTATTGTGTAGTAGAAACTCCTTGAGGGGGTATTTCCTGTTACTGCCAACATGAAAGGGTTCAAATCAAATGTATACGAGCAATACTCCATCCGCCGTTTCTCACCTATTCTACTTTCCTAGTACCAACAGAATTTACTGCATAAGTCCTCCCTTATTACTGGTCCAAATAAATAAAAATAATAATAAATAAAAGCCTTATCGTTTGAATCCGTTGCGCTTTCGTGGAACTTAGATCTCTCGAATTGCAAACACCATCATCTGCAAAATAACAGCCCTGCTTGGAAGCTGGAATTAGCGAAAAAAATATGGCACTCTAGAGGGAATATCCTAGACACTCCTTACTTATTTGGAATTTCACTATATGAATAGATAGTTGGCTTAAAGCTTGAATTATTTGTAGAATTGCAATCGGAGATTGTCGGAATAAAACATTGTTGTTTAACTATAGATGGCGCTGTAATCAGACATAATTTACTAACAAAGTAAAGACATAATTTACTTTGTTGTCTTAAAGCTTAAAATAAAGTTTATGAAAAGAATTTTTCAGTGTATTAATATCTCTGTTTCCTGTTGCCATGTGAAAAAGCCATATTTATAAAAAAGACTAATAGGACAACGCCTTTTTTATTTTATTTAACTTGGAATTTCCAAGTTCAAAGGCACGTTCTACTAGCAGCATTCGGAAGACTGTAGTATGTTCTGCAAAAATAGAAATAAAATCAATCGAATTAAAACATGTGTTGCTAGTGTGTTTGATGATTCAGTTCAAGAGTATTAAAACATGAATAGGAGCGACCTGTGGCAGCAACAACAATTTTTTTCTTTTTTCATTTTCATGTCAGTTGGTACTATTACAGTAACAATTCATTAAATTCCTTGTTGACAGCATTTGTTGACACAATGTAACCACCTCTTACTTTAACCATCTGCTGCAACTCATACAAGTCTAAGTTGACACAATTGCGTCTTCAGTGAAGCTAATCTAATCGGCATACACAGGCAGTGAATCGAAAACAAAAGCAAGACAAGCAAAAAAAAAATAATAATAATAATAATAATAATAAAAAGGACCAAAGTAATAAAATGAACTGTATAGAAATACATACTATTTTTAGCAAGTCCTTTGTCATACTCACTATCAGGCACATAATCATTCTCCTGCGAGAATAACATTATTAAGTAACCTTCTTCTATATACACGCATACATGCACGCACGTATCGACATCAAAAAACACAGTCGATAAAAAGGCTGAGATAAAAACGGATAAAATAGATGATAGTGAAATTTAACATGAAGGTCCTTGTCACTCAGGGGCAGTATAATCAACGATTCTGTACGTCTATGTATGTGTGAACATTAACACATGCCCCACACGCACCTTTTGACATACAATTCAACCCTGTTTTATTATGTCCTCCTTCGACCTACGGACCATTAGTCTCGTTCTCTAGCTACTAGTCATGCTAGCATTTTTATTTCCACAAGCTTTTGAAATTTAGTATCTAATATATTTGTTCCTTTCAACTCCTACAAGGAGCATAGGGCCGTATCTACAATTATAAGTAACAATAATTTATTCGTTGTCTAGTAATGCAGCTGTGACTTGTTTTTCTTCGGCAGACAAAAAAAATTCTTTGGTCATCATCAAATTGTTTTACATTTCACATAAATGATTCGGCCAACGAGTACTGAGGATTTAGAAAAAAATATTATTATTATATATAGGATAAAGGATAAAGCACAACCAACTCATATCGCAGACAATGTCTGATTTGCGCCAAGGTATTCGAAATAAGCTGAGCAGTAGATGCTTCCTTAAACGAAGTAATTGTAAATGGTGGATTCTTCCAGCTGAATTTTCAAGACCAAAGGGAGTATTTGTAATGAATAAAATAATTTATTTAAATCCTTTAACAAACGTTTTGAATATTAAGCGATAAGGAAGAAGATGGCTAGTCTGTGTCAACACATACTGGTATTATTGTTGAAATGCAAGAAACATTTAAATTATTTATTCTTTCCTCATGGAGAAGTGTGTTTAGTAGTTGCAGCCACCTAAGAAGTGCTCAAAAATACATACACATAAACGTCGACGACGATGGCGTGGCGGCCATGGAAAACAGAACTGTTCCTTTCTGCTAGTGTAATTACCTTCTAGTCACCTCTTGCTTGCTAAAAATTATTAATCTGAAGTGAACAATTCAATAATCGACCTCAAACTATAGTTCAATATAGTCCAAAACTTTAAAAATAAATTTATCTAGAGCCTCATTTTGTTAACCGAAATGATTCTAAGCGCTTGGGATTTTCATGGAAACTACCAGCAATTTATTTAATACTGGAGACATTTCTTATTTAAATTTATTATTATTAATTGTATATAAGTTGAGAAAAGTTAAATTAATGAGCTTAAATTGTTTGCAGTCTGTGTTAAAGCATTCTTTGCATATTTTGCAATTTTCATATATAATAAAATTCTCATATTGTATTTGAAAGTTTATGCATAAATGTACGAAATTGATCGCTTACAAACCGACAAGCAAGACTCAACATACGAGGGCGGTCCCAAAACTAAACGTCCTGACGTATAGGTGGCTACAGTAGTTTGAAAAAAATTACTTTCCTTGAAAGTGTTTTTAGTTTATAGGCGCCATGTTGTTTAGCTTTTTTTGTGGATCCATCAAAAATAAACGATCTCAGTGAATTTGTAAACACGGACAAAATTGATCAGCTTTATACAATTTAATGCTTTCCTTTGAAAGGTCCAAGAAATATTAAAATCGAACGAGATTCTACTCTAGGGGATTCTGCTCCTTTATTTACGAATAGAAAATATTGGCTCGTAGAGTTTAACCGAGGCCGTATGAGCTGTCAAGATATGAACCAGAAGCCGTTAAGAAAATCTACAAAATGGTATTGGATGATCATCGTCGACTGAGGGTTTGTGAGCCAGCTAAAGTCATTGGCATTTTTAAAAGCGCTATTGACCAAAAAATTCAAGATGAGAAATCTGTTCGCAAGATGAATATCGCGTTTGCTCACAATAAAAAAAAGAGTTATGAATATGTTTCAACAGAGATTTTAGCAATATTTCACCACAATAAAGCCAAGTTTTTGCATCGATTCATAACATGGATGAGACATGAGTCCACCACTTCACACTTGCTATGGCATCGGTCTCTTTGGGATATGCGTCGGATAATTTTTATTGCTTATGTTCGAAAAAGAAAAAAGCAGCAATTATAATGACAACATATGGCAAACGAAAGTGTTCCAAGGCATCGTTCGCACGATGGCCAAAATCAATGAATTAAAGATCGAATTGCCTCCTCACGCACCTTATTCGCTACATTTAATTCCCTCGTACTATTTACTATTTCGAAACTTTAAAAATTTGCTCAGTGATAAAACATTTTCACTATAAACAGAAGCTTTTGAATACTCTGGCATAAGTGTATAGAGCTAATAGCAGATTATGTTGAGAAATAAGTAAACATTTTCCCAACCTCCCTATAAACAGTTGAGCCCACAACAAACAATAAATTTTTGAAACTGGATATTTTTCTCTCCAATTTGCAAACAGCAGGCAGTAAATAAATTTTAACTTAAAAAAACTTTGGAGAGCGTAACGAATAATAATAATAAAAATAAAACTATAATTGAGTCAACTGCCGCTTCTAGGATGCCGATTATCGTTATATGGAAAAAGAAAAACTTAAAACAATTTCCACTAACTGCAAATAATCAATACTTTTTATTGGAGGACTCGTTCCTTTTTTAGTGTATTTATTTTATCTAAACCCACATTTCATATAGATTTTCAGTGTTTCACTAGTCTAAGACAAACACATTCGAACAAAAGACAAGAAGTGTTCTTTCAACTGCAACTTCAAGGTTATCGAGAAACTGCTTTCGACCACTCATGGAGTACCCGAAAGAAATGAAAATACTTTATACCAACTACTTGCCATTTTGCCAGCACTAGTTTACCATTATCATTTTTATCCTATTCCACTAATTCATTACATCTTAAATGAACCAGCAATGAATGTTTCAGTCGTAAATCTGATATTTAATTATCATTAGGTCTAGCCAGTGCTAAGCCTTTTTTAAAATCCATCCTGCGATACACATGTAGGGTAAATGTATGAGTTTGTATGCAAGGAGGAATATAATCATCTAGGCTTTCCAATAATTATTGCATGTTTGGGTATAATAATCACTTATAGCGCCTGCATTACTGTCTGATAAATTATTTGATATCACATGTGAAATTATAAAAATACAACAAACAATACAACATATATTTAAAAATGTACATGTATTCTTAAAAATCCGTTTTATATAAAATACAGCATTAAACACTTATAAGTATCTTAGCATTAGGGCTTTAGCGTAAACCATTGAATTATTCAATTAATCATGCTTGCATGATGAAAACGTAGGCATTTCCGTTGTGGAACGACTTAGTGAATGCGTCATATCTGAGCATCTATACAAATATAATCAATTTATTCTCATCGGTAAAACTGAAAAGGTCTTCTTGCTACAGACCTTGTCAAAAGTTAATCAGCTTTCTCTCCCTTTTTCCAGTCTGAGAGAAACTTATGAATAGTCTTTGATCTGCCTTTTAACAGACGCGATACTGTATATCGTCCCTTTAAGGACGATACTCGTACCCGTAAATTTAAAGAAATAATTTTTACACCATTATAACTGTAGCCTTAAGTCTCCTTTAGGTAAAAATTAATAATTAACGCATTAAAAATGCGATCGCTATGAAGCGATACATCCCACAGTGCACCGTCCTGCTACAAATATAGGCCTTCCACATCACGTACTTCAACTCGAGCCAAGTGTAAGATCTGGTAGGATCAGGGAAAGGGGTGCTGCACATCCTTCCGCAGCCGTGCTTTTAGAGGGCCGTTTTCTTAAGGCCTTTTAGTAGATACGGCTGCAGTTGTGGGATTGTGCATTCTAGAGGGCCTCCATATGAAATCCTTAAACCTGCTCAAGCTTCCGTACAGAGGCCTTCTAGCAGGCCTCCATATGAAATCTTTTTATAAGCGGGTTTTGCAGTAACTAGTAAGTCTAAACACTATCACATTAAAGCATAGATGAAATTGCATGTAAGTATATGTGTATGTATACGTCCTAAAACTTTGTAGTAATTTTCAGCTTATGTAAATCAAATTTCCCCTTGATGATACTCCTTTAATAAATTCAATTTAAGTTTATAAGTGTCTGAAAATATAAAAATATTATTTTATCAGGTATATCTTAGACACTGAAAGCATCAAGTGCATGCTGGCAAGGAAACTATAAAACTATGTATTTATACAATGCAAACTTGCTGTCATCTGTCTTATTAAAAGGTCGTACATGTAGCAAACTTGAAACTTTTTCTTCTGAAATTAATATAATATATTTTGCAGTTTGTATTTTTGCATGTGTGTGTGTGTGTGTGTGTGTGTGTGTGTCTTTCTTTAACTGTATACATATTCAATCATCTCTATTTCAAGTTTTTGCTTGCACCGAAGAGTTAAACACAATAATCTATTGCCAGTAGCAATTAATTTTTTTTTTCAGATGAGTTCTAAGGATCCTTAAAAATTTATTTAACTTTTATTTCAATAGAGCTCTTCAGAGGGATGCTAGCAACGTTAGCATTAGTATATATTATTTCACACTGGCGTTAGTTTCATGGAATGCAAAAATAATACAATTAAATGGTTTCTTGGAATTCCCATAGAAATTGACGTTGAAATAGAATAGATATTTTGCCTCCAAAATGTATTTTGGAAATGCCGTCAAACATATTTTTTTGTTTCTTATAAAATGTTTGCTTGTTTTAACTGCAAAAACAAATATTTTATTTAAATACACAAACGGCCCTATACACGATCAAAATAAACATCAATCATCATGGTGGTATTAGTATTGAATATATGACACTGTCAATGCTCGACGGAAAATCAAATTTTTTTTTGTTTTTTGCCTCGCTTGGCGTTCTGTTGTGATGTGTTTATTGTATTTATTCAAATACATTTTTAAAAAGATTTCAAACTGAATGTTTGTTGAAGATGTCGGAAGAAGAGAAGATGACCACATTATAAAAGACTAACGACACTAAATGATAATGAGAATTTTCATTAAAAAATATCCAGATGCAAAGATTACATATTCAAATTAAGTAAAGTTGCTACTTTTTTCTTTATTATTTATAGTTACATAACTTTTTACACATAAAATCTGCATATACACACATTTAAATATGTATAGTGCCTGGAAAAATATTTTTATGTTTGTCAAAACAGGAACAGAATTAGAACTGTTTGCATTTTATGAAAACAAAGCAGTCTTGGCAGTCGTTTCAAATTATAATATTGCTCTTGCGCCATAATTTAGATGTTTTTATAATAAAATTTTTGCAGCAACTAAATCAAAATCAGTCCAGCCGTTTGAAACCCACAATGCCAAAAGCAGACCAGCGCCCTGACATGCGGACATACATGACTCACATGTTAAACTTACAAGGAAAGTGAAATATGGAACAATTTAAGCTGTATACATGTACAATAGAGAAATATCGAGTGACTCAGTATACTCACGTCTATATAAATGTATGATGGTATACAGTTTTCCTTCTCTCTCCGCTATTTGAAACGTATGCAACAGCTTTACGCTGCAAATTTTTATTGCAAATTTGCTATACTGTAGCATGATCTAAAACACTGTAACATGTATTCTAGTCTTGCTAGGTATATTTACAAGGGCAGTTTGCAACCAAGAGTGATGTTCGTTATTATTTCATTTTAGGTTTTAACAAGCGCTTAATCATTATAATGTTCATTCGATAAAAATTGGGGTATAATAATTATAGTTCAATTTTAATTTTATTTCTTATTTTTATTTTTATAAATTGATAATAATTAGTTAAGGTATCAAATAGGAATGTCCAACGAGTCTGATTTTGGCAAATCCTGGTTTTTTAAAATGCTAGAATTTTTCCAATTCTGGATTTCTTCGGAAAACCGGAATTTTATTGATTCATTCAACTAAAATATGAAATAAAGTTAATTTATTCTTAATGTTTAAAAGAATATGTTCTTTTGTAAATAGTAAATTGTTTTCAGTATTGATTCTGCACTTAAGTGGCCATATTCAAAGTATTTCTTAAGCATTTTTTTTTTTATATTTCTTAAGCGTTTGTTTTAGGTATTTCAAAGTGTAGCAAATTATTCAAAAAAGATATATTGGTAATTGAATTCCAACACAAGTCGATTATAATGAGTAATCAAATCTGTTCTTTACAGTGGCCTTGTTCTTATTATTGAGTTTTGTAATTATTTGATTTTTTATGAACATAATCTTTAGGTTTCGTATGCAATATGTTATGTTTGGGCATAAACGTAAAAACGTGAGACGCCGGCAGTTTGGAGTAAAATGATACAATTTCAACTTCCTTTTCGCATAATGCTCGATTGGCTGGGACGAAATGCTTACGTTCTGGCAGGAAACCGCCGAAAAAATTATGACTCAACAGAATGGATACTTGGCAAAATTTCTAAGGATTTGAAATAAAAAAATAACTAAATTTAGAAAATTTAATTTTTAAATTGATAAATTTAAAAATGTTGTTTGAGTTTATGCCAAAAGAAATTTATTTAAAACCGGTATGCAGTGTTCCTTAGTAATATAATGTGGTGCATTAAAATTTGTCTGCAAATACAGTTAAAATTCAGCTAAGAGTTGTGTTTTTCTTCCTACGGGATTGCTTGAATTAGAAATGATTTTTCGTCATGTCAAGAAAAATGGGATTTGTAAACAAGAAAATTACGGAAAATAAATCCAAATTAAAAACTCCGTATTTTTTATTTCTAAAAAATTCCGCGACACCATATTAGCGAGTCTCGGGTTTTTCGGACAAGTCAGTAGCGAAAACTCGTGTTTTTTTGGGGTTGACATCCCTATTATCAAGTAAAAAATACTTTTTAGATGCAAGTATAACGTCGTAGGCTTTCGCAATTTCAAACGTCTTAACTAATATGTGCTAGAGGCAGAAATTAACAAAATAAATTAGAACTACATGCAACGTTTGTTAAACATAGATGAACAGATCGAGTTTTTAAAGTACCACATTTAATCCCTGTACAACGTTATTGTACCACGCATCACTGAAATACCTGAAATAAAACATAGTGAAAAATGCGAAAAAATTGGGATTAATTTTCAAAAGCAGATCGTGCCATAAATGTTGTGATAATATAACAAGTTACATCTTTGGACTTAAACCTAATGGAAATAATGAACACATCAGTTTTCACACACGGGACAAAAATGTTATTAAAATAAGAATTATTATAACCGCCTCGGGTCTTTCGGATTTTGAAAGTTGATAGTCAAAATATTGTTGAAACTACATCACCAATACGTGTAAATAATACAATTATTTTATCAAAATTACTGTCCTGTTCGGGTAACATTTCATACGATTTGCCCGCGGTCGCCATAATCGTCCTCTGTTTTTGGACAAAAGGATACGTCAACAAACACAAACAAATTGTCTAACTTTGGACGATACTAATCCACATTCATGCTGAAAAAGCCACTTTTCAGTGTGGATTTTAGGCTGGCGGCACCATCGTTCCATATGTTCTTTGAGAACGATGTTAGCCGTCAACGGCGAGGTCTATGATTATTAACTTCTTTTGGCCGGAATTGGATGATATCTTCAGCAACAGCATGTGATTAGTGGTAAGAACGGATGGTGCTAAGTGCCAGAGAGCTCAAGCTATATTTCACTTTTTGAACGAGCGATTTGACGGCATGGCCATTTTACGCAAAGGTGATGTGAACTGGCCACAAAGATCGATCGCTCTGATCCCTTTAGACTTTTTCTTCTGGGAGTTTTTTAAGTTGCAGTTAAGCGCAAACAGGCCACAAGCCACAACAGGCTGTCAAAGCCTACATAACCCATGTCATCGGTCAGATTCAGCCCAATTTATACAAGAAAATCGTGAAAAATTGGACATTTCTGACGTGGATCTATTTGCATAATATTATATTCCATGCCTAGTGGTATCAATAGTCCCTTCAAATGATATTTGACAATCAATTTGTTTTATTTAAATTTAATTATAAAAAATTTTTCCTGAATAAGACCCCCAAAAAGGCGTCGAAATATTAATATAAAATAAAATTGTTTTTTTATAAAAAGACCTAAAGTCCGTTTATGAAATAAGGTTGAAAAATGACATTAATTAATTGTAAGGACTTAACGAAAAACCAAGATACAATCCATACTTTAATATCAAATTGGCTTTTCTTTGCGAACGCAATAAATTTCTGGAATGCGTTAGTTTAAAAAAAATTATTATTTATTTATGAAACTTGTTTATGTGTTTGTGTTTTTAAAAATATTTAAATAGAACCTTAAATATATGTATATATACATATGTACATATACCATATATATATATATATGTATATATATATATATATATATATATATATATATATATATATATATACAATTTTTTATAAAATTTTAACTAAAAACTTAATGTTGTAAACGGAAAACATATGCTTTGTTGTAAAACATACCATTCTTAAAATATTTAAATAAATAGATAAATAAATAGATTAAATAAATAGATAAATAAATAGATAACTACTACTCTTTGATAAATCATTTGATGTAATTCAAGCTCTTATTGAACTTTTGAAAAGCGTTCATAACCATATAATTTTCAAAACATGAAGGCTGAAGTGTACTGATGATTTGGTTGGCTCCATTAGCGTAGATTTGCACAGATACATACACGCCTTAGCCCAACAGCGAGAAAAAAGAATCTTTAAATATTTATTTTATTTTATTTATTTTTATCACACAAGTAATCGACTCAAAGTATTTTTTAACTTGATGACTCGACACAAATATTTTTTAATTTAATTCTTAAAGATAATTTTGCCTCTGTGTGTCTTCCTTGTAGGAACATTTATGTTGCAGATGAATATATTCAAGTTAATGTTGTGGTCTACTTTTGCTTCGCAAACAAATAAAGGCTATAAATTTCATAATCATACGCCCTTTTCTATTTACTTATGAGAAAAAATATATATTAAGAAGAGAAGCTAAAATAAAAGGATGAGTGTACATCCCTTTTCTATATTCTTTATTTGTAAAAAAACAAAAGCATTAACGTTAACGTTGTTAATTAATTATAATAAAAAGAAGTGCCATGAGTTCCATTAAAGTGTCACCAAAAGCTTTTTAAGCCCACATATTTTTTCAGCTGTTGGCAGATGTTCTCTAAATTTTATGTTGCAGTTTTTAATTATTTACTTTTTCACCAAAAAATATCATTTAATATAAGTGTTACTTTAATTGGTTTAGAAAAATCTAATCTAAATTACTTAAGAGATGATAAAGGTACCAAACGTTAGACATATTTTGTGTATATCTTGTGAAGATTGTGAGTTCAGACTCACTAGGAAATTTTTTTGAATGTCATTGATAGTAAAACAAAAAGGTTGAGGACAACTTTTATGATTTATATATTCTATAAAACAGTGTTCCGCATCTTTTCTTAGGCTACCTCTTTCCGAACGTGCCCTGTCAAAAAGTAACCTTTTCAAAAAGGTACATTTTAATAAAATTAAAAAAAAACTATCCTTCAGGGAAAGTAGTACTCTACCTCTAGAAAATTATCTTTTAGAAAATTTTCTATTTAAAAATGTACCTTTTGATAGCAGTTCCTTTTAAAACAAGTATTTTTTAAATAACTTTCGAAAATTGCCTTTGGTCAGTAGCCATTGATCACCAGTAGCAAAAGGAAGATTTTGTGTAGGCAGAGGTAAGTATGGGAGAGAGGTGTCACCCATGTTACCTTTTACGCATCCTTCTTCTGTGGGATGCTTTCATTAACGAAATTATATTGTAACTAGAGGGCTTGAATCGTAACACACTCACCGCTTGCATAGCATATGAAACGAAAAATTTTTTAAAATACTGTTTGATTCCAGGAAGACTGTTTCTTTCGTTTAATCATACGAGTAATAAAAATATATTTTTCTTTCAAATTATTTTTTTTATTTACAAGGGGTGATTAGCCACCCCTTTTACCATTTATTCTCGGCCTAAATGTGTTTTCATCCTAGAGTTTACATTTTCAACCCATGTACGACTATATGTGTGTATATGAAATTCATGTAAGTGCATATATACATATATATATATATATATATATATATATATATATATATATATATATATATATATATATATATATGCTATATGCATTTAAGAACAAAATCGATGGAGCATAATGATTAGTAAACATGACGAATACTTCCTATATGCAAACCTTTAATGAAAGAAATATTTTACTTTTAATTTTGGGCGAATTTCATTAATTTGGGCTCCTCCCCATAGGAAGTAGAAGCAATACTAGCAAAGAATGAAGTTCGAAATAATGTTGCTCATTCGAACAATGCGAACTTGTTAATAGTAACGTTTTGTGCGGGGGTGTGCTGTGTGGGACCAGTGTTACCAGGACTTCAGAACCACTCACGGCTAATTGTTAAGCAGAAACTAGATATTAAATTGTGTAGTTATTTAATAAAATGAAGACATACAAAGGCCGTAGGTTTGCAACATACTTCTACACACACTTAAGAAATCAGCGATTTCTAACCGAAATTCTGCTAGACCACATTTCAGTATTTTGAAGGAATGAATTATGTAAAGTACAGAAAAATCTGCACTTTCGGCAACAATGCTTATATTCTTTTCATATTCTTTAAAACCAATAAAAAAATTATCTGAAAAATTAATTGGGAGAATATCTCGCTTATAATAATTTTCGAAATCATAACGAATAGCATTTTCTTTTGAAAAAAGAGTGTAATATAATCTGCACTTTTAAAAGGGAAGAGTGGATTAAGGTATTTATTAGTAAGTGCAAATTTACTATTAAAAAAAATATTGTTAAGAGATTAAAACTTTCTAGACCAGAACGTTAAACTGATGTTTTTCGGTATTTGAAAGCAAAAAAGTTAGTTATACTTTTTTCATATTGTTTAGAGTTTCATAACCATTTTGGAAATGAAAACAGACTTCTGGTAACTTCGTCGGTAGGTCTATTTACTTACGCCTTTCATCGTCTCACTTACCAGAACAAATATATGGCTACGCCGGCAACACTGACTACAAACGAATAATTATGATTTGGTATTTTATGATAAGGATACTACCTGTAACAACTCCATCCCATAATTATAATTTCATAAAGTTGTTTATTTGCTATGCCTATGAAGACAACAATTGAATCAATGAACCGAGTTTTTCTAAAGTTAAATATTTCTTTTAAATTAATTTCCCCACATCTCCTGTGAGGAATATAAGAATGAATGTATTAGGTAAATAAAAAGTTATGATTTAACATAATTTTCTTCTCCAGAAGGAGGAGAAAATTCCCCCAACCCATTATTGTGTATGATAAATGTTTAATGAAATGAAAGAAAAAATTTTTCAAGAATATTTGCACGAAGAGAAACCAGAAAATTTTAAATTAAATCATCAATATTTACCTTAAAGGGATTGTGTTGTAATAATAATGAAAAATAAAATTGTTTATAGGCGTAAAAAAAATCTCGACTCACATGGTACCAATAATTAGTTTTATTATGATATCAAATATATATGTGCCCATGCGAAAAAAATTTAGCTGAAAAAACCCACACTTCTATGCGTGCGATATCATGGCTTTCAAGTGATTAAGCAGATTGTTTTTCTGATTATTTGCCGATAATATCGCCTTTTATTCCAAAAGGAAAATATCAACAATGTTTTCTTTTCTGAAAAAAATGTTGCCTTGAAAATGAAGAACTAGTTTCATGTTACCCACATTCCCGCAAAGTGATGCCTTTCTAAGCTCACAATAGAACAAAAGGGTTTGTGTAAAACGTTTACACTATTCAAGCGATTTACAATATATTATTATGAGGTTGCAAATAAAGGCTTACATCACTGATCATTTGCAATAATAAAATAAACTTGTTAATAACTTGAAATGTATTATTTGGGATATTCTCCCCAACTAATCGTTTAAGCAATTAGAGTGCACAATTGCTTGTAGTTCACTGACGATTTGGTTTAAGGACCAAAGCAATGTCGGCATATAAGCAGCCAAAACCGCAACAAATAATTAATTTTTTAAACTATAAAATGAACTTCTCATGCCTTCGCACACTAGTGTTTAGTATACTGATCTCGTAGTCTTAGGGTTGCGGGATTTATTCCTGCCAAGGAAGCCAATGTAGTTTCATTAGAAGATGAGTTTGTTTGCAATAATTCCTTAATTATGGAATATTTGCTGTTCGTGTGTTAAAATTTATTGACTTTTTATAAACTTTTCACAAAAAAAAAATGTAATCGAACATGCAACAAAACAAACACAATTGAAAGAAAAGATAGTGATAAAAAAGGTAAAGGCTGAAATATCAGTAATTAACACGCGAAAAGGACGTAGTAAAAAATTTGTAGCTTAACTAAAGTGTATCGAAACGATCTTCAGATTTCGAATTGTTTATTTGTAACAGGTAGCATCTATTCCTGAAACATAGTTGAGTGCAAATTATCATAGTTAAAGAAAGAGCTTCCAGAAAAATCACGAGAACGCTGAGATTAAGATCCGAAGGTAATCAAATTTGGGTAATTTCCAATGATCTTAACACAGGCTTGTTATCGTAGGATGTGTTCTGTTTCATTTCTATTCAGCGAATTAGAAGCTCTCTTCATTATGTAGAGGAAAGTAAACCTTATGTGTTTTTTTAAGAAACAAATTTCGTATTAATTTTATTATTATTGGTTATTTACCACAAATTTCTCACTAGTCACAATTTGTTTTTCCTTATATGAAATTTGTTTGGTCACTTATGGATTGATAAAAATAGTGTTTTCATGTAGATTTAATTAAATATATATTTTTTATTTTATAAAGATCATTTTCAAATCGAGTTTTAACAGATTTGCAGAAGCAGTTTATAATCTAATCGAAATTTCGTCAACTTGACTTCCTAGGAAGTTGAAAAAATTCATTTTTGCAAAATTACATTCTTGGAAGTAATGGAAATGTCGTTCCTTTTAGCCCTGCTATGTTATTATTATTATTATTATTTACATGTTTTTTTGTGCACAGCATTAAGAAAAGGAAATTTTTTGCACACATTTTTTGAAAAGAACACAAACTTGCATTAAGGGCAAAATATCAATATACATAAATACAAATGCGTAAGACACCGGAAATAAACACAAGCAGTAATGAGCGACATGCTTCTGTTTGGATTGTGTGTTAAAGACAGGTATATATGAAGTTTTTTTTAAGTATGAGAGTATCAAATGCAAAAGATTCTATCAACTTTTCTATGCCTTAACTACGACCATTAGAATAGAAATTGTTTCATATTTACTTCAAGCAGTATATGCGTCCTGATTGGAATAGTAAAGTTTGTCTTTATTGTTGCACGATAAAAACGGTTTCGTGAGTTGTTTCGTAATCGCCTAAATTTTTTACAATTTTAATACGTCGAAAGTTGTTTCGGTTCAATTTTCATCAACTTTATGCACAAACTTTAATTTACTTCAAATCAAGCACATTTCAAATATCTTCCCCCCACAAAAACAACAAAAACTGATTACATGACAAGCACGTGCTAATATTTTTGTACTAGTATCGTCATTCCCTTGTCACAGATACACAATACTGAAATAAAATTAATGCCACACTTTTATGAATATCGTTGAAAATTACATTATTGAATGTTTGTGTATAACAAATTTACAAAGGAGCAACTGTTAGTAAAGGGTGATTTTTTAGCAACTTTGTTTTTGGCGACACTGTTTTTGGCAGCTCAGCTGTTTTCGTGTGACATGTTACTGTTAAACATGTTGAGTTTGGTCTATAATTTAACCATCGTCTTACAAACGAACAACGATTGCAGATTATTGAATTTTATTATCAAAATGCATGCTCGTTCAAGAAAGTGCATCGTGCACTTCTTCCGTTCTATCGTCAGTTTGGGCGAGCTTCTGAGGCGGCTATTCAGAATCTTGTGACTAAATTTCGCACCAAATTTTGCATTATTGGACATTAAACCACCAACGCGCATATGTACGGGGAATATTTTGCGGATGGATTTGGGTGTAAAACATTTTAAAATACAGCTGGTGCAAGAATTGAAGCCACTCGATCTACCACAACATCTAATTTTTGGTGAATGATCCTTGGCAAAGTTGGATGAAAATCCACTTTTTTTATCGGAAAATTGTGTTCAGCGAAGAATCTCATTTCTGGTTGAATGGATACGTGAACATGCAAAATTACCGCACTTTTTGTGGAGAGCAGCAAGAAGCATTTCATCTCGGTGGTATCATTGGGTCGTATTTTTTCAAAGAGGACGAAGGCAGGAACGTTATTGTAAATGGCGAGCGCTACCGCGTGATGATCACAAATTTTTTTTAACCGCAATAGAAGAGCTGAACTTGGTTGACATGTGGTTTCAACAAGACGGTGCCACATGCCACACTGCACGTAAATTAACGGTCCAATTGAGAGGCGAGTTCGGTGAACAGTTTATTTCACGTTCGGTGGCGGTCAATTGGCCCCTTAGATCGTCTAATTTAACGTCTATATACTATTTATTGTAGGGCTATGTTAAGGCTCATGTCTATATGGACAAGCCAGGAACGGTGGAGAAAATATGTCAAAATTGGACCCAGCATATGAACCATTTGAGGCGTAGCTGCTGTCAACATTTACATAAAATCATCCTTAAATAGTGATTTATATAGATCGTTCTATCGACTTAAATAAAGATTTCATACCTTTCTCTATATTTTATGACCTTTTTTTAATAAAATTCGAAAGTTCTTATGAACTAAAGTTATCTAAAATGGCTTTCCTTAAACAAGCCAAAAGCATTGCAAGTTCGTGTAAGTCTTAAGCGTGTCGTACGCGTGGTTGTATTGTTTAGGGGCTGGTTAAAAGTACTTACTTATTTTAAAACCAATCTAACTATGGGTTAGTTTAAACTCCACACTAAAAATCTATCATTTATTAGAGGGTTTTTACTAAATTTTTCCTTTTCCATGCATTAATTAAATGCCCTTCAGGATAACTATTTATACATGAATTTGAATATTATAGTTGTAAGGTATTAACCAATACTATTTACATAAATTTTATAAATTTTATAGAATGGCTTATTGCAATATATAATAATAAATAAATAAATAATAAAAATTTTATTTTGTGTATTTTCTTAATAAAACAAAAACAAATATTGAATAATTTCAAATTTTTTGTATGATTAAAACCTCTATAATTATAAAAATAAAGACATTTTCAATAATATCCGATGTCATAAGTTGTAGAAAAGGTTGTATACGATGATGTATCCTCTGAGAACAAAAAGCACAATTTGATTACCAACCGAGTTGTACCAACGGTCGTAACGTGTGTGGTCTGGGTAATTGATAGTATTCCTTGCATTGAAGAGTCCCTTAAATTCACCTTAGAAAATTGAAAAAGATTCATTGCGAAAGAAATTCAATTCTAATAAATCAGAAATATTAATAAGCCTGTCTATAAGTGTGAGATCTTTATTGATTATTTTTGGTGTCGCAGTTCAATAAAATAAAATCAATTAAAATGAAACGGAAACCATTTCAAACTTGAAGTCCATAAAAACAGTTTTTTTATGTTCCTTAATCTTTATTTTCTCTCCCAATTTTGCAAAAGTTTTGAATGCTTTGAAGATTATTTAAAGTGAATATAAGGCAAAATTTTAAACTCAGAGCAGATGCAGTCAGATCAGAAATGAAATTTTTTGTTTTATATTTTAAAAATTTTCCTTGTGCAATTAAAATGATGCAGCGTTTGAGTTCTATACGCAATGACGTCAACAAATCAAAGTACAAGTCATTTTGGAATATTTAAGAGTTCAAAAATCGGCAGAGAGTAAAATTATCATCATGATTGACGGGCTTGGAGTTTTTAAGAATCAAAATACGTGTTAATTTTTTATTTTAACCCTTATCAGATTAAAAGAAACAATATATTAAAAATATGCTATTTAAAATATTTCGAAAACATTTGGGAATCGCTGCTTAACAAGTACGTCAGCCTAAACATAAGTACATACATAAATACATGCATTAACAACGACATCGATTATTTTTCGACACTTCCTTATCAAAAGTTCACAAATAATTTTATATAAGTATGTATAAAAATCACTGCAACATCAATTATTGTATGAGAGAAATACACGAAAGTAAAAATAAAAACAATACTCGTATGCAGGAGTAATTGACGGCATCCACAATCTTCAATATTGAATGTAAAACTCTACACAACCACTGAAGTCACTTCCATTTAAACCTTAAAAATGAAAAATGATAACAATTTGTGCGTGGAAAAATATTCGACAATAATTCAGATCGAAGGCATTTCAATAGAAATACAATCATTAATTTTATTAATAAGAGTCTCACTCTATCCAGTATGTAAAGTGTTATTTTTGTATACGAGTATATATTAAAAACACCATTAATATATTTAATTTGGCATTGGCTTTTTGTCTAAAAAGTGGTACATGGCTTCCAGTATTAAAATAGGCATCCGGTCGTTGATGTCAAGCTGATAAATATTGAATATGCAAATAGACATCATTATATTTGACAAATGGTTATGTGCTATTCGCAAAGAAGAATACTGAAATATACAGTTTGTCAGAGAATTCTTTGCAAAGCCGATAAGAAAAAACACAATGACCCATTTTAGTTGCTAAATTTGTCAAATATCGAAAGAAAATAAGATATTGAAATAAAATCGATCCAGAAAACATTGCGGATACAGGTGGGAGAAAAATTATACACCACTTCCTACCAAAAAAATATATATGTATATAAATTGTCGTTAATAAGTATTTCTATTACGTTTCTTTAAAAAATGTTCGTCACAAGATCAACTAAACAAATTATAAATCGCCTTGGACTATGCGATGGTGCAAAGGACCACTGTCTGTCAAAATTCTTTATTTTTATTATCTGCTTTAATAATTTATTTTATTACATTCTAGTGTATTGTATTTTATATAAACAATAAATAAATGCATTTGGCCTATAAATTTTATTTAATGCTGCACTTGAACAAATTATGAATTAAAATTTAGAAAATTTTATCGATTTGAGCTCAAAATGACAATAAAAGCTGTTCTTCAGAGGGATTCAGTGAAAAAATTCTCCGTTGGTAACAGATTTTATTTAATAATAATAAGAAAAAATTACTTATATTGTATAAAATTTTACTTGTTTATAAAATTTTGGGAAGTTTTTGAACCTTGTTTTAGTTTTCTCAGATTTCCTCATTATTCTTATTGTGTTTCTTTGAAGGAAGAATGACTGCAAATGGTTTTACTAGTCTCTCAAATCCGCAATAAATACGATGAAGATTTACATCAGGACTATTTTAATTGACGACTTGTGCTCTTGAATTCTAGTGCATAAATTTCCCTAATTTATTTCCCAAGTAATAAACTCTTTTTCTTTAGAGGAGGAATCCCGCGCAGGAATATATTTTTTTTTTTTTTATTTTAAGTCCACAATATGATTACGAGCTTATAAAACTAAATTTTTTAACTTAATCTAAAGTGGGCTCAAACCAGCAACAGTTTAGAACACAACCCACTTATCTTCGAGATAAATGTTTTTTTTTTTTTTTTTTTTTTTTTTTTTTTTAATTAAAACGATGTATGTTTACTGTCTTAAAAGTCAAGTACATTTTAAAAATCGTTTTTCCCAATTCAAAGAACATTTTAATAAAGTAGTAGAAAGTTTTAACTAAAATTGATTTAAAACTTTCTTTTACTAAAATAAAAATAATTTATTTATGTGATCTAAACTCAAGTTTAATAAACTTTTACTAAATTTTAGAAAAGGTATTTATTTAAAGTTGATAAATTTTTTCATTAAGTTTAATAAACTTATTGTGGGATATTATGAACTATTTTTTATTCCATTTAACTACATTTTTACACAAATTTAACGTTGCTGCCACAGATGAAGAATTTTCTATTTTTTTTAAATTTCATTAAAATCGGTTCCTTAGTTTTACACAACATTTGGTTTTGCATGAAAAGTGGGTGCCACACTCCCTAGAAATATTTGAGAAATATATGGCCTACAACCCTCCTGTACGTACAATAGATTCACAGAGATTTATCGCGATCGGATAAGCACTTTGACTGCTCTTACAATACGAACAAACAAATATTAATTTCTAATATATTTATAAGAATTCGTAACTTGACTGAATTAATATCCATAAATAGATTGTTCATATTACAGAAAATTAAAACAATTTATTATGGAAAAAAATAATTGTAAGCAGTTTAATTAACATAAAAATATGTGGATGAGTGAACATATTTGTAATTAATTCTTTTTATTTTTGTAATTGAAAAAGAATATTTACTTTAAACCGGAGTGGCATTGCCCACTTTTCTAGTCATAACCTTTCATTTTAACCGGAGCTCAATGTATGTGCAAAATTTCATTAGAATCCATGGAGCATAAATAATTAAAGCAGAATATTTGCTTTATATGGGCGGGGCATTGCCTAAATTTACAATCATAATATTACATTTTCACCGGACCTTAAGATGTGTTCAAGGCTTCATAACACTTTAACAAATATAATTAATTGAAAATAATATTTACCTTTAATGGGCGTGGTACTGCCTATTTTTCTAGTCCTAATATTGCCTTGGCGCAGCAAGTGAATGTTACCAAAAAGTTTCGTTCGAAATACAAGTAGTTGTTTAAAACAGTCGTATACAAATTTGTATAACCCGTCTAGTTCAGTTCCAAGTATTTTTGGGAATTTCAAGGTATCAAATTTTGTTTCAAATTATTTGTTAGATACAACACATGCATACAAACATGAATGAAATTAGAATGAAAAAGTTGTTTGAAACATCCTTCTGAAACACGTTTATTTATTGAATGCAATAAATATTTATTTAAAATAAATAGTCCACATACAAACAGTCATAAAACCAGATTGTGTTTTTTTTCAATTATTAGTGAAAGTGAAATAAAATTAAATTGTAAATTGTCTTTAATTTTCAATGTCAGTAAGTTGTTGCAATATTTTTGATCTGTTTTAAATATGTAAAATAAAAACAATTGCAGGCAAACAAATTTTTACATATAAAACTCTAATCAAAGTCCAACAAACTAAAATGAACTTTTACAAATCAATATAAAATAAATTATTGTTTGCTTAGGGTTATAGTGGCAAATTGAGTGGGTTAAAGGCCTGCCTGCCTGCCTGCCTGCCTGCCTGCCAGCCTTAATTGACTGACAAGCTGGTAGATACTTAATACTTGTGATGTCTGTAATCATGCCATCAAATTAGTTTCGTCTAAATGAAAATTGATACAGCATACAATAATATAGACATAAATACAAGAGTGCAAGAGAAAAATTAATCGCACAAATATAATCATGATGGAAAAGAAAAGCGAGAAAAACATAACGACTTAATCTATAACTTCAAATGCTGCTATAGCGCTAGAATAGAAAATAAGCTTCGAGTATCAATTCAAGTATTTATTGTAAATATTAACACTAGTGCAACACACAAAAGTAAAACAATTGGCACAAAAAATGGGATTTGCAAAACTGATTGACTGACTGACTGAACGACCGACGAACTAACACACTAACAACTTTGAAGCTACACAGTTTCCAAAATAAATACAAATACACAAATAGTCTTAAGATTTTCAAAACCAATTGATAACTTTTCTTCAGGCCATTTCGGAAACTTTCCATTAATTTTCGGAGTGGTTAAAAAGACACCGAACACGAAATTGTCCAACAACGATATTTGCTCAACATATCCCAGTTAAACAAAAGAGCTTCCAAATAAGTCATGAAAAGGCTGAGGTTAGGATCTTTAGCGATGAAGCTCATTTCCCAGCCGGCGGTTACGACAACAAACGAAATTGTCGAATATGGGGCTCAGAGAACAAAGAAGTGATTGTGGAAAAGCCAATGCATTCGGAAAAAGGGATTGTTTGGTGTGCATTATGGTCTGAAAGTGTCATTGGGTCGTATTAGTTCGAAAACGACGCTGGAAGAACTGTTACCAGAGCGCTGTCAATTCAGACCGCTAACCGACTTTTTTTTGGCTTGCAATTGAAGATTATAATGTGATTATATGTGATTCCAACAAGACGATGCCACGAGCCACAAAATACGATCGATTTGTCTTTATTGCATGGTAAGTTTCTAGAACGCGTAGCTTCACCTCGTGGCCACCAAGATCTTGCGATTTGACGCCCTTAGACCCTGTTTTGTGAGGCTACGTCAAAAACCATGCCAAACAAGTTAAAGCATTTCAAAACCAACATTCCTCAAGTTATCGCCAAGATACCGCCCGAAATCTGTGAAAGATTGATCGAAAACTACCTCTAAATGGTCCACTGCTGCAACCAATCTAGAGGCAGCCATTTAAATTTCATTGTATTTGGTACGTAATGGCAAAGTCCAAGTATTATAATAAAATGAAATTTTAACCAAAACCATAGCTTAATGTGTGTTTTATTTTTTACTTTTGAAATCGAAAAATGGTTACCCCTGTATATTTAATATATTTGAATAAATAAACCGTTTCCTATAAAAATATTATGGTGAAGTCATATTTAAAATAATTAGTAGCTGTTTCTAATTTTGCCCAGTTATAAAAATATTAAGGCATAAAGTTAAGGCCAATGGCAACAACGGGTAATTGCGCACAGTGTCAGCTCCGGAGCGAACTGTGGCAACTTTTGTTTTGCTTATCAAATCGAACGCCCAATATTAAAGTCCTAAAAGTATTTTGTAATGCAATTACTCTTAATAGAAAATTAAAAAAAAGAAATCCTTATGGGAAAAAACTTGTTGAATGAAAATGAGTTTTATAGATTTGGAAGAAAATCTAAAATTTTTATTCATAAATTTGATAGCTTGACATCGTACTAAATTGAACTAATAGATTTCTGAGAGCAATAAAAATGGAGAATGACTTCCATTATTAATATTATTTTTTTTAATTAAATTTGGAGCGTTCAAAGTTTCAAATAATTTCTAAACCCATAACAATGGTTTATAAAGACTTGTTGGAGTTATTGAATAATTTACGTTATTTTTCAAGATAAATCTTCTTAATTAATAGATGTTGAGGTTTTTTAATAACCATGGACCATTTATACAAAACTTTACCTATAAAAAATCGTTTTTCTACAGCTCAAAGGGTCTACAATATTGAATTACTCATATCTGGTATTAAATAAATAAAAGCTATCAGAGAAAATTTTCTTTTCTTAGTATTTTAAAAGGTAAAAAACGTAATAAACAAAGAAGTACAGGTTTTTTTTAAGGTAGAGAATTTTTTCAACTTATTAGGAAATCAAGTTGACCAAATTAGGCCGACCTACTGGTGGCAGTCAACAAAAATATCAATTAAATGGGTTAAATTGTAAACGAACAATAAATGAATTAATAGCGTTTTCGTTTCAACAAAAAAGGGGTAAAATTTTTTGCTCTTTTAAAGTGCAAAAAGGGCGCTTAGTGTTCTTTTGTAAGAGTTATATTTTTAGGAAAGGACTAATCTTTCCTTAAGGTAGCTAAAGTTTTTAAATTAAAGCAGTTAATATATGTATGTATTTTTTATAAATGCTATCAGAAATCATTCGAACTTGTACTACTTTCAGGTCACAAAAATTCTAGATTTTACTAACTTTGCAAGTTCTTTTCTCACTAGAAATTTATTTGATATTTAAGTGCAATTTTCGTTAGAACGAAAGAAAATAAAGCAGCTTTAAACTGCTTTTCACGATACATCAAAAAAGTTTCGACAAATTATCGGCAAAACTTTGTGAAAAATATATAAAATAAAAATTAAAATACAGCTGAAAGAACTAAAACATATTCTTAAGAATAGAGTGAAAAAATATAACAACGTTTGTATGCATAAAGTTTAATTGCGGTCTTCCCTTTTTTTCTCTTTGACTCAGTGATCGCTTTTCTTTAAAAGTAAGCTCATGTATAATAATAAAATGATATCATCAGTGCATTCGATAACACTCCATCTTTAGCTTCCAATTGCTCTTAAGTGGGATATACACGAGGAAAATGCTTCACATCAATCTCATTTCCGTGGGGCTGGATGTTGTGACATACAAGTACATGTGCTGCACTACTCAACAAACATTAATTTTGAGCTTGATGAAAATGTCAATAACGTAAGAAACACTAATACAATAATTTTTACTTAAACAACTCAAAAATGTTGTTATCTTAAATGATCTTATCTGTTTTATTGTGCAGGTATGAAAATATAGTTACCTGTTTAAAGGACTCTCTAAAATAGATTTTACTTTTACAGTAAGTGTCATAATCTAAGCTTTCCAAAAACATTTTTTCAACTTATTGTAAAAATGCCTTGCAACTTTAAAAACTCGTAAACCAAAAATCTTTTCTCATTAAAGAAAACTTTGAGTTAAAACAATTAAGAATAAAAAATAACTCTCAACGTTTGAAAAGCACCTCCTCCTTGGTGGGGACTTTAGGGATTGCTTTGCTTGCTGGTATTCGCTGACAGATCTTTCTATTCAACAATGCCTATAGGTGCAAAAAATAATTAACAACTGATTCTGAGGAAAGCAACCTTTCATTTTTGAAATAAAGGGAAGAAAATAGTGCCGCAGAAAATAGAGCTTTTGTGCAGTTAAGCCAAAAACTTCTTCAACAAAATGCAGCTAAATCTAACTACTGTACAATAAAAGCAATTAAATACAATGTGCTTTATTTATATTAGCTCGGTCCTTTAAATTATTTATTATTTATAATTATTACTACTTAAGATCTCTCTCTCTCTCTATCTCTCTCTTTTTATCTCTCTCTATTTACAAAATAAATTGTTTATTTATTTATTAAAAAATTATGTTTGTCAATTATACACAAATAATTTTCCTCTGAAGAAGATCCCCAAAGGTTATTGAAATATTGTGATAATATAAAATTTTTAAAACTTTTATAAAGATAAAGGCCTCAATTTTTAATAATTTATGTTGCAGTAAAACAGAAAAAAATACAATACAATAACAATATGTAAATATGTGATTTTTTACGAATCTGCATATTGTTTGTTGTAAATTTTCCTACTGTGAGTACGTGCTTGCTGTATGAATGCAATACACGCGTCAAAGTTGTACATCCAGCATGTTAAAAATTAAACATTTTTTATTTTCCATTCACCATCGTCCTTGTCACACATACGTACATACACATTTTCAACAATACCAGCCAATACTACTGGATAAATTCCGGTTGTGAAATCGGTTGTGAAATTTTGTTTACAAGTTTTATTACAAAAATAGAATTTAAAATAAATATATACTCATGGAGATGGTGTAAGTAATTTGAGATTGAAAGAGTGCAAAAAATTCCAATTGACAAGTCAACAAACCGTCAATAGTCATATACTAATTTATATATAGGCTTATGCTAGTAAATTTTTTTCGATCGAATGATACGAATAAGTAACTAAGTTCCAGCGATGTTTACAGAATCTGTGAGATATATTTGCTCTACTTTAAATCTAGTTGTTTTAATTATGTGTCTCTGTGTGTGTGTGTGTCGCTTGTATTTTCCTTCAAATTCATATACATAAAAACTGAGTATTAGTATTGATTCCAACAACGAATATATACATATTAATATTTCTCTGTTATTATTAGATTAATCAAAAATTTTCTAAAAAAAATTTCTATATGTTTTTTTAATATGAACATATGGTCCGAATGCTTTTGTTCTGTAAATACTTATTTTATATTCTAAAAATACTTTTTAAGTCCAAAGTTAAGTTTTCAAAATGTAAAGAGATTTCTGTAATCGATATATCGGATTTTATGTATGTTTCATCAAGGCATCGAATGATTAAATCAATTCAATTAATTAAGTTCCAACGAAAGTTTCTTCATATATTTTTCATGAGACACATGTATGATTTCTTATTGATATACTACATATATTTTTTGTTTAATGAAAAATCAATCAATATTTGAACTTTTTTATTTTTGGCTTTTCACTATAAAAAGTTATTGATTTCAGTGAGATTTTAAAAAATCGAAGCTATTCTGACTATTTTTGTGATGGCGTCCTCATGGTTTCATGTGTATGTATGTAAGCCTCTGCACACCTTTTGAACGGCTACGCCGGTCGGCAGATGTTTATCCCGCTTACATCTAGTATGAATATGAATCCATTTCACGGAGTAGATTTTGAGATTATTTGAAATAAATTTTTCGAATGCCACTTTGAACGAGCTCAAAGTCTAATCTTATCTTGACCTAAAAAGTTATCGTCATTTGCATAAAAATTCAATAAACTCGATTGATCAGTTGAAGAGAAATCATTGAAGAAAACTCCCAAAAAAAAGCTAGCGACGAGTCCCGTAAACGCTATTCGCTTGAGAGCGATTGTTCTCAAAAATTTTCGGAAACAGCTTTTTTTAATAGCCCGCCACATTTTTTCTCAGATCGATTTCTGAACTTTTAAAACTGTGTCGAGTGCTGTGGATCTTATTTAAATCGATTTGTTATTTTGAGCGATTACATCGAAATTTTTTCTGAATACGTTCTTAACAGTAAGGGATAGTGCCAGAAATGTGCTTCTCAAACTAAATGGGTAAATGACTCTGGCCATTAAAGAAAAGCGTTAGTGACCACATGAAAGAATTAATTCGAGAAAAATAAATAAAATCAGTCGTCGATCTGTCCTCATATTGCAAAATATGCAGAGAATATGGTCTAACATATTTTTGCCAAGAATCTTGAAAAGTTCTGAATTATCGCGAAGCACAGAAATGATTATAATGTGTCACATTTTGGTTGCCTTGGCCATCAGTTGGTGACTGTTAGATTAATTAGATCTGTTTTCGCCCAAAAATTTTCGCATGTCCAACTTTTTTTATAGTTTCGAAAACTTAAGCGAAGTCCGTAATTTTTATTTTAAAAAAAGTTTTACTAATTCTTTTATGTCTAAAAAACTTTTAGGAAAGATATTTATTTTAACAATTTACTACAAGCCAGTGCCAGATTTCTGGTATAATTAATTTCAAAGCAAAAATTTTTTTAATTTGATGATGAGTTTCGGTTAATTTTCAAAATTATTTTCAATCAATGTGTTAAATCGAAAAAAAAATTCAAATCCAAATTGCTTATTAAAAAAAAATAAAGGCCGAAAATTTAAACTGAAACTGAAACATGTGTTTGTAATATAAATAACAAATAAATAAAGTGCCATTCGGAATCGTCTTATTTGATTGTTAAAAATTTATTCCAACGACTGTGTAGTAGTTTTTAAATAAAATAATTCTTTATGTATAAATCGGAATTTATTAAAATTGTTCCTATTTCACGCAATTCAATCGATTTGAATTTTTAATATTTTTTATATCAATGTCATTAGAATTCATTACATATTTTTTTAATCTTTATTCATGGAAAATACAAAAGTGTTTTTATATTATGTGTATGTACATATGTAAACATGTCTCTGTACTATGTACATAAATATATAATAAATGTACGATACTTGAATGAACTTTTCTAATTGATTGGTTGGTCCTATTGCAAAATTTCTTTTTTTAAAATCAACAGTTTTTCGAAATTAGCATTATGTGTACATATGTATATGCAATTTTTTCTTGAAAAATTATATAAGTCTGCAATCGAAATCGTCCTCTCCTCTGGGTCCATTAAGTCATTATCATTTATTTTGTATATTATCTTTCACTTTTTATAGATCAACAAAAATTTTAAATTATTTTCGAATACAAATATTAATTTTTGAAACAAATTTATTCAAAACATTTTTTAAAAATGATTTCAAAATATTGAAACTTTTACTGAATAAAATATTTAGGATGTTTTACATATTTGAACTCTTGAGAATAAAGTAAAAATTATAAACTTTACAAGGAAACATATTGGATATATGTATACAAAAATTTATTGAATAATAAATTTATATTATGAACATAAATAAAGAAATCAAATGTTTAATGGAATATAACTGAAATAATGAAATACTTTAAAATAAGGCCAAAACAGAATTAATGCGTACATCACAAATACCCGATATATAGAACATGTCCGACTATTTTTGTTCCTAAAACCGTTATAAGTCGTCAGGCACTAGATATATTCTGCAATTTTAATCGCAATTCATTCAATGGATTGATGGATTTCAAATTATTTCTTAATTTTCTGCGATATCGCGTAACTGGATCGCGGTCAGTACACATATACTATATTTTGCTCGTAGCGCTCTCTTTCGGATTACGTTCCAAAAATTTTAATTTCCTAATTTTGCAAATCTATTTTCAAATCTACAGTAAATGCCAGTTTGCAGGAAACGGCAGATTAACATAAAAAAATTTTGCAGTCTGAAACCATTTTTACAAGGTTTTATTCTCTAAACTTCATATGACTACTGTAATTTTTACCGCCGTGACTCGGATTTGCCGAGTTTATTAACTTAAGAAATCAAAAAATTTGTCTGCGTTTTCTAAATGAAAAACTTCATTAAATGCAATTTCTTTTAGTCGCCATTAAACTCTTGCAAAAGTTCGTCGAATCGAATCGAAATCGAACGTTTTATTTGACATGAACTTTAAATTAGTTTTATTCAATAGTAATCGAGCTGTTGATCAAATAGAGGAAAAATAGGGAAAAACAAAATAACAACAACATCAAACACTCTCTCGCACTATGAACAAAAGTACAAAATATCTTTAAATTTACTGGAAAAATTTATTATTTTACTTGTCTATAAATTAATACAAATAATAATTTCTTTCAAATCCATAATTAACTCGGAAAATATTTCAAATAATTTTTAATAATAAATATGTTTAGATTATTTTGCTTTGTTTTTTTTATTGGAATTTCACTTTAACAATTATCATATCGCCTATAAATAATTATTGTATTGGTTAGTTAATTAGTTCTTCGTTCTAATGGAAGGTGATTGGATTATAACAGGCCAGAATTCTTGCTTTGCACTAAAATCTGGTATGATTGGTTTAACTGTTCCAAGAAAATAAACGTCAAGACTGTGTGAGGTCCCAGACGGCAGTAGTAGGGTGTAAAGCCCTTCCAAAGTGCAAAAATACCCTCTTGACGAGCTACTCTAGCCAAGACATCGAAGGTACCACGATATTCCGGTTTGCCGTCAACATATTTTTGGTTTTGTATACGTGTTTTGGCAATATCCAGAGGCATAGAGGTTATGGTTGTCAGCAAACCGGACAACATACTGGCACAAAAATGTAGTTTAATGCCTTCCTCCATTTGGAGAGGGCCGGTGCGGAAGTAAGTCTTAAATTGTGAGTACGATGCAAGCTGTGTCATATTGACAACCATAGCACGACCGACTGTGGGTAAACTGCCACGCCATAAAGTTGACAAGCCCTCTTCGGTGGTAATACGACTTAGGGCATTGAATACATTCTTGTAGTTGCGCCTCTCAGCCAAAGGAAGACGTCCATCGGAGGCCATACGGACAAGTGCCACCTCAGCAGGAGTGCCAATGAAAGCACCACATGCTCCAGCAATCGCGCCAATCAACATACTGACCGCGATATTCGGATCCTTGTTGAAGTGCATTTTGTAGGCGTCATTGAGGTAAGAGTTCACACCCATACGACCTGTTGTATAAGTAGCCTGACGTAACAGAGCAGCGCCAATACCCTGGTAAAGACCTAGTGGACCTTCTTTAGTCACTACTGTCTGTATGCAATGAAAAGAATTGCGAAACTCTTTCTTTCCACTGCCAGCTCCAGATATTTGCATACGTGTCTTAATTAAATCGAATGGCTGCACAATCATTGTGGCTCCCATACCGGCTGAACCGCCAAATACAAATTTCAGTCCCGTTGGAATGCTCGCCTTAGTTTGTTGTTTTTGGGCATCATTCTCTGTTTGTTGATTAGACATACTGGCGCCTCTTGTAATACAACGTAATTTTCTTGAACTTTTCTCTTTCAGTCGACTTCTCCGCTGTTGGTTTCTTTATTATGTGTTTTTAAATTAGTACAAATATTATTTCACTGCCACTTGTTACAAATTCTAGAATTCCAAATAGACAAGCAAACAAGTAAACAAATTGTAAAATTAACAAAAAGTTGCAACAAATCGATTAGCAAAAAACACAAAGCACTGAATAATGGCTGATAGATTCACTGATGAACCTGAATATGTAAACATGCAAACGTATAAGTACATATACTTATGTATGTACGTACTTATGTATGCCTGTATCCAAGTATTTTTTCAATTGTTAAGACCACAGTCATATGTTTAGCTACCACTTACCCCTCTCATTTCAAGCGGAAAATGAAATCAAATGAATGGAAAAAAACAAAACACACAAACGGCGTCGTGATTGCGCAGGCCACAAAATTAAACTGTCACGATGGGCGAAGAGTATCGTACTGAATATGCTTCCACAGAAGCTCTCATGGCACTCAGCATATACAACACATAGAGAGATACTTATTTATTAACTAATGTATATTAATTAATGAACTGACATTTTAGGGAATACAGCAACAATTTAAAAATTTTATTTTACAATTTTTTACTTCACAACATGATTGAAACTGGAACCACTCCACTACTGCTCCAACAAATGTACAGAGAAAAAATTATTGTCTCATGAAATTCCAGCAGATAAAATATATAGCAAACAGCTGTTCAGAGTGACCGTTGTGAGGCTACTGGCAGTAATCAAAATGGAGACCATCAAACATGACAATCTTATTGCACTTAAGTATATAATAACATATTTCATTTTAACTTACCTGTATTAAATAGTGTCATAATGCTGATTTCAATGAAGGCTCACGTTTTGAAAAAAATATAAAATAATTTTCCCGCAATTTTTTTATAAGGAGTTTGAAAATTGCATTCTTTACGTTGTTGTATTCTCTTTGCCTTACAAGGGTCTCACTCTTTCATTTGGTCATTTCTTTTTTATATTATTAGCTGTTAAAAAACTTTTATAATATATAAATATTATATATGTATGTAAGTGATATTTTTAGTCGGAGAGCAACCATCCAGTTCACTTAAAATATACAACGGCTATATATTTCTATATAGCCTATATATTTCTAGAGTCTTCTATTTTATTTTATTTGCGTTTCTTAATTTAGATTTTTATCTGTTTTAACTGTTTTTGCGTTAATAGTACAAGCAGAGTACATCGCTCAAGAAAAACTATAAATTTTTGCGGACGAAACACTGTGAGGTATTAGTTAATATAGTTGTATCAATAATTATGCCGTGTTCGTTCAAGCGAGGAGCGAAATCGCTGAAATGTTCCATTTTTGCTTATCCGCACTCTACCGTACACCGTCACCGAATTCGCAATGGCACAAAATTATTTTCACAAAACACTATTTCGCATAAGAGATTGTTAGAAAATCGTCTAACATTTTTCTGACGACACGGTAACACTACGAAGATTTCTTATAAAATGAGAGTTTTTCTGAAAAGTTGAGAGAGACAAATAAATTTTGTATCAGGGATGGTAAATACGGAATTGAAACTTATATAAATAACCTGAACTTGACACATACAGTAGTATAGCTTTAAGTAAAATTTTTATATATCCCAAATTTTTCACAAAATTGCGCTTCGTTAAGTGTCTAGAGCAATTTGATTTTGTTATCCACATTATTATGATAAATTAAAATATAAGATGATTGTCTCGCTGCCATATCAATAATTGGAGTCATGAAGATGTTCGTTTATTTTATGTGATTTTAAAGCCGACTTAAAGAAATCCATATAAGACTTTAGGCAATCGCTGAATTTCCAATTAAATTTTTTTGTCATCTTACTATTGGTTCAATATTAGTTTAATATACTTTCAAATTAACGCCGAAAATTACCGTTTACATAATATTTCAACGGCACACAATTTAAAAACAAATGTGATTCACGTATTTGATACAATTGAGTTAAATCATTAATTTAATGACGTAGAACTATATAACTAGCAGCAAAAGAGTGTAATAATAAAATTCGACATTTTTTAGGGAACGTGAATTTCAGGAAGAACTAGCTCTGTGCTGGCAAACACTATACATTTAAATCTATAGTCCATAAAGTGTAAAGTTCAGGAGTTCTTCCTTAATTTCATTTTGAAATTTGGCATTTATTTCTAAACGGAAAAATATTCCTGCAGACATTATCTGTAGAAATTTTTTTGCATGCGCCCAAAAGGAAAATAAACTTTATATATGTACATATATCAAGTTACAATAAACACGAAATGTAAAAAATTCTGCAACAGAATAATTATCTGTAGAATAAAAAATCTACACTAGCACTTAGGGCATCACTTTACAGTGATAGGCATGTGCCAAAAATTCTATGTACCTTTTTTCGAACCGCGTACCAGTTTATAAAAAATTTCCTTACACATTTACTAACCTGAATTTCCGTAAGCTTTTATACCTACAATTTTTATGAAAATGTGAAATATAGGTAGAACTCCGTACTAGGTTTCACAAGGAGTTCAGTCTATATCTACAAAAAGGTTACTAATGCAAAATTAAGCAGAAATTGTTGGTGTAAAATCGCACCCCTTTATTAAAAACAGGTAACTATTACATGGATGGGAATATTGTAAAACTGATGTAAAACTACGAATTGAAAATGTTCAAAACAATCACAGCAATTTTTCTTATATTCTGTAAAGGCAAAATTTGATTTTCATACTGAAAAGTATTCAGCAAATTTAGCCATTAAAATATCATAAGTAGAAAACCCCACAATTAACCGCTCACAACATTGAAAATAAGAATCACCAATATTTCGATAACGTAGGTTCTCAAATGCTAATGCTTACAACGGAACATTAGCGACCTTAACACGAAGTTCTCTTGAAAAATAATGATTCATATGAATTTATTTATGTTGTCAAAACGTTTTGGGAAGTGAGCTGTTATAATTCTTAAAGTGCCATTGCCATCCCTGGCATTTATATGTTTTTGTCTTTTATGAAATACAACGCACAGTGCTACGACATCAAACAAAATTGGACAAATATATATGTGGAGGAGATTTCTCGTAGCCGCAAAACAGGTTTATTATAAAAACTGTTTCATTTAACAAAGCAGCTGTAGGCAGAGTAACAACTCTCGGGTCGTCATATTTATTTTTTTAGTGCGGCCATGTTGGTGTTTCGTTGCTAGACCTTCGAGATTTTGACATCTCGCTATCGCACATGTTGCTATGTATGTATGTACGTATGTCTAAGTAGTATTTGCTTTTTTGTGAAATTTTCATTGATGAGGGAGTTTCGTTTTTAGAGTTATGATTTTATAGCACGGTAGCTTTCTTTAGTGAAAGACCTTGTTAGTTTGGCGTTATGAATATATTCGAGGCCAAATAAATCACCACCAGCGGTTATCAAGCTGTTGATGGAGTAACTTATGTAAATAAACAAATCTATAGACAGTTCTTCGTATTAAGTATAAATGAATATGTATCTACATACATACATATGTACATACTTACGTACAAAACCCCACGGAATTAATGTTTTGAACGTCCCATAAAATATTTTTTAATGTATTTTTGGTCTGTAGAACAAACCACTGTGTTGTGTAGTGGCGCTCAATGTATATAAAAACATATGTATGTACATAAAAATCAAATATGTATGTATGTATACAATAAGAAAATTAAAAAAAAATGTACATAAGGAAATGTTATCAAAAGCAATCACCTTTAGTTTGACAACGTTAGGAAAACTTGGGATATTAGAAGAAAGCATTTACTTACATATTTCACTTATTTACATACATACATACATACATATGTATGTATGTATTTAATGGCGCTTTTGGTTCCAAAAAAGATACATACTTATATATACTTAAGTATGTATGTAAATAATATGCCGTTTCGAAGATACATATGTATGTATGTACATAAGTATGTATACATACATAAGCGGAAATGTAGTGTTCTTTTAATAGTAAAAACTTATTAGAAAAAGGATTTAACTTTTTAAATTAAGGGAATGAACATATGTATGTATGTATGTAAGTACATATTTTTTTATTGATCAGTATAGAGATATATGTAAGTACATACATATACATATGTATATGTAAGTAAATATGTATGGACGTATGTAAGTATGTATGTATGTACATATGTACATAAGTATATATTTTGCAAAAAGAAGGCACCGTAAGTCGTGATTCCCACTGACCAGATTATTTAAGAACCATATTTGAGTCTAAATAGTGAAAAATCAATATGTATGTACTTACATATGTACCCATGTATATATGTATGTATGTATGTACATATGTACTTATATTGATAGAGTTTATTTAAAAGCAGCACAAATTCTTGCATGTACATACATACATACATACTTATGTACTTACATTCATACTTACATATGTACATACATACATACTGATGTAAGTATGTAGTTAGATCTTTATACACTTACAACACCAAATTTCTTCTAGAAGGTGTTTATCTCCTCCTAGGCAGGCCTATCTACGCCTATAAGTATATAAGTACATACATATGTATGTACATAAGTACATATGTATGTATGTATGTACATAAGTACATATGTATATACATACATAATTTGCTTATCGAGAAGTCAGAACTGAGTATACATACATACATACATACTTATGTACATAAATATGTACATACATAAGTATGTATGTACATACATATGTACATACTTAAGTACGTATTTCTTTTTATTAAATTAAGCACAAACGTCACATGCAACATTGTTCTGCCAATACTTAATTATGTTGTGGCAAGTCTACTAGTGTGAGACTGCTGAAAAAAGTCTTGAGGATGTGTTTATCGAAAATTTCTAATTTTAGTGTATGTAACCTTGACAATGAACCACAAACAAGAATACATATACATATGTATATGTACATAAAAACGTAAATAGTACATACATATGTAATTATTTACAAATTGTAGGTATGTTACTTTCTCTCTGCTCTATAATTTGTTTAATTATTCCGCCTGTGTGAAACTGTTTCAATTTATATTTTCTCTCTGTAATTGAGAAAAATTGTTCTCTGGTATTGCAAAATACAAGATTATTGAGCAAAATAGTGATGAAAAACTCAGTACTACTTACTGTACTATTTTCAGTACTTTTTCATCCAAAAATAAAGTAGCTGAGCTCACTACTCCTTATTATTAGTACTATTTTTGTTATGCCCTTTTTTGTGTTTCGAGATCTTGCGTTACCAATTTCTTATGCATTAAAAATATTGCCTACATGCTTGCGAGATGCAGGGTACACATAAGATGAGCATATATACATACATATATATATATATATATATATATATATATATATATATATATATATATATATATATATATATATATATATGTATATATATATATATATATATATATATATATATATATGTATATATATGTATATATATATATATATATATATATATATATATATATATATATATATATATATATATACATACATACATACATACATACATACATATGTATGTATGTATTTAATGGCGCTTTTGGTTCCAAAAAAGATACATACTTATATATACTTAAGTATGTATGTAAATAATATGCCGTTTCGAAGATACATATGTATGTATGTACATAAGTATGTATACATACATAAGCGGAAATGTAGTGTTCTTTTAATAGTAAAAACTTATTAGAAAAAGGAGTAACACAATAACTTTGAGAGAGAGTGGTCGCAAAATTTTTAAGCTCCGATATATTTAATAATTTCAAACTTAATTTTAACATTAAAATTAGCAAAATTAAACAAATAAAAGAAGTAACTCTTTAACTTTTTGTAAACGAGGTCTGCAATTGTTGATATTAAGAAGAGTATTAGTATCAAATAAGTATACTAATTAAAAAAAAGAAACTAAAACACAAAAATTCAACAAAAACAAAAACTAAAACTTGTCGTTCACTCTTAACATTGAACAAGCGAAAGTACATATGTACATAAACATAATTTAAAATAAATAACAACACAAAATAGTTAAACAAAACAAAAAGAAAATAAAACATCTTAAGTTCAATGTATACTTCTAAACTGAGAAGTCAAAACAACAGTAAAAAAATCAGTAAACAACAGAAACTGAGAAAGCAACAACAAACTTCAAATATTATGGAGAATTCAATAGCAGCTCCCGCGCCAAGACGATTAAGAGAAGTGATCCAAACATCATTAATTGAAAATACCCCGAATTCCCGTAGCCGTACAAACGCAGAATCTCTTTACTCAAATAATGTAATACTACATTTACACCTACGCAAAATCTAATAGATTTCAGCTGAAATCTCGAAGAAAATCTCTGCCGTTTAGACCACTGCTTTTTGACGTATTATTGGATTTCATTTTCATAACAAACAGCTGACTAAAGAAAGAATAAAAAATTGTTAAAAAAATGGAAGGGAAAAACAATATTTTAATATATTATACCTCTACATATAAAAAAATGCAAATGAAGCTGGTAAGAAAAAACAGTAAGAAAAAACAGCAGCATTTGTTACCGCAAATCTTTTGTTTCTACCGCGCTTTTTTCCTTACAAGTGTCTAAATTTTCTTATTCAGCGCTGTATATTTCAGTATAATACCAAAAAATACACAGTTGCATCATTCAGTATTGGAAGATTTTGTGAGATTTTGCCAAAATCTAGTTCGTAAGTAGATTTTGTTTTGTATGGGAAATCTGGTAGATAAGAGCTAGATTTCCCTCAAAATCTCATAAGTACTAGATTTTGCGTAGGTGTAAATGTAGTATAAGCTCTCCGCTCAAGCTGATGCAAATTATGGATAATCGATTTGAAAAATTAAGTGAACAATTACAGAAATCCATACAAACTATGTTTCGTGAGTGTGAGAGCCGTTTACTGAGTGAGATAGATAAAAGTTTTAATAGCATTAAAGGCCGTGTCACATAAAACTTTGTAGCGTTGCGTGACGTTTTTAACTTTGAGAGAAAAGCGTAACGCAAAAGGTGTATGACACAATGAAAACTTTGACACAACGCGCGCATTGTATGTTTACCAAAAAGGTGGTTATGAATTTTGCTAATTATTTTTTATTATAAAAATTAAAGTCAAAATATTATTTGCTTTTGTGTGTTTATTTTGTTATCACCTATTGTAGTTTATTGAAAATACACCACTATACCATATAAAGCTTTTAATTGTCATCAATTCATTTGTTTTTTGGATTTTCAAATACATACATACATACATATGTATGTATTCATATAAAAAGTTAAAATATTATTAATAATACGCTGCCACTGATTTTTTACAATAAAATAATCTTATGCTATATACTTACATATAGCATGCAAATAGGTACTATTTTATAAATTTGTTTTAAAAAAACAAGCTCCTATTCTTTAACAGGAAATAAATTTTAAATATAAAAAAATAAGTATTTTTCATATCACATCACATTTTCATATCATATTCCAACATACATACATACATACATAACTTTGATTGTCAAAGCACGCAAAAAGTTGAGAGTTGCCGAACTTTTTGCGTCACGCTGCGTTAAAAGTGTTTTATGTGGCATGTTTCGTATAAGTATGTACATTTCAACTTAAATGTCAAAGCGAAGCTGTAACGCAACGCGAAGCAAAAGTTGTATGTGACATGGCCTTAAAAAAGAACTGCATTGTGTTACTGAAAGAGTCGAAAAATTGGAAACAGTCGCGGTAAACATAAAAAGTATGCAAGACGAAATAAAAGCTTTGAAATCTAAAGTTAAACAACAAGAAAATATAAATGTTGCTTGTGAATTAAGGCTTAATGAAATTCCTTACAAACCTAATGAGAACTTATTAGACATTTTTGATAAAATCTGCAAAACAATTAATACTTCGGTTCCAGCAATTAAAAGGATTTATCGGCTACAAAATCAAAATAATAAACATAGATCAGACTCGAGAGATGCGGTAATAATTGTCAAGTTTTGGACCCCTTATGATAAAAACTATTTCTTGAAAACACTTTCTAATTGGCGTAAAGGTAATCCGCGGTTTTTCTTTTCATTGAGACATATTGGAGAAAATTCTGACAACAAATTTTATGTTAATGAAAATCTTACGTCCACAAACTTTAAAATTCTACGTGCAGCTACTCGCCTTAAAAAAGATAAGCACATACATAGTGCTTTTACTATACGCGGCTTGGTTTACATAAAAATGACTTCCAATGACCAAGCAATATGCATTGATGACATGGAGCATCTCAACAATTTATTTCGAGCCTCCGACGGACCTTCTGCTGCTTAAAAGGAATCCTAATATTAAAATCATATTAATATCAGTTATTTTAGCTATATTTAATTTTTTCATTGCTGTTTATTTTGCTAATAATGCTTATACATTATCCAGATATGGAAATTCATTATACTCCTCGTGCGTTACTTCCTCTTACCTTACAGTTAACATTAATGAATAATTTAAATAATAATAGGGTTCATTCTAGAGACGGGATTGGGACGATGGTAAAAGTTTTGGCTAGCCAAAGGAGAGGTATCAAAATCTGTCACATCAATGCCCAAAGCTTAAGACCTAAGATTGAAGAGTTTAGATTAATCTTTGAAAACTCTGGCGTTGATTTGATATGCGTATCCGAAACATGGTTTAAACCAGATTTCACTGATTTATCAATTTCTTTGCAAGGATACAATATCAGGAGGGTTGATAGAAATGGGTATGGAGGTGTGGCAATTTATGTTAAAAAAGGAATCGCAATTAAAGTCCTCAGTAAATCTACAGATAATGTTACTGGTGCTGATAGATCCGGAAATCTGCTAGAATATTTACTTCTTGAAGTAAGCTGTGAGGGAAGAAAACTACTTTTAGGTTGTGTCTATAGACCTAATAATCGTATTTGTATTGAGAGATTCATGAGCACTTTGGAAACATACACTGTCACATATGAAGATGTAATTATTACAGGCGATTTTAATTCTAACATCCTAGTAAACCCCAGTCTAATTGACAGCATGCTTACACTTGGCCTTAATTCCCCAAACACAATCAATGCTACACATTTTACAAGCACCAACAACACACTACTTGACCTTTTCTTCGTCAGTGATATTTCGAAGGTGTTGCTTTATGACCAACTGTCTGCATCTTGCTTTTCACGTCATGATCTAATTTTCATGACGTATAATTTTCAGTTGAATGTGCCTGACCAATTTGTTAAATATCGGGACTTTAAAAACATTGACTATGTTAGATTAGAAGAAGAATTTCGCAGCATTGATTGGAGTGTGATATATAACTTAATTTCTATTGACGATCAACTCTCTTTTCTGCAGTGCAACCTAAACTACTTATACGATCTTGTAGTTCCCTTAAGAACGAAAATTGTAAATAGGCATAATAAGCCCTGGTTCACTCACGACATTGAACAGGCGATTAATCGCAGAGATCTTCTATATGCCCGATGGAAACGTTTTAGAACCACAGAGTTGCATGACGAATATCGTGCATCACGTAAGATTACCAACAGTTTAATTAAAAAAGCCAAGTCAGACTACTATGCTACTAAGTTTTCTACTGCCATAGGCTCGAAGAAAACTTGGCAAACGATTCGAGAAATTGGCGTTGGCAGTCCTGGTAGCCAAGAACCTTGTGCTGTCGATGCAAACACCTTAAATGACCAGTTTCTGAATACTCCAATTGGACAACCAAACTCTGATTACTACCATTTCTCCAATGATATTTTAAACAATAATTTCAATTTCGCAAATGTAAGTCAATGTGATGTCTTATCCAGCCTACTATCAATAAAATCCAATGCAGTTGGTGTGGATGGGATAGATCCTAGGTTTTTGAAAATTCTCATTCCAAGACTTCTTCCTTTTATAACATTTGTTTTCAACAAGATTCTTACTACCAACCGCTATCCCAAAATTTGGAAGCTTGCTAAGATTATTTCTATTCCTAAATCTAGTTCTGATTACAGGCCGATAGCAATCTTGCCGTTTTTATCTAAAGCCTTTGAAAGATTAATTCATAACCAAGTTATACAGTATCTTGAAACCAACAATTTACTTACTGACCGGCAATCTGGTTTTCGTAAAAATCATAGTTGTATAACGGCCCTCGTAGATGTTGCTGAAGATATAAGACAACAGGTAGACTGCGGTAACGTTACATTTTTAGTTCTCCTGGATCATTCCAGAGCATTTGATACGGTGGACTATAACATTTTGTGTCTTAAACTTAAACACATGTATAGATTTGCATCAACTGCCACAGATCTAATATATTCATATCTAACCAATAGATATCAATATGTTGAGACAGCTACCTCTGTTTCAAGCTTTTTGCCGTTAAGTCGAGGTGTTCCACAAGGTTCGATCTTAGGCCCTCTACTTTTTTCGCTATACGTGAATGATCTTAAGGATAAACTCGAATACTGTAGGGTTAGATTGTATGCAGATGACGTTCAGCTTTATATCAGTTGCAGCAAGACCGATGTTGATGATTGTGTAAGGACTTTAAACCAGGAGTTAGGTATCATTCATGAATGGGCCACCGCTAATGGGCTAGCAATTAATCCCACTAAGTCCAAATGTTTGATTATTAAAAAAAAGTTATTAAAACTTGACTGTAATCCTATTTTAATTTTAAATAACCAGGCCATAGATATTGTTAACTCTGCCAAGAATCTCGGTGTATACTTTAACAACACTCTGACTTGGTCTAATCACATTAACTATGCCTGCGGTCGAGCGTTCTCAATGTTAAGGAATCTTTGGCAAACTCAATATTGTACTCCAATTAAAATTAGAATACTTCTTGCAAAGTCTTATTTAATACCTATCTTATTGTATGGCTGTGAATTATTTGCCAGCTGCGATAGTGAAAGCAAAAGGAAACTTAATGTGGCGTTTAATAACATTATTAGGTATGTATATGGTCTAAGAAGATATGACCATATCTCACCCTATGTAACTTTACTTTACGGCATTAGCTTTGATGATTTTTTAAGAGTGCGAGTTTTACTGTTTATGCACAAAATTATATATACACACCAGCCCAAACATCTCCATGAACGTTTAAACTTTTCAACACTTGATAGGGGCAAAAGAATTCTAGCATTTGGTCATCGTACATTGATTTCTAAATACCATTTCTTTATTCATGCTATCAGTCTCTGGAATGGAATCCCCTATAGATCACAAAGCATTAGTAACGCACGTCAATTCAGGAAATGTATTTTGTGTCATTTCTCACGTTGAATAGCAATGCATATTTTTCAAATTTTGAGGTTATAAATTTACTTTTTTTATTGTTTTAGCTTGTTTTTTCGAATTTTGTAAACTCTGTAAGTAATTTTAATTGTATTTTATTTTTTTTATTTTATTAAAAATTGTATTGTTTTCAGCTTGTATACTTTTTGTAATTAATTTTTATCATATTATATTTTATATTTTATTTGAAATCACTTGCAATTTATAATAGACTTAATTAAATCTAGTACAATTTTTTTTTTATTATTTCTTATTTGTCGATCTATTATATGTATTTGCGTATGCTTAGTTCCATACTGCAATATAAGACTTAAGTCTTGTGTATGGGACGTCGAAAAAAAAAAAACATAAATAAATAAAATAAAAATAAAAACATATATATATATATATATATATATATATATATAAATATATATATATATATATATATATATATATATATATATATATATATATATTTATTTATATATATGTATATATATATATATATGTATATATATATATATATATATATATATATATATATATATATATATATATGTATTTGTATATATCTATATACAAACATATATACAAATATATATATATATACATATATATATATATATATATATATATATATATATATATATATATATATATATATATATATATATATATGTGTGTGTGTGTGTGTGTATGAATGTATATATATATATATATATATATATATATATATATATATATATATATATATATATATATATATATATATGTCTTTGTATATATCTATATACAAATATATATAGAAATATATATACATACATACATACATATACATATATATATGTGTGTATATATATATATATATATATATATATATATATATATATATATATATATATATATATATATATATATATATATATATATATATATATATGTATATATATATATGTATATATATATACATACTATATATATATATATATATATATATATATATATATATATATATATATATATATATATGTATATATATATATGTATATATATACATATATATATATATATATATATATATATATATATATATATATATATGTATATATATATGTATGTATGTATGTAGAGTGTCCCTTAAATTTAAATATTGGAAATGTTAAAGCGGTACCCGATAATTTTTTTCTATTTGACTTCAGTACAATTCATATGTAATTTTACGCCCCTACGACGACGCCTTCCCTAAGCGACGGGGCCTTGAAAATTAAAATATGAGATTTTTTTTTATTGTTGTATTGATTTTGAAATAAAAAATTTAGTTTTTTCTTATTTTGATAAAAAAGAACTGGTATACCTGGATATGAAAAATAATTTTTTTTATTATACACTATCCCGATGTGTGCCAATGATTGGGAACGGAGAGATGCATCAAGAACGAATATATTTGTATTGATTTTTTGTTTTAGTTGAAATCCATTACTTTTCAATTAAAAAAGTATTATTTATTTAATTTTTTCAGAGAAAACAAGTTTGTATTCAAATAAAAATAAAAAACGCATAATCAAAATTAAAATAAGGAATTCAACAAAACTTATGATAAAGAAAGCATTAGGGTGCAGTAAATATTCTTTTTTAAGATGTTTTTTTGCAATTTGGATGCATTTTTCGATATATATATATATATATATATATATATATATATATATATATATATATATATATATATATATATATATATATATATATATATATATATATATATATATATCTATATATATAAAATTGGATGTGTGTATGTATGTATGTATGTATGTATGTATGTATGTATGTATGTATGTATGTATGTATGTATGTAACGTAATGGCTCCAAAACGGTTGGGCCGATTTTGACGAAATTTTCAGGGAACCTTTAGAATACTCGGGCGGGTGACACTGTGAAGTCCGATTTTTTATTTTCGGTCTGTGGGCGGAGCGGCGTGACAAAATCCAATTTTCATATTGCACCACAAATGACATATACATATATTTATTTTTTGTGCTTTTTTACTTTATTTTACTTTTTTTTGGAAAGCCGTTGTCATGTTCTTCTAAACGAGATATCAAACTCTTAAATCGGTTATGTAGTTCCGAAGATATTTTGAGCTGACGGTGTCAGCTATATGCACATAAAAATTATGTGTATGTTCGTGGTCGCTAAACTCAAAAACTACTGGACCGATTTTGATCAAATTTTATATGCATGCTCTATGGGCCGTGAGGAGTGTTTCTGTGTAGTTTGAAGTTCGTCCAACAGATGGCGCAATACTTAGTTTTGTATGTGTGTTTTTGCACCGTAACTCAAGAACTACTGCACCGATTTTGACCAAAGTTTATATACATTTTCTATGGGACGTGAGGAGTGTTTCCGTGTAGTTTGAAGTTCGTTCGACAGATGGCGCAATACTTAGTTTTCTGTGTGTGTTTTTGCACCGTAACTCAAGAACTACTGCACCGATTTTGACCAAACTTTATATACATGTTCTATGGGACGTGAGGAGTGTTTCTGTGTAGTTTAAGTTCGTTCGACAGATGGCGCAATACTTAGTTTTGTGTGTGTGTTTTTGCACCGTAACTCAAGAACTACTGCACCGATTTTGACCAAACTTTATATACATGTTCTATGGGACGTGAGGAGTGTTTCTGTGTAGTTTGAAGTTCATCCGACAGATGGCCCAATATTTTGTTTTTTGTGTTTGGCCCAATAGAGATTAGCGCGATAAGCCTATGTTGCGTTTTGCTGAAGGCGTTGGGTCCTTAACCAGCGTGTAGTGGGGTTAATTAGCCCGATACCTTTTTCTTGCTATGTCGATTTAGTGCAAATTTGAAGGCAAAACAAGGTTTGCCCGGGTCAGCTAGTATATATATATGTATATATATATAAAAATATTACGAATTCACTCTGCTTCTATTGAAAAATATTTTATAACTGTTTAATATGTACGTCAATCAGATTGCAAGTGATCTTCCAACACTTCCATAACGCAAGTTCACAAGATGATAACGACTACAAAAATTATTAAGAATGTGTTGTAACGAATAAGCGCATACAAAGCAATGAAGCCACTAATGCACTTTGAACTACTTCTAATTTTGCTTGCTGGGATGTAATAAAAACAATATGTCGCAAAAACGTTTGCATATCCTAAGGAGCCACATAATATACTTTTTTTTTAACGTGAAAGCTTTTTTGAAGCTTTAAAACGTTGCATGAGATACCTCAAACAGATATTAAAATGTGCACAAAACTGGAATTGTTCACCTTGCATTCTAAATCATCTGAATTGTTCGCATCCTCCTTATGATGCTTACATAAGTAGAGAAGTAGAGAGTAGACCTAATTCCCGCATATTACGCGTCAAGGCGTTTTACGCTTTTGTGCTTTGTAACTTGTAACATGTAACTACTCTGAAAGTAGTCACTATAAAGTTTAATCAAAAAGTAGTTCATTCTATCAAGTTATTATTTCAGTGGTTAAGTTTTCATTAAATTATTGTTTCATGCTCAGACTGGGTAAATATGTTGCTCTTTCCGGTAAAGAGTATATTTTTCCAATAAAAAAAAAAATAAAATAATAATAATGGCGACAATCACACGTCGTACAAAAATCAAAAGGATACGTCCTAGACTTGGAAATCCTTATATTATCAAGAGAGATTCCTGCTAATATATTAATTAATTCTCCGTTCCTTAGACAGATACTGACTATAAAAAATATGGTTCGCAGTCTGAATAAATTTCGTTTTTATCAGGGCGAGGGTAGATATACTTATTGCAACCTACGATTATTATACTACTATATATTTAGATTATTCCATCTCGGGATATGTCTTTACATTTGTCTATCATCTGAAATCATATTTAAACATTAATGGCATATAATTAATTATCTATCTCAAGAAGTCAGTTTCATTGATATTAAAAGTATTATTCTTTGTTGTATTTTAATCCAAATTCGTGAACTTTTAAAACAACATCCTTTATTTCCCCAATAGTATTGGCCAGTATATATAAATTGCTTGGGGAATAAAATTTCTGCATCAGTTTGAATATTTTTTTAATTTTTTCACTTTTATTGCGTGTTTGAAAGGATGAAATCATCGCAGTGACAAAAAAAAAATAAAAATGAATGTGAAGTGAAAATTATAAACATTTTTATGTTCAAGGACTTTTGTAGAACTTTAGGTTCTACAAAAGTCTCTTTCACAAAAGAGAAAAAAAACTATCAGTTTTTAACAAGAGCTCTATTAGAAAGAAAATTGTATGTACTTGGGCGAACATGATAAAAAAATAACAAAACAAATAATAGAAAATGCATTCGTTATTGTAAATTGTGCTGACATTTTATTTGAAGACAAGCAGCTGCTACACTTTGCTCCAGTAATCGTGTTATATTCTTGCAACAGTTTTACATGAGAAATCATTATTGCCAGATGGTGTATCTCTATTGTCCGGCCGGTTAAAACCAGACCAAAAATCAAACTTAGTAGTCCAGCTTCTGTAATACAGTAGAAAGAGGCCTCCAAAGAAGTCAATAAGAACTAAAACTTGTATCTGGAAATAGTGCAGATCTGGACCATCCAAAAATATTTCTGGGTTATGAGATGTTTATAAAATTATTTTTTTGGAAATTAATTTTTTTTTTTTTTTTTAAGAGAAGTTACACTCAGGCAATTAATGCCTACTACTTAAATTATGGTGTTACTTCTTTTGTGAAAGGGATAGGGTAGAGAGGACAGGTGGTGAAGTTAGAAGACGGAGAGAGCGGGAGAGAGAGTTTTTAATTTCTGTGTTACAACTCAGCTATTCCGCGTTGATTTAATTATTATTATTATATTTTTTTTTTTATAGCAGAGTTGCAGCGTCTCTGATGTTAATTAAGTAGTCGCATTTTTTTTAGTCTCCTTAAGCTGTTTGTATTGTGTGTAGCCATTTTATTAATTGTTTTACTTCGCCGACGGTTCTTGCTAACAATACCGACCAAGGAGGGCGCTTGATACAGTAAAACATTGGCATAGAGCATGAAATTGCTGTTACCAGTGGTTATGCCTTCATCACTTAAACAACAGTACAACAACAATTAACACAACTCCACACTAAGCAGATCAGAAAAACTCATGATGTTAATTTTTTTTATTTTATTTATGACTTGTCTTGAACAGGATACGAACCCGGTTCTCGTCAGTCATAAATTGCTTTGTAGTCAACGCGCTAACTACTTCAGCCAACAGCTGAATAAGGGCGTATATATTTTTTTAACTTCCTATTTATTAGATTTGAAGTCATCTTTACAATAGGGGTGCCTCAGGGGAGTATACTGGGGCCAGTTTTGTATTTGATTTATACCTGTGATATGCCTTTGAGCAGTAATATCCTCACCTCTACATTTGCCGATGATACAGCCTGCCTTAGTATGCATGAAAACCCTCACGAGGCATCCCGTTATCTTCAGCAACATATTAACCTGTTGGAATTGTGGTTGAACTTATGGAGAATAAAAGTAAATGAACAAAAGTGTGTTCATGTTACATTTACCCTACGAAGAGATACTTGTTCCCCCATTCAAATCAACAATCAAGTTGTTCCTCAACATTCACATGTGAAATATCTTGGTATTCACCTCGACCGACGGCTTACATGGAAACACCACATTGACTCTAAGCTGACACAAATGAAGCTTAAATTAACCCAGATACATTGGCTGATTGGTAGAAATTCTACCCTCAGTCTAGATTGTAAACTTTTAATATACAAGTCGCTTTTGAAGCCGATATGGTGTTACGGAATTCAGCTATGGGGCACTGCTTCAGCTTCCAATGTAGAGAGAATCCAACGAATGCAAAACAAAATATTAAGGTTAATAACTACGGCTCCATGGTACTTGAAAAATTCTATTTTACATCGTGATTTAAATATGCCACTTGTGACCGCTGAAATTGCAAAATATGCTGGAAAATATTGAACAAAACTCGAGTTCCATCCTAATCCCCTTGCTCGTAACATCTTGAACTTTCCTGGACACATCCGCTTAAAAAAGAGGGACACTACGGCATTAATACGCAACTCTCCAGATGAAATTCTTTGAAAATATTTTTTGTGCGTAACATGAATTTTATGTATTATTAATTATTATCACTAAGTTTATGTCCGACACTGGTTGGGCCTAATAATTATTTATATATTTAAGATTTGAACACTTATTGTTAGTTCAATTATTTGAAGATACAATAAACATATATTAGCGTGAAAAAAAAAAAAAAATCTTTACAATGTTAAGAATAAACTGCACAACAGGTGTTTATCATACCAGAGCACTTTAATGTATATACGAGGGACCTCAACAAACACGTGGTATTTTTTTTATGAAAAACAAGTTTTTGGGTAAAGAGATAAACTTTTTTCCAATTTCTGGTGGTCGTTGGAGTTGAATCCCTTTCCGCCGAGCCATTTCTTCAGGTTCGGAAACAAAGAATGATTAGTCAGGGCTAAATCCGAAAAATAGGGTGAATAAGGAAGCGATTCGTAGCCTAATTGATTGAATTTCGCCATGGAAGCTAAACATGTGTGCCCCCTACATTGTCCTTGTGGAAAATAACTTTCTTTGGCCAATAAGTTGTATGTAATCAATCTGGCTTATACCCAGTGCATCCTAAAAATCATCTTGTCCTTCGTTGGCCCCGATTTACCCTAAAAAACCTATTTTGACTGCTTTTTGATCTCTGTTGTTTTGTGTTGCATTCACGTTTCGTCACTGTTACGAAACGGCACGGAGCTCTTCCATATTTCAGTTGAACAGAGCCAAAAACTCCTGCGAAGTTGATACTTGATTTGTTTGTGGCACCTATTTGCCAAAAGTTTTCTTATACCCCAGTGATCATTCAAAATAGAAACCACTAAGCCGTGTGATGTGCCTGTGGCTTAAACGATTCCCTGTATTTTCTCTTTTCGATCGGGCAACACCGTATCGTGAAGTTTCTCAATCGTTTCGGGTGCAGAGACCTCAATGGGCATCCAGAACGTTCGTCATATTCAGTGTTTGTACGGCCACAATTAAACTCAGTGAACCACTTTTTTTACTATTGAAATGGATGCTGCAGAATTCCCATAGTATTTATCAAGTTTAGCCTTGGTTTGAGTCCTGCTTTTTTATCCCCAAAAACTAAGTAGCGCAGCTTGTTGAAATTCTGGGACAAGTCAACTGACAGATGTCTGTTGACAGGAGCAGTGTTGCCATTTCAGTTAAGAGAAGGGAAGTTCAACAAGTCAAGGAATTATTGAACTAGTCTCATATGTATATGAAAAGAATTATTATTATTATTATTATTTAATTTTTACCATCCCTCTCGCAAAAATTTTAATTTATTGATTTCACCCAAATTATAAACAATTATTCTAACTATTTTTGCAATGGTGTTGGTATGTAAATGTGTGTGTATCGGACAATGAATGACTAAACTATTTATCGATGCTTAAACGCTACGCTTTCACACGAAATTTACTTACAAAATGTCATAAGTATCATATGCTTTGTGTGTACAGAGATTTTGTATTTTACAACAGGGATATAAAAGCGATTACTTATTGTTATTCACTGGTGTGATGTAGATGAATCTCTCACAATTTGTGCTTCATCATGTTATTTTAAAGCCAATCCCAACCATTATTTGGCAATAATGTATTCAAAAAAATTTCTTTTATTAAAATTATAAAGCAAACACAATCCTACTCTAAACCTACTTTAAGGGATTATTTTCAAAAGTTAATATTAAACTTTAAATATCTTTTTAAATGTAGTCACATTTTCGCCTTCACTAAGGGACATTATATAGTCTGTAGTGATTTGTTCAATAATTAAGAAATTATTTAAAATTTATGTATAAGATATACAAATATTTTTGATAATGAATAATATGAAAGCAAAAATATTCTCAGCCGGAATAATCAAGTTTTTGTTTAAGCCATTACAGAAGTCATGTGTTCAATGCGAATTTTCTGTTTTTGTGATTCTTACTTCGGTGGCAGCTTGGCAAGCCAGTGCTATAATTGCTTTGTGAAATAAGTAGTTAGTGAAGGAGAACCTGCTACTCTCCGGTCTTGCAAGATACGCATCGGTTCCAAATCTCACTTCGTAGTTGATCCGAACAAGCTTACGCTAAAATATTTGTGGCAAATTTCTATGTCGCTATCTATCGATTTTGTATTATTGCCATTATTTTTCGTATAACTTGTCTCGTCTAACAGTCGCCATTTCGTTCCCTTTGAACTCGTATACTGACGAGAGTTGGCGTCGACAGAAGCGCATAAGTATGTCTATATTTAAACTACATAGTGACAGGCAAGAATGATTAAATAAAGATTATGCCATCACGCAGCCATAAAAAACATTTCTGCGCATGTTGGAACTCTGACGTCACTCAAGCTGTGTTCTCATTGGCTAATAAAATTCAGCTGTAGAACTATTATGTTGGTGTAAAAACATGACAGTGGGACAAATTGTTATTTTTCTAAGTCCTGTTTCACACACGTCAAGTTTTCTTGATCAAGTTTCAATTCAGCTGGGAGAAAGATAAGGAGAGTAATACATACTCTCCCTATCGCTCCAACAGCTGAATTGAAACTTGATCAAGAAAACTTGACGTGTGTGAAACAGCTCTAACTAAATTTTTTGAAAGCAAAGAAATTCTTCATAAGAATTCCATATATAGATTTTCATTACTTTTATAACAATATTTCACTATTGCTGCAAATAAAATATAGTTTTCAAAAAGCAAATTTGTTATAGAGATGGATAGAATTAAAAGACAAAACATAATTTCAACGCTTGTTTTTAACTTGAAAATAAACCTTAAACTAATTAACTTTCCAGAATTCATATTTACTGTTTCGATATCATACAAAGTAGTGAATAGCATGTCTTCAATACAATATTAAATGTTTGATGGATTCAAATAGTAAAATTATATAGTATTCGTTTTGCTTCTTACGTGTAGAATTGCTTCACTCTTTTGCAAAATATTACCCATAACTTCCTTTGAGCTTCATCTTTGGTAAAACGATACAGCTTTTTGAAAACGCAAAATATTAGGTTTTAACATAATTTCTCCCTTTTTTTTGCTGTTACTTTGTTTGCATTTGCCCACTGCACATTTCATATTTGCTCTCTTTCTTATCTTTTCACTTTATTTTGTTTTTTGCTTTTCTTAGTTTTGGAGCTTTTAAACAACAAAATTTGAACACTTTATATAATTTTAATTATTTTAATATTATTTATATGTATTTATTATAAAATATGACACGAAATTCGTTGATTATAAACCACCAATGAAATCCTATTTTTGGAAAACTCTCTGAGTAAATTAATTACGAGGCTGCCAACCTTTATAAAATACATACATTTTTTGTAAGATATTATAACTTTTACATATGTTACAGACTTGGTAACCTTTCTGAGGGAACTACTACGTCATCAAACGGTAAATCATGCGCAAGGCGTAATCTTTATTTCTATCATTCTTGGTGACAGGTATCCACAGTCCTTATGCAGAGTGTAGTTTTCCCTCTTGCGCTTGCATTCTTTGTCGCATAGTGTGATACTTAGTTAATTTATAAAATTTTTTTTATTGTTTGTCGTTTACTCGTATATTATTTGTCATCTTTTTTAGTAAAGAAAAAAATTACCATATTTATTAAGGCTGAAAATTTAGTGTTCATAATGTTTGCCTTAATTCGATATTGGAGGAAAAAATCTCAAAATTGTGTTCTTTTTTACTTTATTCCCTTAAAGATACTCGTGTTTGTGAATGAAGGATTAAATAACAGGTCTAGTGCCATGAGAACTTTAAACTTTAATTGGATCATTCTCCCCACTTCACATCCTTTACTTTACTCATTCTATAACTTTATTTACAAGAGCTAATTTTATATGTTGTGTCCTTTTGTTAAGCGAAAGTATGCGAGCACGAGATTGTATGGGTTAAGGAGTACAACAAGAAATTGTTGATAATAATGAAATTCCTGTCATTGAAACGAGCAACCATTGAGCCAACAAACTACATCATTTATTCGTAAGAAGCAATTCCACAAAGGATATTTTTCTAATTTGTCATTTTACTATATCGTATAGAATACCAGGCAGTGTGGCACTATACACTTTTCTAACATAATTTTTACAAAAAATACCTCTGAATGAATGGATTTTCAAAAAATGTAGCGGCATTTGTTTTTTAGGTTGGTTAGAATTTGGATTTGATCGAGGAGGTTATTTAAAAATTACACTGTGCTACACGAAATATAAGTATGTGGCGTTCTTATAGTACGAAAATACTTTTCGTGAAATAACGGTATTCGTGAAATTTCAACTTCGAAAAATTATAACCTGCTGTCTTTCCTTTTCCTGAAAGAGGTGACGCATAAAGAAAGATTCTTGAAAATTTGTCAAAATTCGCCCTACCCTGATTGCCAGAGGAAGAACATGTATTCCTGTGTACTACATTAGCTTTCTAAAACAGTCAAGCGCGTGAAAATCATTAAAAGTGGAGGAATTATACTAATAAAAAATTATGGCTTTAGGGGATGAATCTTGATAGCATGCTTTTAGGAATTTTTAATTTCCTATTCAAATGACAACTGCTATAATGCATTCCTTTATCGATTTTTATGTAAGTCAAACTAATGCGTTTGCTTACAAAGATAAAAAATAAAATATTTTCAAAGTAAAGTGTTTTTTTTTAAGTCCAAGCGTTGGTTTTGGAAGGACTTGCAATAATTTTTTAGTGTCTCATATGTCTCGGCTTTGTGTAGTATTGCCTGGTCTTATACTTATATTGTTTGAAAGAAATATTAATAGTTCCTATGAATATTTGGACATCTGTTATGAATTTATACCACTCGAGAGATGTAATGATCGTGGCCCTAATAAGGGCTCCGAAAATTGCAAAACAAGTTGCTTAGTCGTTTTAACATCGGGTGATCTAATAGGTAGTTCCAAACGTTGACAGTTGATAGCGGCCATATTGTTGCAGCTACATCTGTTAAACTGGCTGTAATTTGTTCGAGCTGTTTTGTCAAATATATGAATGGATTTAGGATTAAATAGCACATTCCATCGGAAAAATACTCAGAATAAATATTCAACGATATATGAATAGAAGTCGATTTTCGAAAATCGTGATGAAATCAATAACCTTATACATATAATTTTTTTTGTTAAATGGTGTCAATTGTAATCAAATTATTAATGATATTTTTACTTTACTTTTCCAAAGACTCTGTTTTTTCTTGGCATTGTAAACATAACTTCAAACCCAATAAGTGGGAATTGCAAACTAATACTAAAAATCGTTTCAAACCTAATGACAAACTTTGATAACCATTCTGATAGAAATAGACATTTTGAAGAAAAATGTTCCCTGGATGTGCTCTGTGCATTTAAACACTTAAAAATGCTCACAAACACTTGTACGAAATAGAAACTATGTACGAGTGTATGTATATGAAGTTAGTACTAATGCCGAAAGGAAATGCTTTGATTAACACAGCGTAAAATTTTATTGATTGGCAATAAAACGTGTTGGGTGATTGACTGCCAGACACATTGTTGTACATATTTTAATCAAATTGTATTGGCAATCAGGAGATCAGTATGCCTTCCGCTCCAGCAAAATCTTCCCTTTATCCTTGAAGGACAAATTCAATTTTGGTGTGTGATTATAAAAACCCACATACAGTCTATACATATCTACACTATCATGTACAAGATGTAGCACGTAGATGATACCCTTGAGTACTAACCATGTTATGATTTTATTTTTTTAGCGTGTATTTTTATCCCCTTTTCCTTTTTCATCTTATGACAACCACAGCAGTTATGAAAAAGAAAACAAATATCAATCTTTAAATGTACTATTTAATATAGATTTTTATTGATTGTTTTATTTTTTGATGGTTTATTTTATCCTTATGAGAATAAGATATAACTTTCTGCAAGTAGAGATATTGTAATGATTTTCTTTCTACTGCAACACACACACAGTATATGTAATGACGAGCAAATTTTTTGAGTCCCATTAATCGGTGATGCTTGGTTTTTGCTTATTTTTGTTGGGCGTTGGATATGAAATTTAGCCGAAAGATCAAATCTTCTAACGAGGTGTATTTTCCTCTCAACGACTGTGTCAACAAACAAAATTGCCTCATCTGGGAATCGAGAGCCCAATGGGTTCACAGAGAATGAGGGTTTGGTGTGAATTTTGGAGTGAAATCATTATTTCTTTTCCAAAATGCTAGAAATGCCGTTTTGGCCAACCATAATTGCGAATTTATAGTGAGTTGAAATGGCATATATGAGCTGGATAAGCTTTGGTTTCAACAATAAGCTCCTTCTTTATTTCAAGTGTATTATTCAATCTCAACCAGGGATCTTTAGGGATATAATCAAATTATAGTAACAATCAAAAAAATTGTTTAACAATTTTTTTTAGATTGGTAATATAATTTTAATATATATAGGAAGACTCCTGATAGCGAAATAAAGGATTAATAAATATTATAATTAATTTGAACTGACCTTCGTAGACTAGTAGGTAGTGTACTAGACTCGTAGTGCGAAGGTCCCAGGGTCGAATCCTGCCGCAGAACTCTGGCAGTTTGTGTCTGATAATTAAAGGGAGCGCACAACAAGCCTTCACTGGCTTAAGTGTATGTGGTATGACATGGGCTATCACACCCCTCCAATCAACCTAACCTAACCTAACCTAATTTGAGCTTGATTGTTTCCTTGAAATAACTTCTTAATTTTTAAAAGGATACTTGTTTTTATGTCACTTAAAATCTCAGCTTAATAAAAGTTGTAACAATTCGCTTAAGTATAATTTATTTCAATACATTATCCCAAAAATAAATGTATGTGCGAATACATACTTTCTGAAGGCAAATTTTTTACAAATCTCAAAATTACTTCCATCAAATCCTTAATAGGGTCGCAACGATGGACTTGTTTGTTGTCTTCTGTCTTCTGTGTTCAATTATAGACGTTATTTGTCCATCAAATCAGATTTTGCATTAAAAAGCTTATTATACCCTAATTCTAAGATTATGAGAGTAAATGTCTCTTGCTTATTTAATAACTTCACAATCCTTCAAATGATGACATGAGCAATTTTAATAACATCAAATCCAAATGAGAGATTAATATAAGAATAAGCATTTCCAGGTTTTGTAAATGCTGCTTAAAGTGTAGACATACACATACACACACACACACACACACACTCCCTTATAGTATCAAGCCATATAATACGTATTTTGTTTAAGCACACATTTTCGTCTAGCAATTGCAAAAAGGAACATTTAATAATCTTCAAGCTTATTTTTTGCCAACGAACAAAAACATTGAAATTGTTAGAGAATGTTGGAAAGACAAACAATAGACGAGATTATAATGCTTATTTGCAATGATTTTTTATATTTTATTTTAAAGGACTATTACAATTTACGACCTGATTATCTATTGTTATTTTTCGTTATTGTGGTTGTGGTTAAGGGTCGCAATAAAAACGGGCCATTTGAAACGGAACTGACAACAATGACAATTTGTATTAGAATAACTGCCATACCCGGTGTTCTTCGCTACCCCATCGTCGTGAAATAAAATAAAAACTAATATCCTTTGGTTCCCAAGAAATCAATAGGATAATTAGTTTCACTATTGTGGCTCTTTAGGTACGTGTATATGTATTAACGTTAACAAATAATTTTCTTGCAAGGACATCCCGTCAGATCACTGACGGGATAGAGCCAACGAAAAATTTGAAGGAGATGTTTTGCAGTTAATCAGATATATGGGCGTAGGTAGACCTGTTGTCAGGACGGATGAGCACCCACCAAAAGAAATTTACAATACCCAGAATTTTTTCCTTCTTGTGGAATTTCTAATAATAAATGGTTGTTGACGCCCTTGAATAATTCTCAGGCACTGTAGATCCCCCATGGAATATTATTTAGCTACGGCTATGAGCAGATGTAGTCTTATATGCAAAGGAAATGTTTTAATATTTATAAAAAGTGTTTAAGTAATCATTTCGTTCAAAAAGAGTGAAATAACAATAGTATTCGTATATCCAATTTAGAATTTGAAAAAAAAACATTTATCAAAAATATTTGCTAAAGCATATTAATAAGATGTAAGCAGCTCTACAACAAAAACAAATATTTGAAAACAATTGGGTTTTGGTTGGCATAATTTATTCGCCTACTTCTCAAAATTGCTATTGGAAAAAATTTTTCTACATTTCTACATATTTTGAATAAGCATTAGAAAAATACCTGAAAAGTTTGTAATAGGGACTTTAATAATTTGGGAAAATAAGTATGCGATTGTTAAGCTTTATTACCAGGTTCTAATATTTCTTCCAATATATGGAAGATATGGAACACAGACTGTGCTGAAATTTATTGTAATGTTTGTGTGGATTAAAATTTTTGTATGATTTTGTTAATTTTTAATAATTTTCATTCCCTTTCATTGTAAATTTTTCTTTAGTTTTAGTGAATTTTCGAGAATTTTTAGCTTAACGGTAGTTCTAGAGTATGAAAGGGCAGTTCTAGGAGTGAAAGGGGAGAAGCATAGCAATGATTATATATAAGAACAAAAGCATGGCGGTATAGAAGGAGGGAGATGTTTATTCCCCATACAAAGTAGTGTTTGAGAACTACAAAAACTTGTTTATCCCTATTTTTAGTATGTTTCTGTGAAAGTGAAATTTTTATTCGGATAGGAGAATGGGTGTAGTATAAGAGGGGGACTCAGGATCGAGAACGTTCGTGAAGATTGGTCTGCAAATATAGAATGCAAAAGGCTGTAATTATAAGAGCTAGACTGGTCCCCTCACACAAAGTAGGTACTAGGGGAACTACAAAATAGAATCATTTAATTTTGTGCAATTTACTTTGAAGCTAAATTGTATAGTCAGTGAGAAACTTACTTGCATAGGATCGAGGAGAAGGTTACCCTCTTACAAAAACATTATTTTGTGTTATCAGGAGCTCTGCAATATCGAAAGAAGTTGTCGTGTTGGTTTTTTTTTAACAAACGACGTAACAGCAACCACAATTTCCTATATATTTAATTGTGTGTGTGGCTTTATTTATAAATACCCATTTTATTATATTGCTAAGCGAATACGGCAGTATGGTAAAGAATTAAATAAACGACAATCGGCCATCCAGCCATATAATGAGCCTTTTACTGACACGAATACAGGCATAGAGAATGTGCCAGGTAAAATAAATATCCAATGACCGTAACAACATTGACTGGCAAAAGGATATTCATTCATTGTCTTTTAGCTCCGAGGATAACTTTTTTATATGCATGTATTTATGTATGTTTGTATGTTTCTTCTAAAGCTTGCTTATACTCATACTCATATGTTGTTACTGTTCATTATTTGGTAGTGGTCATTTGCAGAATACAACAGGATAAATTATGGAACTTGAAGAAAACTGTCGTTAAATGACATTAAAAAAATTTAACTACAATTATATTTTTATGGATTTTTACACTGACGCTGACTATATGTCTTTTATAGATGGATAGGTGATCTTAACGAAAATAACTTTCAAGTCTTAAGAACAGTATTGCCTCTTTGGGCGGCCGACTGGAACTGAGATTTAGGTGGAAGCAGGTTGACACTACATTTCTATTATAAAGGAAAACAGATCATTCATTCAAATAATTATTGATGTAGGAAATCTTGTTACCCTTACATTTCAGTTACAACAAAAAAGTTTATTAGAAGTGCGTTTATATACGAGGGCCGGTAAAAAAGTTTGCGACTTTTTTTAATAAAACAGGTTTTTGAATAAAATATTTTATTTTTCAATCCTTTGAGTTCTATACACTTTGTCCAACGTTTCCCCATTTTTTATACCTGCCAAAAATAAGATTTGTCGAGTTCTTGCTTGTGAGATGGTTTCATCGTTGGACTCAAAATAATTCCGTCGAGCCATTTCTTAAAGTTCGGAAGCCATTTCTTAAGGTTTCTAGCTTAATTCATGGAATTTCGCCATAATAACTGAACATGTGTGCCCCCTTGCATTGGAAACGAACGTTTTTCTTGGCCAAGCTCTATTGTTCTATTTTCAAATCCCTATAAGTTGACATAAAACTCGCCATTGATTATTTTACCCCTTTGAAAGTAGTCAACGGGGATTATACGGGACGGATGACGGATGACGGATTCTATGTGCCCCAGCCTATACTCCCACACATTCATTCATATTTACTTTTTCGGCTGAGTTATAGTAAAGAGAGCAAGGAGAGAGAGTGAAGAGAAAAAAAGTAAAACGAGCACATGCACAAAATGAGATACGAGTAGTATTGATCTAGAGTGCGATTGTATTATATTTGAAATCATACATGGATACACGTACTCGTACATGTCTATATGTATGTATCATATGTGTAAGCAACTCTCCCATACATAGATAATAGTTAATTTTTCTTTATCATTTGGTATAAATACAACACATCAAAATAAACCATTTAAGTTTAATCTTTTCATCCAGAAGTTTGTTTGAATTCCTAACTTTTTTTAAATGAAAGTGTTCGTTGTCATTTTGGCTTTTGCATCCTGTGTAAGTAAAAGTGCCGGTATTATAAACTCCTGATATTTCAAACTGAATGTAATTTGCGTAGGTTTTGGGTGCGGAATGGTCCCCTAAAAGTAAAGAAGAAAAACAGAGGATTTTAAATGGTTGTAAGATACATAATAAAACGGTAGAACTCTATGACTGCTTTTTGCAGGGAGAGTTTTCTATGTGGAGTTTTCTTAAAAGAATTTACTTTTTTCCACATTTGAACATAAATTGATACAAAGTAGAGCGAGTCGATAAAGCGCAGAGAGGTTTTAATATTTACATAAGAAAATGCGTCAATAATAATTTATAAACATGTGTTAAGCTCTTAATTTATCACACTTTGAATGTGAAAGCTTGTGTGTTTGGATATTAATTAGTTAATCACGCCAAACCGGCAAAACGAATTTAAATGAAATATGACACATGGATGATACATTGTTGGCTGGATAAATATGTGCATAAAACATGTACCTTTTGTCATGGTAAGAACACGTATAGCCCTGATTTTTATATCTGGATCAATTAAGTCGTAAGGATTCTGAGCGAAATTCGGCGCATAGATATATGGAAAAATCGTGGGAAAGGACTTGGTTTGACCACTTATGAACTAATACTGTAATCAGTTTATAAACTGGACTCACATAAAGGTTTCTATACAAATGGTAATTTTCTTCCGACGGAATTTGCTTCAATTTGGAACTATTTTCCAAACAGACCGGTTTCGGCTATGTGCCATTTTCAGTGTTCCTTTTCTTATTGAATCGTTTTCTTGTTTATAGTTGTCCTTATAGAGTTCCTGCATGTCCCTTGTATGTCTCTGTATATCTCCGGTCTAATTCCTGTCACTCTCACGTCCCTGTTCGTTTACCTGTGCCTCTCCTCCTAACTGTGTCCCTCTATTACCTCTGTATACTTTTCTCTCTTCCTTCGTATTTCCTATTTCAGTGGGTGAGTGCGTAGTTATCTGATGTTTCTTCCCTATAGGCGTAGCAATCCGTAATAGCATGTTTCCACGAAAATTTGAATCTCCTGTTTCGCTTTTTGAAGCAAGTTTATAAATCATGCTGTTTACACGACTCATCTACCTGCTTCGATTTTATAATTTTTTTCTTTCCATTGTTTTTTTAGTTTTATAAAATTTAAATAAATTAACTTTTCACTGAATTCAAATTTATTATTACGCCTAGGAAACACACACAAAAAACAATTCTATTTTTTAACTTTTCACTTTTAATTTTGTTTTGTTTACAAAAATATTTAATTTTTACAACTAGTGCAGATAAACTTACGATAAAAATTAGAGAAGAGAGGATTTTTTCTTGATTCGCAAGTAGATTCAATATGAATCTACCTACTTCGCTCTCAAAATTTTGTATGGCGAAGCAAGTTGATTCGCTCATGATTGGAGTGTGAAGCAAGAATAGAGAGCGAAGCAGGTGCCGTGGAAACATGCTATAATTGCTTGTTTCTGGCTTCCTCTCTTGTTTCTTTGTCATTCGGACATTATTTTGTCCAGTGTATAAATGTTATAATGGTGTTAATATTGTGTCTGATAGAGTGTTTATCTGCAAATTTTTTATAGGGTAACTTTTATCATGGCAAAGCACTACAGTGTAGACTATTGTCGTAATTCTTATATGTATTTGCATATTTACACTCAATCACGTATTCGTATAAGCGGCATTTGTATGAATATTTATTATGTCTGTATTGAACTGTATTGAATGTTATGACATTTCATTACGGTGATATTTTTCAACAATTCTATCAAGAAGTTCTTCAATTCTAAGTTTTTACATATGTGTGAACTGGTAGAAAATTTGGTCCCTGTTGGACATCCGCAGATAATGTGAGTATGTGTTTGAAGTCATTACTATTGTGGTTAAGGGCAGAATTGCTTCCTCTTACGTGCAACACATGTGTTTAATTTGCAATCAGGTGCTTATGAAACAAAGCTGCTTCAAATCCGAAGGGGTCAGCTAAAAATAGACATAAATGGTAAAAGGATATTTATCGATATACCAACGACAATTTTGTGACCGAGAAGTGTCCAAGAACAGACTTGTTGATACCACGAATGCTAGTTATCCTCTAGAACTATCATCTATACTTAAGAGTCCAAAATTTTAAGTCCCTTCGCGAAAAGTGGCAGTGATTAATGTGGAATCTACTTGCTCATCACATGCTTAGTTTTATGTCCCTTGGTCAAGAGTATCAAGTGTTGTCTACAGAAATATATTAATTTCAAATATGCATGTGTATATGAAAAAAAGTGTTAAGCGATTGAAGCTATGAAATAATAAGAATTTGCTTTGTCCCCCTCTCTCGCCCCTACAAGGATATATATATATATATATATATATATATATATATATATATATATATATATATATATATATATATATATATATGCAAGGCTTAGAACAGGGATAATTTTGACTTTCAACATTTGATTACAATGTTATACACGTATTGTTGCAAGTGAAGCTAATGAGAGAGTTTGCATATGTATAAAGAAAACATTTTTTCTTAATTTTAGTGTATTTTTATTATCTCTATACAAACAATGTCCATAATAAATATATAGATATAGTCGTAACATTGTAGGTGCACATACTTAACCAATGAAAAATATATGGAAGTTATTTTTGAGGAATGACTTTTTCACTGCTACCAAAAAGCCAATTTTGTATTTTTTATTTTCCTACGACGTCTACTTCTTCCGCCAGTAACATTGGTTTTGCTAAAATGGAATCCAATTCAAATTATGACATTACTATTGCACTACCTTGTATATAATAAAGAAGAATATTCAAGTGCTGAAAATATTTTAACTAAATGCAATAAAAAAATTCCCTCCTTTTTTTCGGTCTAAAATGTATTTAGTATGAATAATCTTAGGAAAATAAAATTAAGAGCTTAAAATTGTATGCGAATACAAGTATTATAAAAATTATTATCGGAGACTTTTTATGACATGGTATGAACATTCAGTTTAACTTTGTATTTTCTACTCTTATATATATGACTAATTTTCAAACTTGGTACATTAATTAGGTACGGGTAGTTCTACTACATACACATATACAATAATATGAGATATAACTTACTGGGCTAGTTGGCAAAATTAGTGCAGCAAATAGTAACAGGGCCAATAAAATTGTTTGCTTATAAACATTTTTTATCTTCACATAAATAAAATTTAATAACCATTAACAAGAAGGCTAAAGAAATAGTAGGGATTATTATAATTTACTCAAATTTAAATGTGATTTTTATATACAGTGGAGGTCGGCTATAACATGTACCGCTTGTAACGAAGTATTGCCGAAAGCAACAACTTTATCGGTTACAAAAATTTTGTAAAAATACTTTATGCCAATTGTTCCGATTGTAACGATTTTCCATTTTTCAAAACGTAAATGCACGTAAATTTTTACACTTACAACGAGCGAAGCTGCAGAATTTTTTTCTTTAGTTTTCTAGACCGTTAAAAAAGTAATTTATTAAACTAAATGAGATTTATAAATAAAGGTGATTTTTTAAGAGCTTTCGGATTTGATGTAAAAAAAATACATAAAATTTAGGGGAATGTCTGAAATTTTTATTTAAGTCGATAGAACGATTTGCATAATTTAATGTTTAAAAATGATTTCCCAAACGTGAAATAAACTGTTCATCAAACTCGCCTATTAATTGGGCCATTGTTTCGCGTGCTGTGTGGCATGTGGCATGTGGAATTATAAACCAAACTGAAAATGTTTAACAGTAACATATTACACGAAAACAGCTGAGCTGCCAAAGCCAGTGTTGCTAAAAAGAAAGTTGCTGAAAAATAACCCTTTACATATATAATACATTGCATTAACATATCGAAAAATAAGATATAATTGTTCAATGTTGCTTATATTTATTTATTGGAAGACAAGAATATATGCTCTGGGTATAACGAATTTTGTCTATAACGAACAAAACGTGTGGATTTTGGCCCATATTTTTAACGCTGGGCCCTGAACTTTGTTTCTGTCTTTCTCTCCGACTAAAACTTTTCTCATACTAGAACTATATATGCTAGAACTATCCGTCATTTAATTTATTGTATTATCTGTTTTCGAATTGAAATACTGCAACGTTTTTTACTCTCAAAGCGAGAAAAGATGTAAATTTTTTATTCACACGAAACGATGTATAGATTACGGATACGATCTTGGGTGAGCATCAACACCATATCATTATAGTTCATTTAATATTTGAAAATAATTTTCTGCTTGGACCACCCGTTATATACAACATAGAAAATCTTATAGTCGCATCGCAGATATAGAACACCGGGTTTCTTTAGAGTGTCCCAAACGTTTGTTTATTTTTTAACAAAAGAGCTTATCTCTTCGAAATATTTTGTAATTTTTTTCACACTTTTTTAATAAGGACACCATAAAAATGTTGTGAGACAGTGGTGCTTATAAAACTTCCATTTCAATTTTTTTCTAGATTAAAAAAAAATCTGTGGTGGAATTGAAGTTGAAATCTTTCAAACGCAATAAGCAATATAAAGCAATAAGCAACCGTTCCAACAATGGCAGCTTCTTAAAAGACACAAATTTCACTATTGAATTGAATAAAAAACACAAACCATCAGAACTTTTTTGTAATTATTTATTATATCCTTGGAACTGAACACTTTTATAGATCATATAATTATTGTGATGAACGATATGCTACCAGGAGCATAGGGTTACCAGGAGCATAGGGCTACCAGGAGCGGAGAGGTTTCGCTAATCGGTGAATTCCAGATAAGCAGGTCATTAGTTTACTGTATAATATTATAATGACGGGGCCGCAATCTAGCGAATCGCTTAATATAAAAACATACCACCGCCACACCAACTAGGAGAACAGACGCTGCAGATGCCTCTCACAATTCGATGTATTTATTTATTTAGCCACCGTACGGAGAGATCTCATATAAGGAATAATTAAAAATTTGTACTACCATAAATTGTGTTGAAATATAAATTTCTAGAATGATAACTTTAAGATAATGTTTTTTTTAATTTATAGTTTCAAATGTTTTCTTAATTTAATTTACATTGACAACACGAGAGGGAGCTGAATTCCAGCTATTTGTGACATAATATACTTTGCAAGAAAATGGTCTTTAAGTGTTTCAGGAAAACATGTATTCTTTTACAAACTGGCTTGAAATTCTTAATAATATTGTGATTATTTCTTAGAAAAAGACATATTAAAAAATAAGTATTTCATAGAAATTTTTAAAGCGATTTTCAGTTAATTATGTGGAAAAGCCGCTATTTTAAAAAATGTATAAAAATACGCTAATATATGTTATTTGAGACTACTTTAGTTTTTTTGAATTAAAAAAATGTTAAGCAGCGTTAGCCTTTAAAACTTCTGACTATAATAATAATAGTACGAAGCCAACAACACATTTTCGTAGAAAATTATATCTTATTAATATGGGTGGCAAGTGGATGTACTTGTTTTTGTATATATCTAGATCCAATCTAATCGTATATCTAAATGCAGTATCTATCAAATTCCATCTATCGCGACTGCCTCCAGCTTCAATACCTCAGACTTCATGGTGTTTAAAATTTGGGGAATTGATTTTCTTTCACTGAATTTTTTGTCATACTCAGATCACTACAGATGTCAATCTAGTGCCAGAGAAATCAGCAGTCCCTAGGACTTATTATAGACTGGTGACACTGTACAAGGTTCTAACGACGGTTTCTGGTAGAGGACACCACAAAAATATATACATGTATATGTATTGTATATACATGTATTTTGAAAGTCTAGGTCTGTGCTCCCTTTATAGGAGTTTTGATTTCCGCCTTTTGCACTTAGTTATATGACTCGGCATAGAACATCTTGTAAGTGATATATTTTAGGTACAATATGGGTCAGCTGTTCTATGTAATAAAACACAAGGAACATTTCAACCATTTAACAATTTGACATCTTAACTCCTCCTCACATGGCTATTTTTTGAAACCTTTTTAAATGGGTAGAAAAGCTTCCCTTGGCTGAAGTGTTCTAAAAATATATTTATCATAAAATTTTCATTATTGATCTTCAAACACACCAAATCTCTTAGTTCAACTTGAACAGCAAAATTATTATCAAAGCATAAAATGCCCTTAAAGTTTAATTTCATACATATTCATCATATGTACTAAAGAATTCTACAGAACTGAATTTTATGAGACCAATTTATTAGTTTATATTGGAAACATATTTTACATAAAATTTCCATATACAAAAGAAAACTGTAGATATAATTTTTATTAATAGAGCGACGAAAGCAAAAGAGATTGAATAATCTTGCCTTTATAAATGCAGCATTAAGCCGGTGTAACAATTGCGACAGCAATTCTTTAGCGTCCACGGCTCTGAATACATCTTTTACTTAAAATATATGGTTTACGAGATGTCATATGCCGAGTTATTACAACTATGTACTATGTGCAAAATGGGGGGAGTTTAAAACCCTCTAAAATTAATGCCAGATGTAAACTTTCAAAGCGCCGATGCACGTACAAGTATATGTTTTTTTTTGTACGTTACATCAGAATCAGCCTTTAGAACTTTGTTATTTTGAAATTTTTTGCTGCCCAGTGTTATTAGTGAGGAGCCCTTCGGGTATCACGTACTTCCTGTAGTTGAAGTCCAAATAGCAGGGAGAAGTCTGTGTTTTAAAGGCGGGGATCGGGGTCAAAGCTTGTGGTTGGCTTCTGAGTTCTCCTCCCACCAACATTTCGATCTCTGGGTACTGTTGCTAAGTCTCAAAAGTCAACTCCTTAAAAAGAGTCTTGTTCATGGATCATGGCAGCCATATAAAAATCTGTACACGTGTGTAGAGTAGCGATTACATACACTTACAATAGTGGACACATGGAGTATACCTAGCATTAGGAGCATCGTAAAGTTGGGCCATAGTGGCACGTAGCCATCTCTTTGTAATTTTCTTCATTTATTCTATGGGAACAACATATTGTTTAACTCAAACAAATCATAAAGCAAGAACTCTGCTCGGTTTCCTCAAACGTTGGACTAAGGAATTTAAAAATTCTAATATTACCATACAGCTATATACATCTCTTCCTCGTCCTGTTCGTGTATATGGATCAATAATGTGGGATTCAACACATAAGATTTATATTAACGCAATTGCTTATAAACAAAAATAAAAATATATAACAGCTAATACGTTGAAACGGATACAAATTTTACTTTTATCCGATTCATTTGCGACACAATGTGTCCCAATTGCCATAAAAGCTTAAGCGACAAGCACAAAATTTTACAGGAGAACTTCCTTTGACTGCCTTTGCACTGAGTCATGTGGCTACTGTTAAATTGACTTTCTTTTAAATCTGTAATGTCACTTTTCAGTTTTATTTCAATTGATCATAAACTATCGATTGCGATATATTTTTTTTTGCGATAAGTGTGTGACAGCTTTACGAAAGTTGGGTAAGCAAAGCGGAATATGGAAATTTAGCATTTCAAGATACAGTACACACACGTGTTTTCGCCAACACACACACACACTGATTGGGCAATTTTTATGCGCAAGTTTTAGTTCAGCTGGGAGGAGGATAAGGAGAGGGAAAAGATAGAGAAAATCTTTCCACCAGCTAAATTAAAAATCGCCGTAAGTAAAATTGCTTAATCTGAAAGTCCCAATGTATCACAGAAGTGGCTTATCGAACATACTTTTTTCATTTGACATTAAACAACACACAAATAACACGTTCAATCATAAATTTGTCCAATGCTTTTTGCTTGCGATTAGTTCGGGCGATGAGTTTTATTCTCCTTTAATTTTCCATACATTATAATCTCTATTTGTTACAATTCTATCCCTGTAGTCTTTTAACTTTAGCTTCCATAGTGATGGAAGACAAATTTCATCATTTTTTCTTTTCTTCTTTCATTTCAATTACCCGTGTCACCTGGTCTATAAAAAAATTTTGCTTTTATAAAATAATTTGACAACACATTTTACAAATAGTTTAACAAACATTCAATATCAGAAGATTCAGGCTTCAAATGGTTGTATAAAAAAAACACTACCCTAAACTTTACATACTGGCCTTCGCAGACTAGTAGGTAGTGTACTAGACTCGTAGTGCGAAGGTCGCAGGTTCGAATCCTGCCGCAGAACTCTGGCAGTTTGTGTTTGATAACTAAAGGGAACGCACAACAAGCCTTCACTGACTTAAGTGTATGTCGTATGACATGGGCTATCACACCCCTCCAATCAACCTAACCTAAGCTAACCTAAATAAAATTTTTATCCGTTTGACAAGCCGATTGTGCGGTTTTTTAAACTGTGTAAAATGTTTCCCTTTAAATTGTGAATATATTTTTTGAAATATATTTCATGGCAAGCAACTACACAGCTGATATTAAGATATCAAAATTATTAGCCACCAATATGGCCGATATGAACAAAATGCGATCATTCTGTAACATATAATTGTTTGTTCTTACAAAATCGATTCATTGAAGAAATTTAACAACTCCTTGGACGACATTCAAATACTCTAAGTAGGAATTTATTTCGCTCTCCTCCAAACTTATGCAGATATTGATGCTCTATTCAAAATTGCAAACTCAGTTTATGGTTACAATTTTTGCAACACTAAAAGAATTCCCTAAAGCTTTTTGCGAGAACAGATTAAGATTGTCGCTAAGGCTTTTTTTGAAAAACTGTTACAAGGAATGCAAAATAGTTTGCAAGCATCGTGGAAATACTGAGCAACAACATACAAAATTTTTAAGCAATTTTTCTCCTTTAAATGCCCTACTGATTTCAACATTCTTATATATTCATTACAGTACTTGCTGATCCAAAATCTCGTTGTACCGGGATTGTGCAATGGCTCAAGCATAATTGGGAGATATATCATACAAGCAACATGCTAATTGTGATGAATTTTATATTTATTTGATCCAAATACATCTTCAATCTAACAGCAACTTTATAATTGTTATACATTCTAATAAATAATTTACACAATACTAATATTTCTACAAAGTTTTCGTGCTTATTTCTAAAAATATTTTACCGGAATAAGAGAAATAAATAATGTGAACATCAGTAAAAAAAAATAATAATAATACTAATAATAATACTAATAATAATGGTTGTATTATGATTCACACAACTATACTCGTAGAGGTCAGTATTTGAATTGTTTCCTTGACGACCGCATTTCTAAACTAAAATTTCCCATTAAGTTGAGTTCTAACGAATTACATAAATTTTGACAAGCAGCATGTGTGATAAAATTGAAAAGAATATATTGAATGTGTAAATACAGCGTAAATTAATTCTATAAATTTAATATTCTTGGCTGAATATAAATAACTTTTGAATTTTTAGTTCAGTTAAAATTCTTTATGATAAAATAACAGACTTAAATTCAAGCAATAAAAAATGTCATAAACTTGAAGCACATTGAAAAAACTTTAAAACTCTTAAATCATTTTTTAAAGGAGAAGCATAAATAAATATAAAATATCAATACATACATTCGCACACAAGATGGTAAAGGTAAAGGAAGGAAATTCTTCATATACAAAGGACAACTTTCCGCGCACACAAACATGAAGAGACAATAAGAAGAAAGAAGCCTTGATATTTTCGTGTATCGTTAATGTTTTATGGCCCATCAAATTTTATTTACATTGTTTATGGGTTTTAAAATAGATTTTCGTCCTTTCAATTTACAACGGCTACATACACTTATCGGGTTAATAAATAATTGGTATTTCAAAGAATTTGCTTTTGGACAAAAGAAATAGAAAGCAGTTGCCTTTTTTACTAAAGCAATTGAGAATATGGCGCTCATGCAGTCTCCTGGGAGGAGTTCACAGCACCCCACTCTTCCTCACTATAGATGAGCAGTGACGTCTTGTGATCAATGTGTTTTTATATAAATATCAGACCAAAAAGGATTATACTTTTTCGAATTTTTTAAATAATGTCTCACTAGATTAATTATTTTCAATATGATAATGTTCATTTCTTTTTTAGTTAAGGAGAACTAAACTTAAGCTAAGGAGGCAACATCCACAAGGAAAACAGAACTTTCAATTTCTAACTACACAAAAATAACAACGATATCGGAGGGATATGATATCTGGGTTGATTGAGTTCTGTGGCGTCATGGTTAATCGAAACACTTTATTTTTTAATTATACCTCAATATAAAATAGTTTTTCCTGAAATTGTGTGACCTATTTATTTATCCGATTGAATCTGGAATTCCTTCCTTTGTTTAAATGAATGACTTTTAGGAAATTTCTTATTTACACTCTTGATGAATTAAGTGGGCTGTTCCTCTAAATGCGAAAGAAAGTTTGATTCGAGCATGTATGTATATAAGTACTCGTATACTAAAGAAAATAATAAAAAAGTCAGATTGTTAGACCTGGCAGGACATATCTGTAACCTACCGCTTAAATGAATAAAGCCCGATTCTAGAAGAATTTTTGGAATGTCTCTCAAACAAATTAACTGATCCAAGTGAAAGCACTCGACGCAGCTTAGAAAGTCCAAAAACATATTTAGAAAATGGGCTCGACAAATATACTAAGAAAAAATTAAAAATGTCTCCCGATTGAGTCAACCGATTAAATTTTGCGTCCGATCGAAGCAGTAGGTTAAAATTTATTTGAAAAACACATTTTTTTGGGACTCACACGACATCTAAATGAAGATACTGGCCACCGTTGGGATGCACGAAGTGTACATATAATCTACATTGACTACCTTCAAAAGGATAAAACGATCAATGGAGAATATTATATAAAGGTATTGTGTCGATTTATTTTTTTTTTTTATTATTTATTTATATTTTTTTCGACGTCCCATACACAAGACTTAAGTCTTATATTGCAATATGGAACTAAGCATACGCAAATGAGGATTTGAAAAAAGCGTTCGTATTTGCCAAAGGAAAAAGTTCTTTTCCAGCAGGACAATGCAAGGGTGCACACATGTACAGTTGCCATGGCAAAATTCTCTGAATAAAGCAACTAATTGCTTCCTCCTTTTTTGCTTCCAAAACTGAGGAAATGGCTTGGCGGAATGAGCTGGGCTTCAACCATGAAGTCATTCCATACACAAATTTCTATTTTGATAACCTCGACAAATCTTATATTGGACATAGTGTATAGATTTCAAAGGTGGCCTTGTTGAAAAATAAAATGTTTTTCTTAATTCAAATACCTCTGTTCCATAAAAAAAATCACGGAAACAATCGCACCTTATGCTTTAAAGAATTTTGTTGGCAATGCAGTCGAAATTTATCAATCGAGTTGTCATTTATGAGGAGATTGATGTCAAGCGGTCAACCGAAAAATTTTCTTCCCGAAATTTAATGATCTTTGGTATGACTCTGCTTCCAGTAGCCATTAATTGTCATTAATTTTATTGGAGCATGACTCAAAAAATAACAAATATGTATGAGAGTAATAGACACCTTCATAAATTGACAAGCCATCCTACATAAACAAATGCGACTGGTATTCGCATTTATTTACGTGTCCTTTAAACTAATGCATGCCCCACTTCAAGAATTTTGCTGTATTATGAGTATACCTGAAGCAAGTTTCTAATAATAAAAATAATAAATGTAACTTGGAATTACGTTAGATAATTTTGATGGGCATTTCCGTTCTTACAGTGTGACAAGCATGTGCATAAATTTGCATATGTTTAACACTAACGTATGTCTCACTTTACAGTATAAAATTATTTACAAGGATATATAAGAAATTTCAGAAATAAAATATATGGTGTTAAGATGAGGTTTAACATGATAATTCAAATATAAGATTGAGATGTAAAGAATAATTCCGAACGCTTGCACAGTCAATGTATTTCGCTGGTGAACATGTATAATCGTAAGTGAAGAGCTACACCAAAAAAATTTTTAATTAATTTTTTAAACCATTTAAGACAACAAAGAGATCAAAACAAAATTTTATTCAAGTTCTTTAAGCGTAAGGTCGCTTCTTTTGTGATTTTAATTATCGATATTTAGGACACATCGAGTACCATATTCTTCCTGAAGATGGTACTCGCTTAAAGAAAATAAATAAATTTATTAATTAAAATAAAACGGTCAAAAACTAAAACATATAATGAAAACTGAACGTACATTTGAAATTGTAACTTAAATGGCTCTAGTGCAAATTGAAAGCTTGAAAATGGAGAAGTTTTTAATACTTATTTTTAATAACATGACATTTGTAACCACTATTACGTAGTCCTTTAGTCCTTTTGTCAGGAATCCATGATAAATCTAGCAAGATGTGTTGGATCCACAGAATGGCCTCATTAGAGCAACAACTACAACAGCAATAACAAATTTGAACATTGGAATGTCTATCAAAAGTTACACAAAAATACTTTGCTGTGCACGCCGTAGTCGTGCAAGTGGTGCAAGTGCAACAAGCTTGTTTTATACATCCCGTATCATAAAGCAAAAAGGACTTTTTTTGCGAAATGATTTTAGAGCCTAATATGACTTTTAAGAATATGACAAGAAAGTTTCACATTAACAATACGGATGTATAAAAAGTAAGACAAAGATTTAAGCTGAAAGATTTAAGTATGAGAATAATGATTGATGAAACATACGTGATTGCTGATTTTCAGCAACTTTCAATAAAATACTATAAAGTATAAGAAGGTATGTGTAAGGAAATTATAAAAATTTGATTAAGGACAAATGCCAGTCGAATTTTGTTGGTAGTTGTATATTGATAAATTGCATCATCATCAATGAAAATTTATATTTTGAATTTTTCGTCCCATGCGGCCTTTTAGATTTGAGGTGACGACACTTTTTTCATTCCAGTTTTTATTATGCAATCACCATCCAGCATTTTTAATCCCATTTTATACGATAATAAACATAAAGTTTGTATTAAAAAATCATAAATTTCGCGAGACAAGCGTCACAATTAATCGAAAATGAAAACGCGTGTCATTTAATTCAATTGTAAATTATTTAAACCTCTCGAAAACAGCCGCAATGACTACAAGAGATGCAAATTAAAAAAAAAATAATGCAACAGCGGCAACAAGAGAAAATTCATTATTCACATTTACTCGTAAGCCACCAACCAAACAATTAACCATTAATAGGACATTGATGATGGCATCACATTAATCACCAAACAACGACAGTGGCAAGGAAGACTGCCCAGCGATAACTTTTTATTGGAAATTAATTACTTAATATACCAATACATACACTCTTCACAACTTCTGCAAGGATATCAGGCTCGTTATTTCAAAACCCCTCACTGAAAGTACAAGCAACAACAAGAATTTGCAACTGTGCTGTAGGCGTGATTTGAACACTTACAAAATTTTTATTGACATCTGTAATGGAGGTCCAATTTCTTTAAAAAAATATTAAATAAATAAAAGAATAAAATAAAAAAGATCTATTATTTTATAAAAAAAAAAAAATAATAATAATTACAGTTTAATTAGGATTATTAAAGACTTAATTAAAACATAAAATCCATTCAGTCAAATATTTGATTGATATTGTTCATTTGCTTATACATGTAAATCTAATTTGTACTTTAATTGATATAACAAAATTTTCAATTACAATTAAATATTTGTTCAAAAGATAAAATACAAAAGAGAATGCAAAGCTTTCGCCAAACAATAAAATTTTTAAACTCTAATTGATAAAGTTGGATGTTATTTCAGAGAATAAAGGCATTTTAATTCGGAAAAACTAGGAAAATTAGATTTCTGAATGCTCTTTTCTCTTATGGCTCTAAGCAAAGTCCCCCAAAAATGGGGCTGTTCGCGAATATCTCGTTAATGGTCACTGTTAATTGCCTACAAGAAATATTCAGAAATTTTTATTATTTATTTAATTTTTTTTGTTTTTTGTAAGACTAACGCTTTTTGATATAATTTTATTTTAAAAGTTTTAATGTCGGTTATTTTTCATGAGTAAAAAGGAGCTTCATGAAAGTGCTGAGGTTAGGATCCGGAAGTGTAATTTTTAAATGATTTTAATCTAATCTCTGTTATGATTCTTAATCATCGATTTGAACGATATCATCGTTATATTGGCAAAAATTAACTTTTAGTCAAGAAAGTAACTTTATTTAAAATTAAGATTATCTATAAACTTTACAACTGGAAGAGGCGCAATTTGCTAGAGTACTCCTGATTGCATTTTTCTTATGGGCAATTAATATTACCACGTATTAATTGCATCAAAATAATGTTTTCATATAGATTTAAAGAAAAAATATTTATTTTATACACATTTTCAATCAAAATGTTATAATATTGACTTTCTAGGAAGTTGAAATGCACTAATTGATTTTCGCAATCAATGAATTAGAATTACATCTATTTTTTTCACCAGACCATTATCGTTTTGTTCTTCTAATTCTTTGATTTCAATAGCCAAAATGATGGAACATTTATTACTATTTCAACGCGAAAGTATCACATTTAATGACTACTTTCAAAAATATTTGTGAAATAATCAGAAATCATTTAGTTTAAAAAGTTTTTAGTCTACAAACGGTTTTTCCATCATTCCACGTCAAATTTGATTTGAAAACAGACCGGTCTCGACTATGCATCATCTTCATAGTTTATTTTCTTACTAAATCCTTCGGCTGTGTGTGTCCACTTGTGTGTTTGTGTATATCTCAGTCTACTAAGTAGAGTCTACTTCGTGCCTCTGGAATTTGTTCGTTGGCCTTTGTCTCTCTTCCTACCTATTTCCCTCTCTCTCTATCTAACTCACCACATTCCCCCTTATTATGGTTGTCGACGTCGACGTCACACCAAGTCGACATCAATATATTGGCAATTGTGGGATAGTTATCGAGAACTATTAAATATTATTGATAGGATATTACTACTTCTATGGCTTCTAAAATTACAATTGCCCATCAATATTAGTTAATTATTGCCTAGAAGGAGTTCTGGAACTGCTGTCTTTTTACTGTCGACTTGATGTGACGTCGACGTCGACAACCATAATAAGGGGGATTATCCTTTTCTCCATATTTATTCCTATGCTCCTATATACTATTATTTCATTGCGTGAAGGCGTAGTTGCCTGTTTTTTCATGTCCACTAGGTGCTTCGCTCAAGTCTCGTTACTAAATGTCTAATCGCTAAGTTCCTGTGTTGTTGAGGATGGTTCGATGAATTATGTATTATTGTGTCCTGTCTACGTTGGTTTTCTGCATACCTCGTATTCCATTCTATTCAAGATCTGGTTAGGTCCAGGTAATTTATTATCTTGGCCTCTCCAACCTCCACTGTGAATTTTATGTTCTTCTCTTGTTTGTTTTTTTGTTAGTTCCTTTCAGTGAGAATCACTTACTGATCTTGAATTTCTCATTCCTAATCCGTTAGTTTGCCGATATATGTATGTATGTATGAATGCATGTATGTGTTATGATTAAATTTGAAGTAATTTTGCTGGAGTTTCGCTTTTAGCGTGTTTGTGAGTTCCTTGAACAGAAAACATTAAATTTCGTTTTCATTAGTCAAATTTATTGAGTCAGTAAATATTTTCTGTGAATGCAGACTTAAGGCCAATTTAGCCGACCGTAAATGTAGAAATGTAAATTTAGCCGAATCAGCTGATCGTTTCTCTTATATGAGAATGTATGCAAACACTTAGTCGACTGGAAGTGTCACGTTGCCGTAATGTCTGAACCTGTTGAATATAGATTTTCATTACGGTTTTACGTGACAGATGTAGGCAGTGATGGGTTGTACATATGTTGAATGCAAATATGGCGTTGTAGCAATTTTTTTGGTACTTTTTTATTTTTAGATTTGAAACTTTTTTTAGTTGTTAAATTTATATACACACACTATTTATAATCCGTTTAAAATAATTTTTTAGCTGGAAGTCTTTGGTTTTTTATATAAAAATTAACAATTTCTAGTTTATATTCAATATATCGTTTTTCTTTAGAAAACTTCTACAGAAATATTCGTTTATAACTGAATAAAAGGCAAAGGAAATAGAATCAAGATAATTTAATAAATTAAATATATAATTTTTTCTATTTCTTAATGCGCTAATTGGGCCTAAATTTTCCAATGTAAGTAAATCAGATTTAAGCTACATTTTTCCCCAACGCAACAGCAACACAATATTATATGTTCAATAATGTACATATGTACTTATGTACATAATTAATTTGTTTTGCTGCTTATGTAAAAAACACATGACACGTTTTTAAGCGTTCTATAAGTGCAGCAACATTTACGTTACATTTATATTTATGTTACATCTGCGATTTCTACATATAATTGAAAAAAATCAAAATTTTTTCTTGTATTCTGAAGACTCAAACCAATAATTTGCTATGGGAATAAAAAGGATTGACAGAAAATCAAATTTTTGACCTGATTTTTTTTCGGTGTATCCTTTGATTTGTTGAATATTGTTCTATTTTGAATGTTGATTGTTTTTGTCACTGAAATCGAACGATGTAGATTTTCGAATTCAAATGAGACTAATTTAGAATTTTCTATTGTTCTTACGTCTTCCGGTTTATTAACTAGTCCTATAGTGTTGGTTTTTCAGATATAAGTTTGTTGGAGTTTGTTAATTACATCTATCACTAACAGAGGATTGCTTCTAAGCCGTGTTTTACGGAATAAGCGAGAAACCATTAGTCTCACACAAGAAGTAATAGAACGTTTTTTGTAGCCAATGTCCTGGACTATAAGTTGAATTTGGTTTAGTTTAGTTTAGTTTATTCTAAAGGCGTGCAAATATAAATGGAAACTTTTGTGTGTTTCTTATAACAAAATCGAATAAGTCCTTCTTAAACTATGATCAAATCGTATGTAGCTTCTTCAAAATTAACATATTAAATAATAATAATTATAGCTGTTATCAGATGCCATAAAAATATTTAAATTTTGCTGTACCAATTTTGCGTGACCAATATTTATGGTATATTTTTGTTTATAATGTTTTTCTGTTGTTTAATCTAGATTACGCTGGGTACCAGCTGGTGAAGTCAAGTATTCAGGAATAAATGAAACAAGAACGAATGCAAATAGTTTTAAATAACAAGAATAAAAGATAATAAGCAATAATAATTGCATTTTAATAGACAGATAGAAGACCGGTGTGTATTCTACTATAACATATGAGAAGAAGTTGTTCCTTTGCAGGATATTACTTGTACACACAGGGAGGCTATGGAATACTCAGCGATAGTTGTCAGATGTCAGATGTCATTGTGGTAACTGAATTCATTAGGAAGCAAAATAAAATGCAATCCCACTTTATTCGACAATAAAGGCAAATTTTTTTATTAAAATGTTATAAAACATGACAGACAAACGTTGGAATAAATAGAAAATAAAAATGCATGTCATTTAATTCAATTGTCAATTAGTTCAGGCTCTCGAAAGCTGCCGCAATGTCTATAATAGATGTAAATTAAAAAATTTTATAGCAAAAATCGATTTTTCTCCAAATCTCCACGTTTTGTGGTTCTAGGAAACTATTCTGACCATTATCGCGATGATGCATATACATAAGTATGTCTGTCTTCTGGTGAAATAACACTTCCTTATTAAAAAGTTCGTTTTATTTATACACACAAGGACTAAACATACACTCAGGAGATTAATGAGCTAAAATTTAGAAAAATTCTACTCAATTGAAGTTCGAAATGGTTGTCACATGGCGCAAAAGCGATTTTTTACTGGAATTCAGTAACAAAAATTTCGCGCTTCCAACCAAAAATTTTAAAATAAAATATTTACGTATACATTTATTAATTTTATCGACCTTATGGTATGTAATTTATGGTTATTTTTATTCAGGCTCTAGGTCATATATTAATTTAAGTAAAACTAATTTGTTTTATTAAATGTTATATTTTATTTTTTTATTCAATATTTCGATCACCATCGGTTTTCTTCATCAGGAATTTAAGTAAAGCCGTCTTTTTCTTTTCAAATCAAAAAGCTTACTTTAAAAGAAAAAGACGGCTTTACTCAAATTCCTGATGAAGAAAACCGATTGTGCTCGAAATATTGCATAAAAAAATAAAATATAACATTTAATAAAACAAATTAGTTTTACTTAAATTAATATATGACCTAGAGCCTGAATAAAAATAACAAAAAAAAAAATAATAAAATATTTACAATGAAAAATTTATTACGATTTTAGAAAGTTTTTCTGAATTCTCGCAAAATTAATTGAAATTTTTCGCAGTTTTTATATATATTTTTTTTAACTCAAATTTAGAAAATATTTTTTTCTAAATTCTAGTTTATGAATTTCCTTAACATTCTTGGAGTATTTCCTCGGCCGAAGAATAGATGGGCAAACACACGGGCTCAAAGCTTTTTTTATTAGTGTGTTTCCTTAAATCTCCATAGTACTACAATCAAGAGGTAGATCAATATTTCTATCCATCGCACTTTTATAGTCGCATTCAGCAATTCTACATCATTAATTTCCATAATTTATTATCTAAAGTGGATCGGAGAAAAGAAGCGTTCATTACAGAAATATAATTCTCATAAATATTTTTAAAAACACAACACGATGAGGAATTATAAAATTATTTTTGTGTGTTTATTTCAACTCACCTTGTGATGGACTCGAACCAGCAACCACCCACTTCATTACAACTCTACTCGACTTAAATATCGAGAGTTTCGTCATGGAAATAAAAGACCTTGAGTTAAAATTTGTTTGAAAAGAATAACGATTTACTCCTTCATAATTTTTCTTAAGATCTGGTGAGTCATGAACTAAGTTATAATTTTAATTTTTTTTTAATTCTATAATAGTCTCAATAAAGTAGAGGAAAGTATGAACTAAAAAACTGAATGAATGATAAATGAAATTATGAACTATTATATATATATATATATATAATCATTTCCAAAGCTAAACTTATTTTATTGAAATAAAAACATCTTATTTTAATTGCGTGAATTCCTCAAGTTTAATGCAAAAAAATTTTAAAAGATGTTTTTAACGTCAATTAATTTTTAATTAAATGTAAAAAAATTTCAAGCCCAAAGGAAACTATGGGACTAGTTTTTGGAACAGTTTTTATTTGAATTTATATTATTTGAATTTAGCATATGTATTTTTGTAAGTGTAGCTAAAAATGATCATTACAAAAATTTTTTGTTCCTTCTAACCATATTCTGATTCTGCTTTAATTCTGATTAAAGCCATATATTTTTATCATTTTATATGATCGTTACTACTAAACATTTTATATGATTGTTCCAACAATACCGCAATTTGTTGTTTTGAACGATTTTCGTTCTAAATTATAATATTTTTTAATATTTAGTTTAAGCTTCAACTACAAAAATTAACTTTAAGGTCTTGTATTCATATATTGTCGTTTTAAGTTCATTTTAATGCAGTTATAACTCTATGTCGGCTATAAGCACTGTTTTAACAACAATCGCATTATTTATTTTTTTTTATTATTAAAAAATGCACAGGGTATTGTGGACGGATTGCTTTTTTCTATTCAAGAAAACACAGTCAATTTAGGAATAGAGATGTCTGTTCCAAGGATAGTCTCTCGTCAAACGCACCGTTCAAATCCCCCGTTTTCATCACCTGCTGAATACTGAAAGCGATCTATATACATTCCTTATTAGATTCTTTAGTTTCATCACTGGACAGAAGATTTAATGGAGAGAATAGGCCAGAGTTTGCAATTCATTGTTTGCACCCGTCAAACATGCTTTCTTTGAAGCTGGATGAGCTTAAAGATGCCACAAAAACGTTTGAGAATTTTTATGAGTTGGATGATTTGGAAGGAGAAATTGAGCTTTGGTATAATTCTTGGCAACAAAAAATGGGTAAAGCCGAATTAGCCGACTTAGAGCTGGCGAGTATTTTGAAAGACGCTGGATTATTTTATCCAAATATAAGGAAAGCGTTATTAATTTCATTGTCAAAGCCGTGCACTACTGCCACTGTTGAGCGGTCATTTAGCACTTTAAGGCGGGTAAAAACATGGTTGTGCTCCACAATGACTGATGCTCGTTTAAATGATAAAATAATATGCAATTTTACTTATCAAAAAATAAGTATATTGTGTATTGCAGGACTATTCTAAGCGTTCGCCGAAGATTGGTAACCGAGAAGAAGGACGAATTTTTGGAAAAAATTCTAGCAAAATTTTCAGAAGATCCACGCAGATTACTCCTCAAATAGATCAAAATTGCAATAATCATAAAAAATCATAATTTTTGTGGCACCACCCTATTTCATATCCTGGCTACGCCCCTGGCATTAACACTTCTTTTGAAAAATTTATAAAAAATTTATAAAAATTATTAAAAATTCAATTAATAACTTACAAAATAAAAGAAGACTTATGTAGATATTTTGATAGGTAAATAACAGGTGGGCGCAACAGTATTGCCGTAATTTGAAATGGGTGCCATTTCCTTGTATATAAATATAAAAAAGAGCTTTGTTTGCATAAAAAGATTATTCTTGAGGTGCATCGCTCCCTGACTTGTCGACAAGTAATTCTCTATATATTTACATCAAAAATGCCAAATACAAAAATGGCAATTTATTAAAATTATGATATTGATTCTGCGCCACCCTGTGTATATGTACTCGTTCATAAGGGGTACATAAATATCTGTGCCTACTTCTTGTGTACATTATTTGTATGTAAGTAGATAAGGAGAAAAATTTATATGCTTCATTAGATGTACAAGGAAGTTATCAAAGCCATCCTCACCTATGGATCGATTGCCTGGTGAAGGGGCAATTGGCATGTGTCGCATTTACTGGTCTACTTGTGACACTAGTTCAGTGACGATGTTTGATTTTATTCCACCTGAAATTTATATAAAATACAAATCTGTCAGATCACGGCTCTTAATTTGAAGTTGGTTGACTCGTATGTGCTGTGCTGGTATGCATTTAATGTTTCACTCTACTAGAGCGATAATAAGTGTGAATAATATGGAATGCGGGCATGAGGGCATCCCAATCTACTCACAAAGGGTATATGTATGTTTTCCTCTGGTCGAGCTAATCGAATAGATTTGAGGAGTGAGTATTGAAGAGCACAATATTTAGCTAGTCCAAAATCACCGCAGTACTCTTTTGAGGAGAAACAACTCCTGACCTAGAGGAAAGGGTCGTTCACATTCTTAGTGGGCATTATAATGGGGCAGTGCGCAAATAAAAATTATATTCATAATTTGTTATTATCTTTTGCGGCTGGTGTTATAGAATCTTATGTATTTTGTTCTTAAATTTTATATAATCAACAGTTTGGGTGCATAATGCCTTAATGTGCAAAAGTCCTGCCATTGAAGTGTAGAGCAGTCTATTTTGCTGTTTTTATTTATTTTCATTTTTAGTTTAGTTTCTTAAATTTTTGTTTTGTGAATGGCTCTAACCATCTGCAAGAGCTTTCAAGAAAGCAAAACTAAGTAAATTATAAATTATATTTATTAATGGTAGGAAAAGATTCAACTCAGAGACTCGTTTTTTTATTCGTTCAATATTGACAACCATTTATGAGCTTCTGTGAAAAAAATCTTAATAGAGAAATTGAAAATTTATGTTTCCTTTTCTATCAAATGTCATAAATTTCAACCACATTTCCTATTTATTCTAAAGTTTGTATAACAATAGCTCTGCAACAAAACATAAAGTGTTTCATTTCCGTGAACAAAGTAATCAGCGTGTCTAAATGAAATATTTTTTTAAATAAATTAAAATGAAAAAAAAACGAATTCGAAAAACGAAAAATTAGTCGATATTGGTAGCAATTTCGAAAGTGTTTCATGTATGATGCAATTATTATACTTTTCTCTTTCTATACAGAATAAACTTTTATCAGCTCCAATTTTTTTTTATAAACATTGAAATATTTTACTTCGAATCACAGCTTTGGGAAAAGAACTCTGGTACTTAGAGGAACAAAGTCAATATTTATATCAGCCTTCAGAAATAATTGGAGTCATGTCCATATATTAGCAATATTTAGATTCTAAAGGCACTAGCCTACAGTTGCTATATTGGTGCCATTTGATAAGCAGTGCACAGTGGGGCCATTTTCCAAAAGTAACTAACATTGCCATTAGAAATATTGGCAAAACACAAGCCATTCTCGAAAATTCAATCAGTGAAATTAATAAGTTCATATGGCTCCTTAAATAATTAAAATTTGCTCTTAAGTTCACCATAAATAATAAACAAATGAATACAATTTTTTTTTTCCAAAAGGTCAATCGTATTTAAATATTAATGTATTTGTAATAAATAGAAAATCGTTGAATTTTTTCAGTGAAATAAATTGTGCTCAAAATTTTATTTGGCGATGGTAGGGTTCATATTATCGAGATTGCACTGTTTTATATTCCAAGATAGTCACATTGTAGATTTTGTATGCTCTTTAGATTTAAATTGAGTTTAACTCAGACAAAGACCAAATTTCAAAAATATTTTTTTAAAGAAAAGTCCTACAACAAGGAGTCTAAATATGCGGAAATTAATTACATTTTTATCTATTTATTAATATAACCCTCCGTGCTCCTAGAGCCAAATATAGCTGATTGATTACTCGTAAATCAAGTAGAGAATAATCTGAAGAAATATTTATATGATATTTTAATAAGTTCAGTAACAATAAAAACTATGCAAAATATTGTAATACGTACATCCTTCTTAAGTCATGCCTTATAAGAGAGTTGTTTGAAATATTTAATATCCATTTATTACAATTTATTAATTTTCTATAGACTTTTCACATAAAAAAAGATATAGTAACGAAAATAAACTAAGACAGTACCCACTTATACCCACAATAAAGCTTAGAGCAAATCATGTAACATAAATCTCTACATGGTTAACCTTGACTTTTGGAAGGATTTCTATAGTGTATGAAAGGAGGGTGTAGCGTACATGATGCTTAGATTAGGTTTTACTAGAAGAACGTGCAGGATGGTGGCGGATTTTCTTAATGGGCCAATGTTTATATTAAAGTTGGGAGAAGATATCTCCGATTCAAGCACTATTGTGGCTGGTGTGCCACAAGGCTCTTTATTTAGTCTTATATAATGTAGCATTTTCGTATCTGCCTTTTGCTGATGTCTGCAGAAGACATCTTGATTGCAGCATGTAGGCCCAGGGTGGACAACCTGAATCAGTGTTTGAACTCCTACCCGGGGACTTTTCACCTTTATTTTGTGAAATGGGCCGTAATATTAATTATAGAGAGAATGGAAAACATTACCATCAAGGGCAAGCATAGTCTACTCCGTCGGAACTTAACGCGTATTTACCATTGGTAATAGGAATATAGCGATTTAGAGGCCAAATCCAAATATACATGATTTGACTTTAAAGGCTAAAAATATGAAAGACATTTCCTTTTATAAGCAAAAAGGGAATATTTTGTTGATTAACGAGTATAGTTAGGCTGTTATATATATAAATATATATATATATATATATATATATATATATATATATATATATATATATATATATATATATATATATATATATATATATATATATATATATATATATATATATATACATATATGTATATATGTATATATATATGTATATATATATATATATATATATATATATATATATATATATATATCGTTAACTGACCTTCGTAGACTAGTAGGTAGTGTACTAGACTCGTAGTGCAAAGGTCCCAGGTTCGAATCCTGCCGCTGAACTCTGGCAGTTTGTGTTTGATAATTAAAGGGAGCGCACAACAAGCCTTCACTGGCTTAAGTGTATGTCGTATGACATGGGCTGTCACACCCCTCCAATCAACCTAACCTAACCTATATATAGTTATATAGAACACACGTTCCTAAGTAATCACTAAATGTTTTTTTTTTCTTCTTCTAAATTTATTCTTTAACAGATGATCTTGCCTAAAAAGCAGATTCGTGGCGTTTTTAATGTACTTTAATTTATTTGTAACTTGAATACTCTAAACAAGTGTTCATGCAATTGCAATAAATTGCAACTTGGTTTGAGCGTGTGAATGTGCACCGTCAGCAAATTGAATTCATTGTGTTTGAAATTTAGTTTAAAGAGCAAATACATTGAATTTTGATAAAATAAGGCAGATTTCAAACAGACGTGAGCAAGAAATGACGCGTTTTTTATTTTAAACTTAAAACTATGTGGACGTATGTGTATGCATGTGTGTAGATATGTTGGCATGTGCTTTTGCCAGTCTTAAGGCTGGGGCACATAGAATCCGTCATCCGTCATCCTTCGACTTTTTCAACTGACGTTAACGCAATGACGGATGAGGTTGGCACAATGAGTACTTTGTTAACGTGTAGAAAATCAGTTGCTTTTTTTACATGTTTGCAACATTTCTTTTTATTAAAGAGTAAAAATTTTCTATGGATTTTGAAGAAATTACGGAGTTTATTTTAATTATAATTTTGCTTTATAAAGCTCAAGCTGTCTTGATATAATGGATAAAAGTCGAAGATTTTTGGTCAGACCCAAAAAATCAACTGTTAATTAAAACAAAATATACCAAAAAATCAACTGATAGTTGTCAAAGTACTCAACGTACGTCAAAAGTTAAAAGTTGCCCAACTTTCATACGTTGCGTTGAAGGAGACGTACTGTATGTAACCAAGCTCATAACAATACCTGTATTTTAACTTAGATGTCAGTTGAAAAAGTGGACGGATGACGGATGACGGATTCTATGTGCCCCAGCCTTTAATCGAATATGTGTACAACACATTGTTGCATACTTTTTCGGATTTGCAATGGGAGTGCTACGACTCCATTCACTCAGATAGATTACAAGGAGATGTACGTATAAAAAAATAGCATACTTTTTGGGACATTTGCAGAGGGAAAAAGGTGCATTTGGACTGTGAAGTATGAAAAAAATGATTTTTTTTTAAAGAGGCCAGATATTTTATAAAGAAAATTAAACCTTTTTTTGATAGAATTCAATTATAGTTATTACAGGAAATGCTAAATTCAAGAATGCATTCAACTGGTTCCCCTGAAAGGAGAAATTATATTCACACCCAGGAGGATAAAACTTAATTGTTTCAAGAGCAAGAAGAAATGTTCCTGCAAACTCGAGATTATTCAAGTTCACAAGACTAAGAAGGAATTCGATTAGCCAACATTAGAATAGTAGATAGTAAATGAGTAAATAAATGGAAGGATAGAAGTTAATAGCAAAAAAAAATTTAATTAAAAAAAAAATTCAAAAGATTAAAAGATAAATAATAATAATATATAAGACACACAGACACTTAACCGAAGGGACAATACTGCTCTTGTCGAGAGGCATCTCATAATTTTAACAAGCTGCGCTATTTATTTTGCGTTTGACAGCCATTGACAGCAGTCTATCGCGTGAAGTGAGAAGAAAAACGAAACAAGTGGGATTCATGTGCGCATTAAGCATTATTTTGCAGAACAAAAACCTTCACTCAAGCCAATGCTAAGCCTGACAAATACCATGGAAACTCTGCCTCATTAATTTCAATGGTAAAAAGTGGATTAGTGAATTTCGTCGTGGCCGTACAAGCAGGGAAGATGACGAATGTTCTGTATACCCTGTTGAGGTCTTTGCACCCGAAACAATTAGGTAGGACATCAAAAGTGTGAAAGGTAGAAAAGCCATACGCACATCACATGCCTCAAAGGTTTCAATTTTGAATGGTCACTTGGGTATAACATAGCTTTCCGCAAGATGGGTGCCGCGCTCGAGATTTCGCACCGTTTTGTAATCGTGGTTGAAACGTGGATCCACCAAAACACACCAGAGATCAAACAGCACTTAAAATATTGGCATTTTTAGAATGAATGGGTGCCTTGAAGGTACACATGTGCAGTTTTCATGGCGAAATTCCCTGAATTAGGTTACGAATTACTCCCTTATCAGTCATTAAAATTTGTGAAGGATGTTTTTCAGATTAAATATGAAGTTAGGCAGAAAAGTTGTAATATTGGAGTGGGGAGAAGAATACCCTTTTACAAGAATATAATTTGTTTTCGTCCATCAGAGAGAGAACTTGTCGTGAAAATAAACGTCGCAGTTGGTAATCACAAATAGGACTTGCTTATGCCATTGGTATGGCTCATGTAAAAGTGTCTAAACATTTTAGTTCAGAGTGGAAATCAAACTCACACACAGTGCAAGCTGTCCTAATACGACCTGCACAAATTTTATGTATCAATTTCATTTAATGGTATATTTTCTATTAAAAGTAAATTTTATGTATAAGTTTAATCGTTTAGTTTGAATTTTTGTATGTACAAAATTAAATATAAAAATATTGTGACTGAAATGCATTAGAATTTCGATAAATGAAAATTAAATATTTCGACAGTTGTGTTCAATTTAAGCAAGATTTTTGTTTAAGCGGAATTCGGATGAGAGAAAACAGTTTCGCTTAAAAGAAACCAAAATTGTTCCTTAAATTGAAAGGAAGGAAATTGATTTAATATAAAAAATAATAAAGAGAAAAAAGTGATATACAAAATGAAACTGAAAGTATTCGAATGAATTAAAATTTTCAACACGTAGAGGAAAAACGAAAAAGAAAGCTGGATGAAACTCATAAAAAAGAAGGAATAGAGTATTGGGCACGTACTTCAAATGTTCTCTTGTTGTTTCTTTATTAATTGCAGTTACATGCCTTACAACCTCTTTAATGGCAGCGTTAAGTAAAAAACACCCCCATGAATCTTGGCCTGTACAAATTTAATGTGAAAATGCCAGGGCAGCCCGTGACACAGAGATATCGTTATTTTAACGTGGGTCTCATTTTTTGAGTCCTTAATTTTTATTAACAGCTTAAAAAGAATAAGAGAAACGTTTCGTGTTCAGACAGGTGGTTGAAAACAAAAGAAATGTGGCATATAGTAGTCTTCATGAAGGAGAGGTCATGAGAGCCACACCAACAATTTCATCAGCAAAAAGCCATCCATTGAATTTAATAAAAGAATCCTCAGGAATAAAATGCCTTATGAATTATTAATCTACACAAAAATAATTTTTATTTGATTAAATATATCCCGCCCAAGCAGATTCCAACAGTCATCTCCCATGATATGATTGTCATATCTTGTTTGATATCGTTATTCCATTACTTGTATATCTAGGGGAAGTCCTTTCGCTTGCTCCTCGCTAAAGCTTCTAGGATCTTTATGAGAAAATAAATAATCAGCTTGAATGCTTATGGCCGAGCCGAAATATTTCAAATTTAATAACATGTCCTGTACTAATGTAAAAAATTTCTTGAACCTGCCCGTAACCTCTAACCAGCAACATTGTTTTATAGCCAAGGGCCTCACTTTACTCCCTCATTTAGCCGAGTTTGAGATGAAGCTGTGGGTGTATAATTCTATCTCTTGCGATGGCTACTCTTTTCGAGTTTAATGGTTGGCTTTATCGCGGCTGATTAACAATAACAAAGAAATGGTGACTTCAGGAAATTAAATATTAATAGGTAAAAAAGCTTTTAATATATAAAACAGCTTAGAGATAAACGATTGCTGTTTCTTAAATCAGCATTTTCAAAGTTTCAAGGACTAAACTGAAAATTCAACGTTTCTAACGTCCTTACCACAATGGTAAAATATCCTGATATACACATCAATGTGACTCTCTTCAAACGAAAGATGTTTTTGCATAAATTATTAATCTTTAAGGTATTTCATCATTAAGAGGATCGCCCATGAAACATTAAGCGAAGAGTAAAAAAAATAATTGCAAATTTTGCAAATATTAAATGACACCGCCAGAGTAAGGCCACCGTAATCAGCAGCTAAAAATACAAGGATCAGCTATTTTTATTTCATTTCAATATAATGGAATACTCGCACTATTTTAAAATTGGCTGGTTTATGTATTTAGTGGTGCAAGAATCATATTTTAAAGTTGTGAAAAATTTATAATAAAATGACCACAAGAATAATTTTCATTTTTTATTAGAGAATTGAAATATAAAAACCACACAGGAACCTTCATTTTACTTTTCTACCGTTAGAAAAATAACCAACCATTGGTTGAGCATGAATGTATTTTAAAGGGAAATAAAAAATACAATAATAAATGAAATCGATGCAATTAATGTCTATACTAAAATGAAATAAAATTGAAGGAATTGAATTTTTATTTAAATTTTATTTAAACTTAATAAACTTTTCAAAATCGACACTATTTTGAAAAGTTTACATAGACTGGCTTACAAACTGCAAGAAATTAAGAAAAATAAAAGATTTGTTACTCCACATAAATTTTTTTTTGGTTTTCAATGTTTTGTCGTTTTTTTTTCTTCTAAAAACTCAACAAGAAGAAGGAGCAATGAGATATTTCTTAAATTATAAAATGTAATTGCAAAATATATCTTATTACATTTTGTTAGGAATTTTGTACATCATTCCTTAGCACGTTTTAGTAACCTTTTCAACGATATATACCAAAAAATTTACTCATTTATTTACTTTGGCGATAAAAAAAAATCTGGCAACACTGGCCATGATACGAAGGACCTTTTCCAAAATATATAAATCACGGCCTGCTTACCTTCACAGCGAAACATTATGAAAAGTTTTTCTCGTATCCTTCAGCATAAGATTTTCTTTTTCTGCATGTGTGTTGAAGGCAATTAGAGGCAATTAACTGGACACTTATATTTCTTTTATATTATAATTGTTGTTGTTACACTTAATAGCTTGAGGTATTTAGGTAACTTTTTGTTGGCAATTAGTGTTAATGAAATTCACATTTCATGGAGTAGGACTTATACATTATAGTCATCTTGATGACATTAAAGGACTTAAAGCGCAAAGAAGGGGAAAAAATTCTCCTAAAGCGTGTGTAAAAAAGGAACGACAGTAGGAGTTCATAGAGAATAAATGTATCATGGTTAAGAGCCACAATGAAGTTAGTCTTTTTTTTATTTCAATTTGTCGAAGCGAGTTTTAAAAGATCTTCCGGTTGCGAGAAAAAACCTAATTTAACGAAGATTCGTAAACAAATTCAAAACACAAAACACATACTTTTGCAATGCTAAATACACAGGCATATATCGGGTCTTCCAATGAGAAGATTTAAACTTTTGCACTTAATATCGACCATATAGTTGTAGCTCCATCTGACAAATTAGGTGTCATCTATTAAGAGTGTTTTGCCAAATTACCAATGACAGATTTAGCGTTCATCAGGAGGCAAAATTAGTTTTTTCTTTGATCCTAATTTTTGTGAAACAAAAAATCATATTGAGCGATCAGGCCCATTTCGATATTGTCGAATTTGGGATGATACCAATCCATATGACATTCAAAAGCATCTAATGCATCCCGAAAAAATATCTCTTTGGAGTAGTTTTTGGGGTGGTACCGTCATTGGTTCATATTTCTATTAGAACCATCACCGTCAACAGCGAGCGATATAAGTCGATGATTACCTACCAACTTCCTTTTGCCCTGAATCGGATGGTATGGACACAAACGACATATGGCTTCAACAGGATACCGCACTTTCATCTCAGTGGACTCCTTAACAAGCAGAATTGCCATATTTGGGCAAATAAGTATCCACTAGTGATTGTTAAAACACCGATACATCTACAACGAGTGACTGTTTGGTACGGTCTATGGGCTGGCAGCGTCATCGGGCTGTACTTCTTTGAAAATGAGATCGGCCAAGTAGTTACCGTGAATGGTGTTCACTATCGCGAGACTATAACGGATTTCTTGTGGTCGGCAATTGAGGATATGGATCTGGACGATATGTGGTTGTAACAGTATGGTGCCAATCGCTATATGAGCCAAGGAAACAATGGTCCTTTTTCGCGAGAAATTCAATGGCCGTGTTATCTTATGTCGGGGCGATGTTAATTGGCTGCCATGATCTTCTTTGGTGATATTTAAAAGAAAAAGTGTACGTCAATAAGCCAAATACAATTCAAGAGCTTAAGGATGAGATATTCAGCACATTAACGACATTGAACCTCAATTATGTCCCAAATTCTTTGCTAATATGAACCATCGGATAGAGGTATGACACCGAAGACGTGGCGAGCATTTAGCCGTCATAGATTCTTCTATTATAATAAAAATTATGAAGATAATTTTCTGAAAACTTTTTGTTTTATTTAAAATTAACATCGTGCGTTTTGGTTGGACCACCTTTTATTTGGAATATTTTTTGTCTAAAAACTAACTTTTCTCTCAATTCATTTTTAAGAAAATAATTACAACTTTATCATCACTGATGGTATATTTTTAATGGAGCCAATGTGTTATCCGTATCTTTATAAAGGTCTCACTTGCAGGAGGAGCCCCCGGTTGACCCAATTTTCATTTTTTTTCTTTCTGTATCATTGCATCATACACAACACAACATGTCATGGTTGGTCATTTTTGATTTTAGCTCCTACAGCTTATATTTATAACCACTTGTTTTCAGTTCTGAGGCCATATCAAGCAGTTCTGAGGCCACGCAATCAATTCATTTTATTGGCCCATATCTCGATCCGAGTACGATCTCCGCTTTGGTCCCATTTGCTGGCACTTTTTCTTTTCGCTTTAAATATAAAAAATTATATAAAAGCATATTCATGTAATATATTTAATTTTTAACTACTTTTTTCATGATTTGCCAGGGTTGGAAATCATGATTCTGAGAGCGAATGAACATGTTTTTATTATAAAATTATTTTTTGTTTTTTTTGTTTTTTTTTTTGTTTAATTGCTAAAGATTTGCTCATTTATTTGTGCCAGATGATATTTTACAAGGAAGTGGCAGACAAAACAGCCACAGAAGTTTGCTTTTTGTTATTTGAATTTAGCTCCTCAAAGGTAAGATCAAACTAGGGAAATATTTGAGGATTTAGCTAAAGCTATTAGGCGAATGGTTAAATAGTCATCAAACAGAAGTATAACGAATAGAAGCTGAATGGAAATAAAATTCATAAAAAACTTTTCACTCATACGAATCATGCAAGAGTAAGAGTATTGCGCAGCAATTAACCGGGAAAAACTATTTCATTATCATGCGAAAGTTCATAAATAAACTAAAATCAATAGTCTAGTACTTTTATAGCACATAATACAGCATCAGAAGATTCGCTATTGAGTGGAAGCCATAAAAAATGGCCTAGAGGAGAAATGTTGCAATAAATAAAACTGAGTGCTTACACTTCATATTTCAAATATTGGTCCAGAATGTCGAAATAAAATATTTTACAGTGTTTCAAATATAATTCCAGGGGTGAAGAAAATAATACATATATTGCAATTATATCATTTCGTTTTAATAATGCCATAAACATGGTTTATATAACACTTGCAAAAGCATTAAATAGAATCTTAAATAAACACACACATACTCGTACAGATAAACATATACGCTCTTATATATCGCCTTTAATAACATCAGGTGTAGTAAAAGTTTTTATTTATTCCCATTTAATCTAAAGGAACGTGATCCATTCCTTCCTTTAGAGCTTTGGTATTAAAGCTTCACATTGCACATACTTACATACATTTACGCGCACATAAATGTACATTTATCGGCTTGTGTGTATGTGTGAGAATAAACAATTTACGAATATAAATGATTTTGTTAATGCCTGAAAGTATAAACTTGCCTGAATAGTTTTACCAATACACTGTCACATCAACTTGTATCTAAAACTACTTGTATGGATGTACGAGTATGTTTAACGATGTAGTCGCACTTAAAGTTAAAAGAAAAAAATTATATTAAAAAAAGTCCTAAAAGTGAGTCTTTTACTTAAATTTTACCAAAAGGATTTTCTCAAATACCATTCAATTGCATTCACGTAAAGAAAAAAAATATGACTAATAAACGATCATTGCGTTTATTTTTCATAACTGAGCAAAATAAAAGTTTTTTAGTAAAACAATGTTTAATTATTAATTTTAATATGTGATGTATGAATTTATATCATCACGTTTACCATTACGAATATTTATAATATTCAATATGATTGTTTCAACAATATTATTATATGTATTACCAACATCATATTTTGTAAAAAATTGTTACCGTGTTTAATTTGTCTGTTTTTCAATTGAAAAATAAGAACAATACATACGAGGGCAGGTCAGCTAGTCAGTACCTTTTGAATTTCATGCCACTTAAATGGAAGAGCAACACTGCTCCTGTCAACAGTTGACTCCTGTAGAAATTTGAAATTTTGCTGCGTTATTTAGTTTCCGTTTGAGAGCCGTTGAAAGCAGACTACTGCGTAGTATGTGCGCTCTGCTCCATTAATTTCTATAGTAAAAGAAGATTCGGAAGGTTCTAGATGCCCAGTTAAGGTCTCTACACTAGAAACAATAGAAAAAATTTATCACATGGTGTTGGCCGAAATTGTAAAAACCAAAGGCATATCACATGGCTTAAAGTTTAAATTTTGAATAATAACTTGGGTATGAGAAAGTTTTCTGTAAGATGGATGCCAGTAATCGCATGACAGGAGTTTTTGGCGTTGTTCAACCTTAATATGGACAAGTTATTGTGCCGTTTCGTAATCGTGAACGAAATATGGATCCAATACACCAGAGAACAAACAGCAGTCAAAACAGTGGATTTCTCGTAGTGAATTGCCGCTAGAGATAGCCAAGGTAGATTTGTCAAAAGGGTACAACAATAAATAGCGTACAATGTGCAAATTATTGGGTCGATTCAATAAGGCCAATACAAAAGCTCCTTTCCACCAGGAAAATTCAAGGGTATACACATGTGTAGTTTCAGTGCAAAATTGCATGAACTAGGCCTCTTACTGTACTAGACTCTAAGTGCCAAGAGTCGATACGCGGGTCTGCTTCACTGTGCACGAGTGAAGGTCATTATTAATATATTTGTTAATCACAAGTTATACTAAAGTTTGTAATTGTATTCATAACATTTAAGTAATTGTAAAGATAATAAGCAGGTTACGAGGGCAGTTTGATAAGTTCACTTATTTTTTTTAATTTTTTTTTTATTTTTGTATAGAATATATTCTTTTCGCAAAAAAAAAGTTTTTTTCTTTATCAACATTTTTATTGATCTTTTATTCTCTTCAGATTGTATGGTTTCCAAAGAGCTTCATAGCAGACATACCTCCCAGCCATTTCTTGAAATTTGGAAACAGAAAATACTTGCAAGGACTACTACCTGGGGAGTATGTTTGATTGGGTAGCAGTTTCCTAGTTAAATTCATTGATTTTTACCATAAACACTACACATGCACTTATGGTCGAATTTCCAAATACGAGTATCCAAGCAAAAGTGTTGCACCTGCTCAGTTTAGATTTGCATTTTCTGATATAGTCTAATATCATTCCATAGATTTTGTCTACTATTTGCGGCGTGGCGATCACTTGTAGGTGAATGGAATGGTTGACTTCATATGAGCAGGTGCGACCACAACAGAAGTTAGGTTAGGTTAGGTTAGGTTGATTGGAGGGGTGTGATAGTCCATGTCATACGACATACACTTAAGCCAGTGAAGGCTTGTTGTGAGCTCCCTTTAATTATCAGACACAAACTGCCAGAGTTCTGCGGCAGGATTCGAACCTGGGACCTTCGCATTACGAGTCTAGTACACTACCTACTAGTCTACGAAGGTCAGAAGTTAGTAAACTGCTTTTCAAACATTGGAATAGATGAGACAGAGTCCCTCTTGTACCATATTTATCTGACATGTTTTTGGGCTACAGCATTTGTTTTTTTTACAAGATTCTAGTAGCATGTACCATTTATCGGAATTATTGTTGCATTGAAAGTTTTTGGGCTTAACATACAAAAATTTGGGAAATAGTTAAATTGTCCTCGTAGCAAAGAAAATAAAGAGATACTTGATGACACTCTTAACAACATCAAATCATATTTCAAATATCACAGGAGTTGTGGCATACAATTTTCCAAAGCCCATTCGCTGGAGCAAGGACATTGCTACCTCAAGGAACGCACTGAAAAAATTGTTAATTAAATATAAATAATTAAAAAATTCATAATAAAATAATTAATAAAAATAATAAAATACACATGGAAGACAAAGTTCAAGAGAAAAAAATTTCCCAAAAATTTAGTTTAAAATTTTCCTTGATTTAAATAAAATTTCCCTAAAAGTACGAAAAATATAGGATATGATGTACTAACGAATAGTTCATAAAATTTTATATTCCTAAAAGTTGTAAATGGTTGTATTAAATTGAAGTTTATACCCATGGGGTCGATTTGTTATCGCATTTTAGATTTAAAAAAATACACACAATATTGTTCCTGCCGTCAATTAAAACATAATTAAATTGTGATGATAAATAGAGGAAATTTGTGAATTAATTAACTCTATTCTTTTGACTTTTTTTTAATAAAACTTTTATACTATTAACGAGTTTTAGGTATTTAAAAAAATAATAATTTATTTAATTTCAATATTTTGATGCCTTTTTCGACGTGTCCTTCAGGAAAAAAATTAATGTTTCTTTTTTATGAAGAAGACGCCCAAAGACACGGCGAAATATTGAAATAAAATAAATTTGTTTTTTATAAAAACACCCAAAGCTCATTACTAATATAAAAGGAAATTTTTGAGCTCAATTTGATTATTAAAGTCCGTAATTAAAAGAATTTTGATGCAAAAACCATTGATCCTGTATCTGTGATATATTAATTGATTCCTTCCTAAAATAAATACACTGAGAATATTAAGGATATCCTGAGCTAGAATTTAGATAAACGTGTTAAATTTTGAGTTAATTGTCCTAAATAAAACATTGCAAAAGCAAAATATGAAATATTGCAAGGAAAAGAATGGAGCTTTGCGTTGCACCTGAATTAATCTTATGCTCATCAGATGATATTCCATCAGATGTGCGATGACGGGTTACTTTTGTTGCATATTTTGGTGCCATACGTCTTTATTAGCAAACAAATATAGATAGAAACATTATTACTTGAATAAAATCGGGCACTACTTTGAAATTCAAATGATTGGAGACTTCAAAAGTTAATACGGAAGTTACAGGTTACGTTTTTATTAAAAAAATTTACTAATTAGATAATTTCTGCTGCCAATACATTCCTAAAGTGCAAATTTGTAAACTAAAATCAAATAAATGACAAAATTGTTGGCGTAGCTTTAATACTTTCTTGGATATCAGTTGACCCCACCGAAGCAGATCCAATTTATGGGGTGGCGCAAAAGTGATGTCATTATATGAACTGGCTGCCATTTTACTATAAATAACAAAGAGCCCTGAAAATCTTAAGTCCCAACAAGAGCCATAGAATCCCGCCATTGAAATCCATTTGAAATACTAATTAAATTGTAGGTATAAGTGAGTTTTTCATATTAAAATGGCATTAAGTGAATAGTTTTTCATAATTCATTTCATAATTTTTCACCTCTTGTGCTCGAGTATAATAAGATTCATATTTATTGCGGAAATAGTGGTGAACAAATATAAGTTTCTAATGTTTGTAATACGATTTGTTTATTTTGATTTCTAAATATCCGTCTGAGTTTGACACTTTCATTACTTCCGGTTGCTTTTTCCAATTAGTTGTATTTTTTATTGGCCTTCAGAGTGTGATGAAAATTACTATTGAAATAGTGATAATTGATTAATTGTCAACAAGATGAAACATGGGTTTTCCAGGGACAGATGGAAATTTCGATTTTTTTTTATAATACGGTGAACTCTCGTTTGACGAATATTGCTGACCAATAAATAAATGAGGGTAAAATATTTGGCGAAAATAGATAGTGATCACTGCTGGTACATAATAATGTTTCTTGGTTAATGAAAATTTCATTAAAAAAATAAACATTTAATTCGTTATCATTGTGGCAACTAATGATGACGGGAAATTTTTTGTCATTGCAGATTCTATTTCTTTTTTTATCAAGTGCTGGTATTAAAAGAAATTCGAACCTCTAACGCTAATTGCAAAATACGGGGATTTCGTAATGCTCGCACATATTTCACGATGATCTCTATTATTTATACATAAAGTTCATATATTACTACGTTTATACGCACGTCTTATTTGCAAATAAAAAGAAGAATGTTGCCGTATAACTTTTTTATTGTAACTTATTAACTCACTTAAACAAGTCGTGAATAACGACACTATTTGCAAATAAAAAGTAAGACGTTGCCACTTCATGAACGTTTTTTGTGTTTTACTTACCAAACAATCATATTTTCGTCACATGGCATCACTAATAATAATATAAGTTCTGTATGCAATTACTCGTATAAACAGTGAATTAGTTATTTGCAAATAGTTCTATTTGCAAATAAGACGTGCGTATAAACGTGGTATATAACGCATTAGTAAGTAACATGAGTACGGAGATTGATATTAGAGTAAATTCTATTAAATATCGTATTGATAGTATGGATCGCTATTGGTGTCCGTTAGAAACCGGCGTCCTAGTGGTATATGGTTCATGATCTTGGTGATATATGGTGCATGTTGTGCATAATATCTCCTGATATGCTTATTTATGTATTTTTGGTGTTTATGATTGGGCAATAGTCTTACTCTGGAAACCTTTATAAATCGACAGGTGATCAAAGACGCTAGAGCAGACGACAGATGCCTCAACATATGAAGAGAGGATTATGCAAGCATATGAGAAGGTCATACATACAACAGAAACGACTAGACACCAGAATACTGGTGGTATGAAAGCGTTTCAGAAACAAGAAAAGACTGCTTTCGACGAAGGCGGAAACGATGCGGTGATGCAGAAGTTAAGCGATTGGAATATGAATAGGAAAAGAGGAGACTACAGAAAGCCATATTTGATATCAAAATTTAGCTATGAGAAAAGCTAAACGAGGTCATAAACATTAATCATTGGTGCAGAGATTTCAAATTTGTTATGGAGAAACAAGAGATGAAAGGCTCGATGGCTGCCTCAGGAATAAATCGTGTTAAGTTTAGTGAAATAAGGTAACACCACGTAAGCTGAGGGTCTGCTTTATTATTTTCACTACTCTCGTTTTAATTAAACTTAAAGTTATTACAGAGAATTGTCCTTCAATGCATTTGTTTAGCCACTGTTGTGCTGTTGTTAGTCTGCGGTCAGTTTTTTATTCCAAAAATGTTTGGGGACACTCATGGTCTACTCGTATGTATATTTCACTAAATTGTTTTCATTTTAATCGCTTTTATTCATTCGCATACTGAAAAATTGTTTTAATAAAAGTTTAATAGAAATCGTTGTTTCCTTATGTGCCGACATTCATTTGATTAAAAATAGACCAACAAACTTGTTAAACAATTTTGTAGTATTCAAATGAATGTGATGGTGTGCTGCATGTGTCATGCAATTATAAAACATGTCCTTCATACACCAAATAAAACGAAACAAGTTTTTGGAAATGAATAGCAGCACACACACACACTCGTACTCGTACTCTTGCTCGTACACAAACGTACAACGGAACACACTCACACAACATAAATCTCATTCACAAGTTGTTTGGGAGAATTTTTTTGCAATTTCCTGTTTTCCGCTTTTATTTACTATTTTAAATGTTTGCAACTACCAGTGTAAATGAAATATATTTTGGTTTCCGTATTTATGTCATATTTCGTATTTACGTTACAGAAATTGTACAATTTATATAAAGTGTTGATATTTACTATTAAATACAATATTTGTGCAAAAGAAAATATTTGTTATAAAAACAAGTCCATTACCAGCCAGTAAATAAAATAATTTTATCTTAATCCTCTTCTAGGAGTTAATCGAATATACCTCGCAATAAAGCATACAACTGTCATGAGTTTTTCATTCAATGGATGAGAAAATAATCTTAGTTATAAAGGGTTTTTCATTAGGCGCCTTGAACTTCAATAAAATAAAGTCTGTGTTAAGTATTATTTAAATTTTTTTATACATATATTATATTAATGCTATTATGTATAATATTTAACGATTTACAAATGTTTGTCGCTGCTTGTATAAATTCCAAAAAGACCGTTGATTTTTCCTCCAATTTTTTTTTCATACTTTGAATTCTGTGTATAAATGTTTCAGCATTGATATAAACTCAAAAATGATGCGACATTATTTTATATTGATTCTAATTTATCAACAAAATTATCTACTCATTTGGTGCTAACCAAATAAATCATTAGTAATTCCTAAGCATGCCTTCCTAGAAATATTACCGCAAGCTTAAAATACTCTATGAAAGCTAAATGTAAGCTCAAAATATTTTTTTGAAAATTTTTTACAATAATGTTTTCTATGTGTTTTCTAAATTGCGCATCTCTGCTGTTGTACGCATGTACGAGGTCTGATCAATAAAATAGGTGAATTTTGAAATTGCTCGTGCTACGTGCATTCGATTAGCGATTTTTTTATGTTGGCACACTTGTCTCGAACATGTCTTCTTAGTTGAGTTTAGTTAAGTTTGTTTGTGAGAGGCATAACAGTTAGACGTGTTTTGCTTGTTCGGCGACTTTCTGCTGTGGAAAACAATGGAATTAAGTGTTCAAAAGTACTTGAAATGTTGAGAATGGCATATGGTGACTGTAATTTGAGTCAGAAAACTGTTTGCAAGTGGTACAAGCTTTTTAAAGACGACGCTTGTCCTGGAAGCTCCATCACATCAAAAACCGATGAAAGCGGTGGGAAAATGAGGAAAATTACTATGGAGTTGCAGAGATGTCGCCATATCGGTTCATGCCATAAAATTTTTTATCGCAAATTTTGGGCATGAAGAGTGTGACAGCGAAGCTTGTTCCAAAACTGCTGAATTTTGAAGAAAAAAACCGTCGCATGAGAATCGCTCTGGAAATCTTGAATGACGTTAACGACGATCCAGATTTGCTTAAAATTGTCTTAACTGGTGACGAATGGGTATAAAGTTATGATATCAAATCCAAATTCCAATAGTCCCAAAGCAAGGAGAGCCAAGACCAAAAAAAGCACGCCAAGTTCGATCAAATGTCAAGGTTGTGCTCACTATTTTCTTCGATTACCGTTTCGTAGTGCATCATGAGTTCTTGCCACATGGTTGTGCGGTTAATAAAGAGTATTATTTTGAAATTATGAACCGCTTGCGAGAGGCAATACGAAAAAAAAAACATCCGGAAACGATAATGCACCTGCTCACTCGTCATTGCTTCTTCGTAATTTTTTGGCCGAAAAGAATACCGTATTCATATACTGCATGAGCCACCGTATTCACCAGATTTGGCCCCCTCAAAATTTTTATTGTATCCAAAATTAAAGAGGCCCATGGAAGGACGGTGTTTTGTGAGGATTGAATAGAAAAAAATCGAATCGATGAGAGAGCTCAAGGCCATACAAAAAATTTAATATCAAAGCTTCGAGAATTGGAAAATACGCTGGCACTAGTGTATTATATAAGGAGAAATACATTGAAGAAAATAGAAATAGAAAATGAAATTGATAAATATATACATATTTTTTGAGAAATTTCAAAATTTACTCACCTTTGTGAAAACAAGAGCGCATAGCGTTTGAATAAAGAGCAATAAAATTGGGACGTGGTCCCTAAAAAGCACTGCTTTATTTAAAACGGGCTTCTGGTGCCCAACACCTCAAATCAAGAGCCTACTTTATTTTTCTTGCAACATAATTAATTACAAGATTTTGATTTCGGTTATGCCTTATAACAACAATCGTTGGCATCCAAAGGGCGTCACATTGTATGCATGTTGCAAGAAACATCAGATAGACTCATGTCGAGTATATATTGTTCGGATTCTAAAGATTCTAAGCCTAAGCTGTGCAATATTAATATGCGATAGAGGCTTTTCGTATCGTGTTTCACTGTCTTACCATAAACATACATATGAAAGTGAATGTTTTCAAACTGTTTGAAGTTCACTGACGACTTGGTTTAAGAAATAACAAAACTTGGTGATCTGAACAGCTAAACCCACAAAAAAAAACAAAAGCTCAAGTATTTTTTGGAAACAATCCCGCTAAAAACCATTATTTTGTGTACGAAAGACATTTTTCCTGACGATGTCTGTTGGAGTCGTAGTGAAAAGTATTCAATATAAATAAAAAACTGTGAATAACTAGATTTTGTTTGTTGTGGGTTTAGCTGTGCATACACGTGTACTGATATTTCAATGAAGGAATTTATTTTCAAATTATATTTGATTAATAAAAAAATGTAATTATATGTAATTCAGATCTGACTTCGATACACATTTTACCATGGTTTTTTACATCGCGCTTTTAGCCATTTATTTTATTTCTTTTTCAGTTAAGGATTTTTATTAAAAAACTATAAAAAGTCTTAAATTTTATAAATTTATGGGCCTATTTTTGTATCGCACCAAAGTTAAGTGTGGCGCTGTTTTCATACAACTCACAATTCATATACGTGAAATACAAAATGAGGTGTGCGTATCGCGTAACATGACTTCGTATGAGTGATAATTTAAAAATTTCTTTTCAGGATGGAACTATTGAAATAGTTCATTAAATAAAACTATTGTAATTCTAAATTATTTAAAAAATAGTTTAAAACTTGCCACGCATGTTGGTTTTATTTCGTTCGTATTTTATTATTTTTTTTTATCATCAGTCTGATAACAAATTGACTTGAGCTGTAGACGACACGTGTTAAGCTTCGCTACATGTGGAGATAAATTTAAAAATATATGAATTAAAAAACAAATAAAACATTCGTTTGATTGTTTTCATTATTTGTTTTTAACTAGAAATTTTCAGAACATGTATCTTTATGTAGTTACACATACTATGCTTGTATATATAGGGTTGTCCATTTTTCGGTTTCAATAGTAAAGTTTATAAAACAACCACGAAACTATGATTTTGATACAACTGTTGTTTTTTTTTATAATTTTTAGATTTTATTTTATAGGTATTTTTGAAATACAAATAATGAAATAAAAAATCTATTTAAACGACCGCCTCTGAATTGGTTGGAGCACTGGCTCATTCAAAGGTAGTTTTCGAACCACTTTTTCGCACATTTCAGTTGGTATCTCGGCGATAACTTGACGAATATGGGTTTTTATATGCCTTAACGTTAGAAAATTATACATGTAGAGACGGCGTACAAAAAAGTATAACAGCGTCAAATCGCAAGGCGAATTCATCACATATCATCCATTTTATAATATTCAATTGCATACCAAAAAAAGTCGGCTATTGTGCGGCCATAGTGCCCTGAATTGACGGTAGCGGCTCTACTGGCGTCGTTGTCGAACATTTAATGGCTTTTCCACCATCACTCCTGATTTCAACCAGCCTGTTATGTGACAATTTTGCTTGGTGACGCAACCACCGAGAGAGAAATTTTGTTCGAAAAATCAATCGACAGATTCGGATGATTATCCACCACACTTTCACTTACAGAAGCGATATTTTAGACAGTGCGCACATTGCGATGATGCACAGGCCTGGCCACAACTGTAACGCTTCCAGTTGTAAAACGATTCATATTCGTGATATTTCAGATGATAGATATTTCACAGCTAATAGGCTTCACAGGTGATAAGCTGTGTTAATTGGTCCGTCATTTTGCTGAAACCGGAAAATTGTGCAGGTTCATATTTTATAGTTCAGGCTATAAAAAGTCTGTTATACTTTCATTTGGACCACCCGTTATAAGCAGCACACACACAATAACACCTACAATCAATAATACGTAGATGAAAGTTTATTTGTTTTTGTTATCTTTGGGTATATATACAACGTGTTTCAACAAAAATTTAATCATTAAGTTCCAACATCCGATCCACAAGTTAGATTTCTTAAGATTTCGAAAATGAAAGTGTTAATTGTCGTCTTGGTTTTGGCATCCAGTGTAAGTAGAAGAGTTTCGAAATAAATATTCTTGACGTATAAATATTTTAATATGCGATATGCCCTGTAGGTTTTTGCAGAATGGACTCCTGTGAGTGAAAAGGAAGCAAACAAAATTATCGTTACCTGCGAAGAAAAAACGGGAGGCAGAACGCCTGAACTTGTTAACTGCGTTTTTGCAGAATTAAATATTTTTGGTTCCGATAATAAAGTGTTGCTTCATCGTCTAGCTAAACAATTTACCTTCAGTCCTAGGGACTATTATGTAGCCCTAAAAATTGCTAAGATATGTTTCGCTAAGTTTCCTGAAACTATCTATAAAGCTTTCATATGCTATGCGGAAAATATCTCCCAAGCCAAGCTTCCAAGCCACGATTATAGACAACTCAATTTACAAAAGTTATTAAAAAAAATATAATGTGTATTAATGGAGATGAAATAATATATAAAACGATTGCTATATTAATAATTTAAAGATGTGTGATGGGCACGGGCAGAATATATCCAGCTGCAGAGCATCTAAAAAATTTAGACATAAAAAATAGATAAACGTTTGGGGTTCTAAATTTAATTTTGTAAGAAATCATAACAGATGCAAAATATTCTTAGTATAAGAAGTGCATCCTTTAGGGGTTCCAAGGAGTGCCCTTCGAGTCGAAATAATCTTTTTTCTCGCATATGTATATTATCATTATTATTACTTTTCTCGATGGACGAATGAGTAAGGGATGACCCCAACTCCTGCAATACATTGTACTAACATTCTATTTGGACATTTGTATGCCGAAAAAGAGAGGCAAGACCTTTGCAGGTAGCTTGTTCCATATACGAATTGTCAAATTAGAAAAAAATGAACTCCCATCTGGCACATCCACCACGAATTGATGCGATCTCAATAAAGAACGTGAAGCTCGTTTCGTAGTTGGCTGAGCTACTGTCTCCTATGAGCTCTTTCGCACTCTCCTGTATGCGATCGATTCATTTCCAAATATACTTTAAAGCACCAGTCCATACATGAGAGTCATATTATTGAAACTTCGGACGGACAAGGATGCTATAAATAGTAAGGAGATTATAAGGAGTGGATAACATCTTAGAATGCTTTAAAGAACAAAGCGCTTGAATGCTTCTTTAGCTGCATGAAACACGTTCTCCGTCCATCGGACATCACGCTATATTGTCGCGCCAAGAACATCATGAGTTTCTGCAATAGGATTTGGCTGGACAATGTGCCAGACATTCATGACTGTTCGTCTCAGAGCACGAATATCCTTCATTCCCAGTCGTTTGTGGTCTCTTTGATTGAGAATGTTACAGGCTAGTGAGTGTGAATGACTCTCAATCTTATTTGTATATGTTGCCACATAATTTCAAATCAGAGTCTTTCATACCACGGAGCGGCAGTGATCATACGGAGGATTTTATTTTGTGTCCTCCGGATTTTTTTCTTTATCATAAAAACTAACACCAATTTAAACGTAAGTTCTTACAGTTTCTTAAAAAGCAAAATCCGAAAATGTTTTGTTGATCAAATTAAGAAAAGAATTTAATCTCTTCTCTATTTTAAACATTTTTAAGGACACTTTAAACGATTTTACGTTAAATATTTATAGTTCATTTTCAAACTTTTCTCTTAAGGTGGAAATTAGTGAAAATATAGTTACAGTCCGATCCGGATAATCAAACCCCTTTAAAGGAAGAGAAAAACGTTGAATGGTTGTTGATTGATTTCAAAGCACTTCAGTTCACTTAAAAGAAAATCCGCTTAAACGAAACATTTTTTATTTGTTAAAGTGCATGAATAATAAAAAAAGGATATTTAAATACGAGTATATAAAATTGGTTTCGCTTGTTTATTTTTACATATTTTGCAGTAAAAATTAACGAAATACAGTCATTTGAATCGTTGTCTTTGGCAATTTTTTGTTAGTTTAAAAAATAGTAGTAAATGATAGAACAATGATTATAGAAAATTTCATTATAAAATAGTTCATTTTCACAAGCAATTAAAAATACCGGTCAAACATCTTCATTTAGATGATGTCTTCATCTGGGGCGCTGCTGAACTTCTGTTCCAAAAACAGACATTAAAATGGGTATTAAGCAAAGTGTGGCAAAGAAAAAATCACCAAAGGGGAAAAAATAAAATTTCCTTCAAATATTATCAACAAAAAATGCTAAACTTAACATTTTTTTTATTAAACACAAAGCCTGTCTCCTGTTTTAGTCAAAACTGTTTAAACATTTACAATAGTTGCACAAATCACTTGGTTTGAAACCTTTTCGTCCATGAGGTCTAGGAAAACGTTTTTATTGATAAATTTCAGTTTTGAAAGGCCTTACTAAGGCCTTAATTAGGTTACTTTCGTAAATAAAATAATTGTCGTATTGCAACAGCGTATTAGAGTTTATAACAAAAATGCCTTTAACTGAAGGTAATTGGATATTTCAATAAAAAAATTTAATTATTTAATAATTTTAAGGGGTGAAGATCAGTTGCCATTTACAAGTTGTAAACTTTAATTTCTTTTTATAAAAGACAACGAAAGATGTACTGGGGGGTTACTCTCTATTGCGATGCGTAAGCTAGTTCGATGCGTTTGATGTTTTGTTAGCGCAAGATATTTGGTTTTAATGAACGATTTTGAAATTTACAGAGTTCATTGATGCCAGATTTGCGAAAGTGAAAAAATCAGATGCGCGTAAACTCAATAAAGGGTACCAACTATCCGATTATATACCATTCTTCTTACGCATCGCAATAGAGAGTAACCCCCTGATCTCTATTAACGTAAATTATTGCCTTCCTTATTTAGAAAAATTATTATTACGTGACGTTTTGTGGTATTTTGCGTTAGAATAAGTGATAGATTTCATGTTTGACCATCATTTGGTGTTTGACATATTGGAGATCTTTCTCGTTATATCTTATTTTAAGTACATCTGTACAACTTTAAATTTAGTGAATTAAAACTTAAATTTAGTGAACTGCAATCTCTTCCAAATAAGAAAATATTTAAATTCAATTTTACCATACAGAACCTTTCAGCTTCTCATAACTTTTCTATGTTCTATGAATAATCATTTAAAATAATTTTAAAAAGAAAATAATAAAAAAGAACATTTAATTATTTAAACAAAAACCGTATTATTATTAAAAATTAGTTTCATTATTTAATTATTTTCAAAGTTATTACAACAACCAGGGGCCTTAATAATTTTATTAAGTTTTTCTTCTTTTATACAGCAATTTAACATACAAATAAAATACATATAATTTTTAGAAATATTATCTAAAATGCATCAAAATGTTTTAATTTACTTTTAACATACAATTAGATTTCATAAATTTGTACATTTTATTGCTTGTTTTATATCATGAATAAACGTAATCATCCAAAGTATGATAAAATTTAGGTTTTTCATTATAAGCGCCACTGTGCAGTGGCGATTTCAGTGTGATATCAAACTGACTGCCTGCAAACTTAAGGTATATACGGTGCAAACTAATACGATCTCACAGCATACACGTCTTCATATGAAAATATCTACGCATTCATATATGCGTATATGTATATAGTATATACAATGTATGTATATACTTAATTCTACGTATATGGGTATATTATACACATATACAGCTACTCACACATAAAGTGGGACACAACAAAATATACACAGCTTGTACACTTAATTGTTTGTTAGTTTTGCAGTTATTAAATATTTTCCAAAATTTTTCTCAATTTTATTTTACTATCCTAAAATATTACTTAAATAGTCGGCATACCTGTTTTTTATCATAGATTGTTTGTTTTTTTTTGGATTTTTAGTAATTAATCTGGCAACATGATGCTCACTCTCAAATTGGGACATATGCATTTTTTTAAAGTACCGTTAGTTTTGTTGTATATTATCATGAATTATGACTTTATATTAGCGTTTTATTATAATTCATTATGGTAACCTACTCATATTTGTAAAATGTCTCAAAAACCTCAAACTACAGTTGAAGAAAGACAAATTATAATTAATAATTATAAAGACAACAAATCTATCAGAGAAATTGCAAAAATAGAGAATAAAAATAAAAGTACAGTATTTAATATCATTAAACGATTTAAAGCCACTAATAGTGTTCAAAACAAAAAAAGAAATTGCACGAGAAGATGCAAGTTATCGGACCGTGATAAGCGATATTGCTTAAAGCAAATTGAGAACGATCCTCTTTTATCAGCAGTTGATATAAAAAACAGATTAAAAGAAATAAAAAATATTGAAGTAAGCGCAGAAACAGTTCGTAGAGTCTTCAGAAGCAATAATTTACATGGAAGAACCTGTCGACGAAAGCCCTTAATATCAGACAAAAACCAACGACTGAGATACGCCTTTGCTCAAAAATACTCTAATATGGATTCAACATTCTGGTCCAAAGTAATAATATTTGTGTCTACGTTTTTAAACTTTCTTCTATTTAAATATTAATTCCTTAGGTTCTTTTCACGGATGAAACGAAAATAAACCTTTTTGGGCCAGATGGGAAAAGATTCGCTTGGCGCAAACCACGTTGTGAATTTAGCGATAAGGTCATTAAAAAGACAGTTAAGTACGGTGGTGGTTCCCTTATGATATGGGGCTGTATGTCTGCGTCTGGGGTTGGTAAAATACATTTTGTTAACGGAATTATGGATTCCAAATATTATATTGACATCCTTAAGGAAAACGTGGTGGAAAGCGCCGAGAGTCTTGGCATAAAAGATGATTTTGTGTTCTACCAAGACAATGACCCCAAACACAAGTCTTGGGACGCGCGTTCTTGGCTACTTTACAATTGCCCAAAAGCACTGGAAACTCCTCCCCAGTCACCAGATTTAAATGTTATAGAACATTTGTGGGCGGAATTAAAAAAAGAGTATTGCTGTACTAAAAGAAATTGTCACAGAAGAGTGGTACAATATTGAGCCCGAATTCTGTAAGAATTTGGTTCAAAGTGTATCTCGACGTCTTCAAGCTGTGATTGCAAATAATGGAAAATCAACCAAATATTAAAACTTAACTTTTCAGATTAAATATTAGCAAAACAATTGTTATGTCCCACTTTAAGTGTGAGCTTCGCTTTAAGCTGTTGAAAAAAGAATTTCCTATTTTATGTTGTTGTAATGAATCAATTCATTTGTTTTTCATTATTTTACTCTAAGTGTTTCGTTAGATAATAAAAAATCATTATATTGAAGTGTTAAGTTTAGCCAAGTATTTTATTTTGAGTTTCAAATACACCAGCTTAAATTTTTTCTTTGTGTCCCACTTTGTGTGTGAGTCAGTACATAGAATCAAAGTTATAAATAAACCATTCAAGATAAAAGTCAATTGCTATCATTATTTTTTAAAAACAAAAGTCTTTTTCAGAACGTCTATGTGTGATTATGAAAATAGATATATATATATAGGGTGTTATATATATATATATATATATATATATATATATATATATATATATATATATATATATATATATATATATATATATATCTACTTATATATATACATATATATATTCCAGATAATTTACAGCAAAAATTATAGCAAACTCGGCTAATAATTGGCCGATATATACGTAAAACAATCGAAATGTACTCGAATAAAGAAAAATTGCAAAGCCGCAACTGAAATCACGAGCCAATACTTCCAGCATCACAACGCCAACCACTTCACTACGAGTATATCAGCCACAGCTGCGTAGAGAGTTGCATTAAGTGGAGCTGCGGGGAAGTACGTAGTTCCACGTATGCAATATACGAATATGTTTTACCTTTTTTGACAAATTGCTTACACGTGAACAAAGAAAATATTTGGTCTTGAATTGGGACATAAAACGAGGTTCCTAGATTGAAGCCAAGTATGCACATATTCTACAGTTTTGGTATTGTCTATCCGTTTTGAGTTAATCAACACTATGGAGATGAATGTCCTTAAATGTACGAAGAAGAAAATTTATTTATTGATCTTTTATGGATCTTTTCATTATGGAATGCATTGGCAAAAAGAAACTCCCGATGTATGTGGACATTAATAATATTAAACATCTCTAACATTAAACGTCGTTTAAAGTTCCAAATAATAAGATTGTAAACTATAAAACTGATATATGTATGTAGGTAACGTTGCTGAAAATTGTAAGTATTTGATTCGAAAGTAAACTGACCAATAGGAACAATTATAAAAAAAATTGTTTCTGCAAAACTGAACACACTTTTTGTTTTTTGTTTCTTTAAAAATTTTTTACTTTCATTTGATTTGTTTAAATTCTTTCAATTTGTTTATGTATGTATGTAAAAACAATTTTCAATTTTTTTATTTCTTGTTAAATTTTTTTATAAAAAAGATTTTCCTGAAGAAGACACCTAAAAAGGCGTCGAAATGTTGAAATTAAATAAATTTATTTTGAATAAAAAATACCTAAAACTCGTTAATAGAATAAAAATAAAATAATTTTTTGTATAGGGCCACAAAAAAATTTTTCTGATCCCACTTTTTGCTTTTTTGCCATCATTTGGTATTTATACAATGTTTTTCAGCGAATTCGAATCATTCAAGTTTTAATATTTGATCCAGAAATTTGAATTTTTAAGATCTCGGCAATGAAAGTGTTTGTTATGGTCGTCTTAACTTCAGCATCCTGCGTAAGTAAAAGAGAAAAGAAAGATTAATCCTTGATGTGATAAACAAGAATATTACAATTTGAAATCTTTCTGATAGATTTTGGCTGAGGACTGGGTTCCCAAAAGAGGTGCGGAATTCGCAAACATTGTGGATAGTTGTGGTAAACAATGCGGTGGTGATCTAGCTTGCGGTTATTATTGCCTTTTCAAGGAACTCAATATTTCCGATCCTGATAATAAAATATTGCCTGATCGTTTAGCTAAGCAATTTACTCTGATCGAAAGCATCATTAAGTTAGAAAAAGAATTTGCTGAGAATTGTGTCAGCAACTTTTACAAAGCTAAATACGAGGATGCCTACAGCGTTTTCCAATGTTATGTTGAAAATCAAAAGAAAATGATAATATCATAATATTATTAAAGACTAAATACATTTCAAATTAAGGAATGAAAATAAAGGTACTCTTCTTTTTACACTAAAAGATTGCTGAACTCTAAATCAAACACATAAAAATAATTTGAAACAAATGTCTATCGCACTTGATGCAGAGTGTATCCAATAATTTATTCCATTAAAATAAACCACAATTTGTTTTGGCTCTAGCAAGTGATTTTTTGTTCAAGTTCAATCGAACTTGAAATTTGTTTTAAAGGTGTAAGTTCTGTTCTTGCCTCATATATTTTCAGCAAGTCCTCTTTGCACGCAGTGACTGTGCTTTCGTCAATTAAAAACGTTTTGTAAATTGGAAAACACAGAGATTGATACATATATTAAATGAATGCCTGTTATTTACTTTTTAAAGATTAATTCATGTAATTGCTTTCTGCTGCTACGCCGTAGCGCGAGATCTAATTTTATCACACTTTTTCTAGCACTTCACAGTTCGGCCGGTATCTCACCAATGGCTGCTGTATTATTGTCTGCTAGGACTGGCATTGTAAGTTGCTTGTCCTTGTACACAGGAGACTAGTGGGACAACTTGCCTCTCAGTAGGTTCATGATATCGAGTGCCGTGTGGCATGTGGCAATGTCTTGTTAAAACTGCATGTCAACCCAGTCAAATTCTTCCATATTTTGGCAATCAACGTCGAGAATCATCGCACAGTATCTTTATCCATTGATTGTAATATAGCGATTTTCCTCGTTCCAGCTTCATCGCTGGAGACAATTTTTCGATAGAAAAATTTATCTTTATCCAACTTTTCCATGGGCCTTTCACCAAATAAACGACGTTATGGTACGCCACCTGGCTTCAGCTGTGTTTTGTGTGCGTTCATACCCAATTGTTGACACATCCCGATTATCATTGACATTGGCCGATAAGGCAGCAGAATTCACCTCGGTGCTCACTCTTCATAAAGTGAAACTGGTGCGGTGTGTCGATTACGACGACCATTTCTCACACAGCACGAACTTTAATAATAAAATTCAATGTTTTGCAATCGTTGCCCGTTTGATAGTCTATTCATTATGAAATGGCAAACCTTACTGAGCATTTTTTGTACTGCCACATATTGCGAATGTTTTCTTTTACAATGAAATTAAGAATAACAAAAAATCAGCCCATATAAGAACGAACCAAAACAAAAGATGCCTCCTTATCATGAGCCCTCAGATACATACCAACTTCTTATACAGTTTTCATTTGCCTAATATATCGCAAGAACACTTCTTTTATGGCACTTTATAGAGCAAGTGATTTTTTGTTGTGTCCCAATCACTTTCAGGTTTTACCCAAGACCAGCTGTCAAGTAGAAAAGCTTCAGTACCATCGTCAATGATTTTTTTCCTGGAGAATCTAAATATAAAATATACTTGTTGGAAGATGAAAGCAAAGAAGGTGTTTTAACTGATTTTTATTTAATAATTCAATTAAAAATGCAAAAAACATGGCTTAAAAATGATAATAACATAATTAAATTGTTTTGTTAAACCGTCATATATTTAAAACATATTTGAACACATTTTTCATCCAAATGTAGAACATTTTTGTGATAAACTTCTTGCAACACTGTCCAGTGGCAAAAGACAAGGAGCGTGTTGATCACTCGAATTGTGATTATCGTTAAAGACTTATGATATGCATATAAGAGTCCGCCATTCTCTCAGCTTATTTACCACATGCTTAATCAACGATTAATATCTGCAAAAGTGTAATATCCTCAAAAATTATAAGTTTATATACGCAAAGAAGTATTAAGTATTTCTTATCCACTCAATATTTTAATTATAAGATTCATTTCCGGAATAGGATGAAGTTGTGGTTGCAAGCTGATTGAAAATAAATTGATATACTTCAGTGCTTTCGTCTCCCATACCCATTCGCATTTCCCAGCTCATACACACAAATAATACTAAATATGCGCAATTTGAGTGACTTGCAATCAATTTCATATTTAAGTTGAGAACTAGAGCAAGATACTAAGCAACCCTGATGTGAAATGAAGTTAAATGCTTTAAACTGTTGAATCCAAATGCAATTTTCCAATTGAAGTTCCTTCAGTTATTCACTATTAATTGGCTGTTGGCATTTTTGTCAGCTTCAGCCACGACAACCAATTCCTGGTTGTAAAAACATTCCAATTATTTTTGCATGAATGACTTGAGCAGAAAAAATGAAAATCAAATTTCCAATTCAACTGCTGAGTGAAAAATTCGATTTAACAACAGCAAAACAAATCCATTGAATTCTGTAAATGTAAACATGAATTAACGCCATATTATGCGAATTAAATTGTCAACAAATATTTTTGCAAATAATATCTCAAATGCAAAAATAACTTAAATTTTCTTATTTTAAATTCCTGGCAGCAGTAAGAAAAAAGTTATTTTCTGAAGTGCATTCAAGAGGAAAAACTTTTATTTTAGAAAACATAAATTGCTCATCAAATATGAAAAAGGAAATATTCGAAAGAAGTGAAAAAGTTTTTTTTTAACATTGTTGGGTTACTTGTGCTTTTTAATCTTTTTCTCTTTAAGTTCGAGCTATCAAGAGACAAGCCATCAAAAGGCGGGTTTCAGTCCCAGTAAAAAACCAAGATTTCATCAGATCCTGGGGAAATATTCTGACTATTTGTACGTCAATGAGTGTTTCGCTAAGAATGTAATTTAAGAAACGGTCGTAAGTCTCTGCTGGGCTATGATCATAAATTATTATGTAGGGGAGAAAAGCATGTCCTTGAAAAGAACTGCGCCTTAGAGCTACATAAATATCATAATGCCGAAGGCAATTAGAAATTTTTCTTTGTTCCGGTACAAAACACTGTAGTATTGAATTAAGTGTTAAATTTTTGCTTAGAAACCACTACAAAAGGCCCCACTGTGTAAAGCGTATTCATTTAAATTTTTATATTATTTTTTTTTTATTTAATTTTATATCAAATGTCTGCTTTCATTTAAATAAAATTATTTTTGGGTTAATATCATGCAAAAAGCCCATAAAAAATAGATACACACACACACACACACACACATGTTTATAATGTATGTGTGTATAAACTAATAAAAACACATCCAATTGCAAGAGAATGAAGCAAATCTAAAAGATTAAAATTTGATAATGTTTGCAGACACACGTACATATGTACATACTTATGCTTGAACATACACACATACATACATACATACATAAGATTATTGTGAAGGGTACATAACAAGTTAACGAAAAATCTACCACTTCCGAATAGTCACATGATTTCATGCACTGATTACACAGAAAAAAGTTATTTATGTATATGAACTGATTTCAATTAAGAATTTGTTTAGGTTTGCACAACAAAACAAATTTATAGTGCCAATTAAATTTTTGTTATTGGAATTATTAAAAAAGAAATTTAGTTTTATAGTGGGTTGAGCTGTACATATAAGTATGTATGTACCAGCATTTCGTTGGTGATAACGCCAGCTGATCAGCTGATTTCACCGGATCGGGTCTTGGATCTTGAAAGCGACAAGAAAAACTACGACCGGGAGATTATTCCGCTTGTAAATAGAACGAAATTTCTCTGTAATGCGGAGCGCGATTCGCTGGCACACCAACCACATATATATGGATGGATGTGTTCCCGATGAAAAGCATGATCTTCCAGTTCTCAATAAAATACAAAAACAGTGATCACTAAAACGCATACTTATGTATATATTTATGGAATCGATGTATATATATATATATATATATATATATATATATATATATATATATATATATATATATATATATATATACATACATATACATACATATATATACATAAGTATATGTATGTATACATTATGCATCTACATACATAATACATACTATGTAAAGAAAAATTAATATATTTTCTAATTTATTGATAGTTTTATGCATGTTAACAAATGCCAACGCGTATAATTTTAAAAGAAAATGTATTATAATGATATCTATGTACTTATTAATCAGAAATAAAAGTAGTGAAAATATAAAAAACCCGTCTGCACCATATAAATAATTGTCTGCACCATTTCAATTGGTTTTCTACTATTTTCGCCCAAATAGTCTTGCTTCACTGGTAGCATCGCTGGAATGATGCAGTTACCACATTGTATTAAAGAGAAGTTATGCATCTAATGCAGTGTTGCCATTAGGATACGAAAGATACATTTTTCGTATCTTTTGATGACTTCAGGTATCATGTATAATCCTGACATTTTTCGTATCTTTTGAATCTGTACGCAAAATGTACAGAAATAAAATATTAAGCTTTCCGTCCCTGTCTACTAAAAAAACAGTGACAACTAAATAGAAAAATTACACGTATGTATGTATTTTGTTGTTAGGTTTTCTAATTTTTTCTGTCGTCTGCTTATTCTTGTGTACATATACATACATATGTATGTATATATGTACATACATCTGTTAAGATGAAATTTTAGAAGAAAACAATAACGATCTTTACAGTTAATAATTTCAGACCGTATAATCTATATACATACATACATCTATATATATAAAATAGGATGTGTGTATGTATATATGTATGTATGTAACGTAATGGCTCCAAAACTGCTGGGCCGATTTTGACGAAATTTTCAGGGAACCTTCAGAATACTCGGGCGGGTGACACTGTGAAGTCCGATTTTTTATTTTCGGTCTGTGGGCGGAGGGGCGTGGCAAAATCATAAAATGAGAACGGCTTGGCCGATTTCTGTAAAACTTTTTATAAGTTGTTCGTATTTTCGACGAGAAGGTTTTTATGGAAGAAAATTTTAGAAAATCCCTCCGGAAAAGTCGGAAAATTGGAAAAATCGAAAATCGAGTTTTTGTATAAAATTTTGTTTGAAATTATTCCTTAATGGCTTTTCAAATGAAAAAATAGAAAGTTTGTCTGAAGGCTAAAAATTGGGGCGAGGCGAAGTTCGCCCGGTCCGCTAGTATGTATATAAAATTGGATGTGTGTATGTATGTATGTAACGTAATGGCTCCAAAACGGCTGGGCCGATTTTGACGAAATTTTCAGGAAACCTTCAGAATACTCGGGCGGGTGACACTGTGAAGTCTGATTTTTGATTTTCGATCTGTGGGCGGAGGGGCGTGGCAAAATCCAATAATTCATAAAATGAGAACAGCTTGGCCGATTTCTGTAAAACTTTTTGTCAGTTGTTCGTATTTTCGAGGAGAAGGTTTTTATGGAAGAAAATACCTCCGGAAAAGTCGGAAAATTGGAAAAATCGAAAATCGAGTTTTTGTATGAAATTTTGTTTGAAATTATTCCTTAATGGCTTTTCACATGAAAAAATAGAAAGTTTGTCTGAAGGCTTAAAATTGGGGCGAGGCGAAGTTCGCCTGGTCCGCCAGTAGTTTTATAAAATACAACAATTTTAATCCCCGAAATTAAAAGAAGAAAACTAAAACAGCTGACTGCAAATATTATTTTATATACATATTTATGTACATATAAACAAATTGAGAGTGAATTTTACATTTTAAAAAAAATTTTATGTACATACTTACATATGTACATATGTATGTATGTTTCTATATGAAATTATTGGCATTTCATTACAATTTACAGGTCATTCTCCAAAAAAGGCAATGTACAATTTTAATGATAAATGGCTGTTAGTAAAAGAGTACAATGGATGGTTAATGAAAAAATTAAATATAAAATAAGAAAGTTATGTTAATAAATGTTAAACGTTAAACATGGATTTTAAATTTTTTTTTTTTCAAAATGTATCTTTTTGGAAAAAATTTTATCTTTTTGGAAAGCCCCCTTTCACACACATCAGGTTTTCTTGATCAAGTTTTTATTCAGCTGTGAGAATGATAGAGAACGTATGTACTACCTTCTCTATCTTTCTCACAGCTGAATTGAAACTTGATCAAGAAAACCTGATGTGTGTGAAAGGGGACAAACTAAAATGTATGTACATATGTATCTTTCTCGAAATTTCACTGGTAACACTGATCTAATGTTATCACAAAAGATAAATGAAACTAAGCAGGATAAGATGTGGTTATATTTCGTTAGAAATTTTGTCTCAATGCATATTCAATTCTATTTAAGCTTTTGTAGTTGTTTCTAATTTAATTTCTTTATTTATTATTTATTAGAAACCCTACTCTTAATTTTAATTCAGTTATTACAGTAAGTCCTGTTTCACACACATCAAGTTTTCTTGATCAAGTTTCAATTCAGCTGGGAGAGAGATAAAGAAAAGAATACATACTCTCCCTATCGCTCTCCCAGCTGAATTGAAACTTGATCAAGAAAACTTGATGTGTGTGAAAGGGGTCTAAGAATTTCTACAGTTTATCCACGATCCCAACTCTATTTATTAGAGAGATAGAGAGAGTAAGAGAGTGTGAGAAAAGACAAACACGTACACACACACATGCGACTGTTTTGGGGTTCACTTATGCCAGTACAATAAAATTTAGGCGACAAAGAATACATACATTAGTATGTACACTCGTAAATAAACGAAAAAGAAGTAACGGCTTTGCACTGTCAAAGATAGAGCCTTCTTAATGCCGTTAACTGTGAATAAGTGCCAGTTTACATTGAACGATTTTTGTCGCTGCAATTTTTGTCTTCCTTTCTTTAAAATTGCATTTGCGTTTACATTGAACGATTTTTGTCGCAGATATTTTATGCATACATACATAGATACGTATGTAATTTTTGATATTTTCTTTTTTAAGTATATTCTTACGGTAAACAAACAAGGAATTTACGTATTACGAATTGCGGGAAAAAGGAATTGCAAGAGTACATGCCTATGTGTACTCTCTTTAGTTTCTCTCTTCCCCTATTAGCTCTATTCCCCCTATTTACCAACAAACTAAGAATTGCAGCGACAAAAATCGTCCAATGTAAACAGGCACTAACAAATACTCCAAAACGCTCATGTTTTATCAAGTATCCCAGTTGGCCAAACTCTCATTGACATCATTGCCTTTGAGGTTATGTATACGATTTATTTTCTCTTAGATGTAAATGTATCGTAAATGTATCGTAAATGTAAATGTTGATGTGCTTATAGAACGCTAGAAACCGTGTCATGTGTTTCGAATTAGTGATGATAGTTTAGTGTGTTTGCATGATTTATGGGTTTGTAGAAAAAGTACCCAAGTTATATGAATGGTACCAAACATTTTTGTTAAGTATTAAATTGTTATAACTTAGATATTTCTATCAATAAAGTTTAAAAAATAAGTTTTATACATGCATTTACATACTTATATATAAAAATCAACGAGTGTTCGAACTCACGGGCGATGTGTTAACACCTTTTTTTACACGGTACCTGTTCGATTTCTATGAACACAGACCCACAAACCCGGAGGTAGAGTTAATATAAAGTATTTAATGAAAAAGAACAGTTTATTGAATTTAATTTAACTTTTTTTATTTATTTTATATTAAACCCACAAAAAACAAAGCAACAGACAAATGTACATACATACATTGTTATGTTTGTACATACATAAGCTACATACGTTGCTGTCTTGCTATCTCATTTTTATATATGTACGTATAACCACGTCACTATTCTCTTTGCTGTGCATAAGACAAAACCGAAGATCAACATAAAACACTTTTTTAATATTACTCCGAATTAAAACACTTAAATATCCGCTCGCCGATATCGGATCGCCTTAATTTTTGGCCTAAACTCTTCGTCGAAACCCGCACAAGCGTTTTAATCCAAAAATTAATAAAATCGGCTATGAATTTCCGGAGAAAATCGCGTGGGAAAATTATATGAAAATCGTCCAATAATCACTTTCAATACCGACTGCCAAGCAACGAACAAACAAACGATGATTTACTCTTACATACCTTACACCTAACACTTGCGTATGTATTGAAACTGATAGTTTACTGCCTTAGAGGCGCGCGTATAGATGTTAACACATCAATAATTCAAAGTATGATAAAATTTTGAACATCTTTATTTTTTATATTTACATAAAGTTATTTATATCATAATTATTTATATTACAACCTTTGTTTTAACTGTTATACTTTTTTTTATTGTGAACGTGCTATAGGTTGAACGTATATACTTTACTTATTTACTTATGAACTGAGGAACATAAACTACCTAGACCCGACAACTTTGAAAACGTGCATAAAGTTTGTCTAAAAGAGATAGCAAAGCTATTTGTTTTTATATAGATATCTCTTCACACAATCTTTATGCACGTTATACAAAGTTTATGCAAAATATGATTCGGGCCCTTTTTATACGTCAAAGTTGGGTATTCTGTGTATATTCTGTTCTGAGGAACGAAAATATTTACATTTCTATTTATACCCTCGTTCTGTATATTTTGTTTACATATTTTGATTATTTTGCTTTGGGTCTGACCTTCAAACAATCATATCCTTATTTTAATTATTTTGTTTACATATTTTTGTTTCGCTTTGGGTCTGATCTTCTTATTTCTAATATTATTTTCTTCGAAGCCATGTTATCTACCTGCCATTCTAACTCACTAGATTGTTGGCTGTATAAAAAAGTTTTGCATCAAATGCACACAAACTATTATAAAAATATCTTCTTACTTTTCATTAAAGAATTATTGACTCAAACAACTAAATTTATAAAATATTTTTTATATTCAAAGAAGATTCAAAGTTTAAAAGCTTAAAATATCAAAAACCCAAAAAATTACTAAAAAAGGGTTTTTGTGCCACATTTTCGTTTACTTTTGTATTTACCAACACTGGCTACATCTGTCACGTACGAGGTTACGTGAAATTCTATTTTCAACAGGTTCAGACGTTACGGCAACGTGACACCTCCAGTCGGCTAAGCGTTTGCATACATTCTCATATAACAGAAACGATCAGCTGATTCGGCTACATTTACATTTCTACATTTACGTTCGGCTAAGTGGGCCTTTAAGCTGAAAGTCCATACCATCCGTTTTATGCGTCTATGCGTTTCATGCGTCTGTCAAAAAAGTAGATTCTGTGTAATTGTATGTAACAAGTTACAGAGCAAAACGCATAGAACGTACAGCATACGCATAGAACGCATACGCATAGAACGGATGGTATGGACTTTCAGCTTTAGTTATTTTGAAACGACGAATTAAAGCAATTGATGTGAGCGACCGATTGTTGCATGTTGACCATTGTTAAGTAGGCACGTTTGAAAATATTATTTTGCTATTAAGTTAAAGGTTGTTATTTCTTGTTTACACTGCATGTGTGACTAATATGCCATCGTTATAAGTATATTTTTGATATGTGCACGTAAAGAAAATCCATTCGAATATATCGTTAATAATTTGTTTCGCCTGTCTCTAATAAGACGTTGACATACATACATATTAACACGGTCGTGCACGTCCCACAGACATCGTCTGAAAGACGTGACAACCTGTGACAGATGGAAGTTAATATGTGTGTACATACGAGTATGTATGTATATACATACATATGTATGTATATACTAGCAAATATGAATGTGTGTACAAAAGTTTTTTTGTTTTCGTACGATGGGTATGTACATACATACTTACATACATATCTAGTATAGGTACGGTGACCATTAAACCCATAAAGAAATAGTGTACACATATATGTATGTACATACATACATAAAAAAGGAAACTAAACTAAAAATGCATACACACATACAAAAGAATGTAAAAATATATGTACATACTTTACTTTTGATATTTCTCTACAGAATGTATTTCTGCAAAACATCAGCTCTATTCGTTAGAAATGATTTTAATTCAGTGCAATCCATTTCAAAAATTGCATTTTATAATTAAGAGAGATTCTTGTGTTTCCAATTTCATTTGAGATTTCTCCGAAGTCCATATATTATTAGACATAGAAAAAACCCTTTCTGTTGGTGCATTTGATGCAGCCAAAGAAAATGCAAAATCCACTAATTTTAAAATATTTTTATAAGGAATATTGTCACCACAAATATTTCGCTTTTATTAGTTTTGTTTCCCTCCACAGAAAAGTTAAACAGTTATTCAAACTGGATGAAAAAAAAACAAAATATACGTATGTGTGTATATGTATGTATGCATGTGTATGAACAGCTGAAGAACTGACAAATTCTCTTCTTTTCTCATAACATACATAGTGGCCAGATTATTTTTCATAATAAATGAGAATGAAACGTAGAGTTTCCAAGAATATTTATTAATGACCAAGAATAGTAAATAGAACAGAAAAGTGAACAAAAGTGAACACATGAAAGAAAATATTTTTTAAAAAATGGGGCAATTGACAAAAAAATGTACAAATAGTGTACATGAAAAAAATAGTATACAAGAGGCTCAAATAGTGTACTGTCCACTATAATAGTGAACGGATGGTCACCGTAAGTATAGGGTGCTAAAACGTTGCCATTTTTTTAAATTTCCTGTACAGTGCAACTTCGACAATCCGGACACATATAGTTTTAGGGTCGGTCGGATTAACAAGTTGTCCGGACTATAGTAGGTGAAAATATTGAAATAATCTAAGTGAATTAAATTGTATGTACATAAGTATGTTCATGCGTTGTACTATGACTTATAAAAAAACCATAAATTATTATATTTAATTATTAAAATATGTAATCTAAGTGTATTAAATACATACATATCTACATACTATGATTTATTAAAAAACGAAGTTATTTTGTGTTGACTAACTTTGTTGAGGTGGTTGATTTGTGCTTTTTGCTCTAGTCTATTTAACAATAGAATATCCTGCATATCCAAATTATTCTCCTCAGCCCACTGAACGCAAACTGAAAATGATTTCTTTGCAGCACCATTAGCGATCTTTGTTTTTGCATCCATTACTACAAAATCGTCTTCAGAGTCCGTAAGGAGCACTGAAGATTCATTTCGTATAGCGTGTTGTATTATACATATTAAGAAAATGGTTTATTACATTATTCTGGTTTGAATGTTACCGGGTCCATTATAGGTATTCAAAATAAATTTTTTTATCTTCTACTTATTTTTTTGTTTTTAATGTCGCAAATCGTCGATTTAGGAACACGGAATTTTTCGGCAACCTGCCTAATAGTTTATCCCTCATCAAGACTTTGCAAAATATCACAGTTTTCCTTTAAGGTTAGTGTTTTATGTTTGCGTTTAGTATTTAAAAACATGACACTTGGAATGCAATTAGACAAACACGCTTACGAAAGAATGAACCAAAACTGAAGTAGTGCAAAATGTAAATCTATGTATGAATAACAAAACATGCGAGTAAAAAGGGAAAAAACCCCGAATTTTAATATTTATTCTTGTATAAAAAAATTTGTCCGAATTGTAGAGTTAAAAATTTTAAATTGTCCGAAATGTAGAAGCGTCCGAATTATTGGAGTGACCGGACTGGCGCATGTCCGAACTGTCGAAGTTGTACTGTAATTGTTTTCTCCAAATTAAAACAAACTAAATAATATTTAAAATGTGTGACTCTTATAAAAAAAAAATCATCATCTTAAAAAAAGATAAAAATATAGGTACATACTTAGGTATGATATACAAAACCGGAAATGAAAATTTCATCATGTCGCACGGTGAAACGGAACATTTGTTTAGCCCCAAATTTTTTTCAATTTTTCAAAACTTATAATCAGCTTGGACTACATTGTAATACTCTGAAAGTTTTGAAGTGAGATATGAATTAGTTTAAAAGCTATTGAAATGTAAGTATTTGCACTCCGGACTATGCAACCGTCGTAAGTGACCATTTAAAATTATAATTTTTCTACTTTAGCCACACTTTTTTTTAACTCAAAACGAGCTTAGAGGGTATTGTAATAAAAGTTTTGAAATGCGACATGAACTAGTTTATAAGATAAATAATTGTGCCTAAATGTCGCACTGAGGTTGTTTATGTACTTATCTCTCTATTATTATTAGTTTCTTATGCATATACCTACTTACTTATATTTTATTTTGGAACTTTGATTTAAATTAAATAAAATATTAAACATGTAGTTTACTATATACATATTTATGTAAGTATGTATGTAAATAAATTTAATTGCTTTTAAAGATAATAATGTTTACGATTTTACAAAGACTTTCTGCACTAGAACCGGTCCTTTTTACAATGGTTATTGGGATAAAATCGTGCTGCACATATGTACATACATATATCATAAGCTATTGCATGACCCACTTCAAAACTTTTACAGTATTACGAATATATTCTAAGGCAGCAATAAATTTTAAAAATTCGGGCCAAGTTAGAAAAATTTGGAAGTTTAAATAGTCACAGTCCGGAATGCATGTAAACAAATTTACGTAATTTTAAACTAATATGAATTAAAAGAAAATTCGGTATTATAAATCTAAGTACAAGCTAGTAAATAAAAAAAGTTGGGGCTAAGCTAGAATTTTTAATATTGAAATGCCTATTTTCGGTTTCGCAGTGCGACATGCGTGTCCAAAATTTAACACAACTTTCAAGCTAATGCATGTTCCAATTCAAAACTTTTACTGTGTCATAAATATTTCGTGGAAAAAGAATTAAAAAAGATGAGGATAATTTAGAAAAATCGGCATTTAAAATGGGTATATCCAGTTTCACAGATTGTATGTATGTATATAATTTGGAAACTCGTGTACGAGATCTGTTAAATAGAAAAGGTGAATTTTAAAATTTCTGGGGCTACGTGAATTCGATTAGAATTTTTTTATGTTGGCACACTTGTTTCGAACATGTGTTCTCAGTTTAGTTTGTTTGTGAGAGGCATAATAAATAGTCAGACGTGTTTTGCTCGTTCGGCGAGTTTCTCCTGTGGAAAAAAATGGTTCAAAGAATTTTGTGTAAAAAATGGAATTAATTGTTCAAAAGTACTTGAATTGCTGAGAGTGGCATATAGTGATTATACTCTGCATCAAAAGAATGCTTACAAGTAAGTGATAAAGCTTTTCAAAGAAGGTCGAGAAGATGTAAATGATGACGCTCGTCCTGGAAAATCTATCACATCAGAAACCGATGGAAATGTTGAAAAAATAAGGAATATTGTTACGGAGAATCATCGAATCACTATTACAGAAATCGCAGAAACCGGCATATCGGTTGGCTCATGCCATAAAATTTTTTCGCAAACTTTGGGCGTGAAGAGTGTGGCAGCGAAGCTCGTTCCAAAATTGCTGAATTTTGAACAAAAATCCGTCGGGAATCGCCCAGAAAATGTTGAATCACATTAACGACGTTAAAACGGTCAAAACTTGTGATGAATCATGGGTATATGAATATGACATCAAAACCAAAGTCGAAAGACCAAAAAAAAGGACGCCAAGTTCAATCAAATGTCAATGATTTGCTCACTGTTTTTTTAACTACCGAGACCTAGTGCATTATAAGTTCTTACCACATGGTCGTACGGTTAATATGTATTATTTTGAAATTATACGCTGCTTGTGAGAAGCAATACGAAAAAAAGTCCGGAATTAAAAAAAACAATTTATGGCTTTTGCTTCACAACAATGCACCTGACCACTCACCTGCTTTTAGCCGAAAAGAATACCGTAATCATGCCTCAGCTACCGTATTCACCAAAGTTGGGCCCCTGTGACTTGTTTCTGTTCCCAAAATTGAAGAGACCCATTGAAGGATGGCGTTTCGCGACATTTGAGGAGATAAAAACCGAATCGCTGAGAGAGCTCAAGGCCATACCAAAAGGTTAATGTCAGAACTGCTTCAAGGATTGGATAAAACGTTGGCACAAGTGTTTTATGTCCAAAGGAGAATACTTTGAAGGGGACAACAATTAAAATTCACCTTTTCTTTTGAACAGAACTCGTATATCCCATTTTAAAAGTTTTCTATCATAATGAAGACACTCTGCGCTAATTTCGTTTTAAAAATAATATAATGTAATGGTGTCTAGGATGGAAAAATTTTAAATTTTCATTTACGGTTTTACACAGGAAATATTTTTTTGCATTAAAAAAGAACAACTAATTTTCGAGAAATTAATTTTAAGCAAAGGATACTTCAAAAACGTTAACACTTTAGCAGCCTACAACTCGGCAAATAGCCCTCCTACAAATAAAATGTTTTGTACAAACATTGGGAAAAGGTTCTTTTATGTTGTCCGCTTCATGTGAAATGCCCCCATTTGTATATGTATGTACATGCGAGTATGGATGTGTGGTATGTTTCGCAGAAACTTGTAGTTTTTGCAGAGACAAATCAAATTGGAATTAACACTGAACTTAATAACTTTTCATTTTTATCACGTACATAACTTGATTGAAACAAATCCTTTGAAGAAAGTTATTATAACAACAACTTTAGCAAAACAAACACATACAATCATAAATGGTTTAACTCCACACTTTCATACATACATGTTCTTCATGGGTATTCCAAAACTTACACCAGACTTAATAATATATGTATGTATGTATATGTATATGTACATTTACGTGTATAGAATTATATATAAAACGTTTACTGTAAAAACGTCATAACTAAAAAATGTGCAATTAAACTTCTTGCCGACTGTTACAAACACAACAGAGTTTGTGATCTGACATGATATGCACAGGCGTATCAGCCTTTATCTTTACCGATTGTGCCCTCCTCAAAGAGTATTGCAATCGCACTACACACACACGAATACTTAAGTTTCATTGGAAAACGGTTGGAGCTGTTAAATATTTCCTTTGGTAATAAATTTGTTTATCATAAATAATAAAAATTTATAGATGCAATGGATTTCCACTACATACAGCCGTGATTGCATATGCACAATGGAGATGCATTTGTCACACCCACAGAAGTATTTAACATAATCAATTTATATTAAATTAAATCTAATTTGAAAATATGATAAGACATAAATGAAGATTTTTTGACAGAATTTTGGTGTTGATTTCTGAAAATCTATTTCGCATCCAAACAAAAAAAGGGAACACAAGTGAAGGGATGACAGTTCGTAAGTTTCTTCGAAGTGCAGGAAAGCCAGCTGAAATAATCGACATCAACGTTGAGCTTATTAAACGCTTTCATGTCATACTGCTATGAACAAGGCTAATTTAAACTGTTTATAATTTTATTTATACACTGTACAAATATTTTTGAAAGTGGTTTCTTTCTTCCGTTGGGACTTGCTTAAATTTGGAAACAACTGCCATCCCACGTAAAATTTGTTTTTTTTTTAATAGATCCGTTTCAGATACATGCCATCTTCAGTGATTTTTTCTAAAGACACTGTTATTTATAAATACGTACAAGTACTCAGGGTAAATGTTGTCGTATTCATAGGAACTATTTTTGGTTTATCAACCAGACTTTTTATAGAAATTTATTTATAAATCGAATATATTATTGAGTGCCTTGCACTCAAACGAATTACTTCGATGAAATCTACTTTTTACAACTATTTGTTCAGTCATTCCCACTGTGCGCCGGCCATACTTCCATTCGTACTTACATAAGTTTTTATAAAAACACCCAGAGAAAAAAAGCAATTGAAAAATTTTTTTAGCATTTAAAGCATTCGTACACTACTATTTCTTACCACTTTCTGGCTTAAACTTAAAATACAATTGTTTTTAACGTAGAATACGTTATACGGTAAGGTAGGGGTGTTAATCTGGAGCACAAAATTTTGAGATAATGTTTGTGAACTTTCACCCACTTTTACTTATGTATATATTAAAAAAAAATTTAGCAATTTTTATATGTTACTCAGTTTTGATAATATGTTTTGTTTCGAATTATGTACATTAAAAAAATTATATGTCTATATATAAAAGTTTTATGTAGTTAAGGAAATAAATGTTTTAGAGCATGATATTTTAGACTTTTTTTGTACATGCCGCTGTTGTTGTTGGTTTGTAAATGCCGCTGTTGTTTTTGTTTATTTATCGAGCAGCGTGTAAATCTGTGTGTGTACATTTCGTTTTGTTGGATCGGTCGGTTGTTAGTTCGTTTGGTGAGGAACATAAAATGAAAGTTTACAGATCTTTGCTGTCGTTTGTTTACTTCTGCGAGCAGCGTGTAAATCTGTGTGTGTACATTTCGTTTTGTTGGATCGGTCGGTTGTTAGTTCGTTTGGTGAGGAACATAAAATGAAAGTTTACAGATCTTTGCTGTCGTTTGTTTACTTCTGCGAGCAGCGTGTAAATGTGTGTGTGTGTGTACATTAATACAAAGGATTGGCGATGTATACGCTCACCATATCAATGGCGTTTTTCCTATCGTTTTTCATTTATCAAAAATTATATTTAATTCATACGTATATTTTAATTGCAAAATGACTAACGTATTCTACGTCTGACCTATGCGCCCGTGTTATCTAACACAGGCTTGTATTTTTTTTTTTAATAAGACAATTTTTTTTAATTAAATTTTCATATGCCGACATTTCATTTATCATTCAGCAGTTTGAAAGCATTATTTAAACGTTTAGTCGGGGAGAATACCCCAAATAATAAATTTCAATATTAAGTGTTTGCAAGTTTTAGTAAATTAGTAAATGAAGTCCATTTATCGTTTAGCAATCCGCGTTTACAAATTAAAAGGCCTGTATTATATTAATTTGTGGATTGTAATTAAGTTCAACTGCATACGAATAAATTGTTAATCAAATGAGCATAATTTTTCCCATTTTATGATTAGAAGTGACGGGCGCCAGATAACAAACTGTAATTATTGTTGCACTTTTCATTTGGTTTAATTCCATAAAGGTCAGACTGAGTGCTGCTGTTTTAATATTTTTATTTGTAACAGGAGCGATCCTTCTTCATTAAATTGTTATATACCCAAATATTTAAAATTTTTGTTACTTTTATTTATATTCGTTCAAACGTCCTGGAGCTACTTTCTTTATTTAAAATACTTTGAATTTAATGTTGTAGAAATCACCTTATGAATACATACATATTGATGATGTTAATATTAATCTATGAACCATTGCCAGCCAATAAGCAAAGATTAGGTGAACTTTGACACTTAAACTGTATATGTGTTCTTAATAAAATATTTACATATGTATGAGTGAAAAGAAATATTCAAATGTGTCATTTTGATTGATTGTGATGCAGAGTGTCACCTTAAAACGTAAATAGGCGAGATGGCTGTAGATTTGCAATCTGTGAATAATGTCACAAATTAAAGGCCTCCATTTCCTTATTAAGGAAATGTTACAATAATTCGTCTATTTACATAATTTGTTGTACATATGTATCATAATTTCAATGTACATATGTATGTATGTACTTATGTTCTATATATTTGTACATCCATACAGAATTTTGAAGTCTCTAGAAATGTATTTCATGCCAAAAGCTAAAATATGATGAGCTTGGGGCCTAATAAGTCATTTAATGCAATCAAAAATACAAAAAAAATAAATGACGATATTTATTGTTAATATGCAAATACTTATATTTTCACTTATTATTTTTTTCATGCTAAACATGTGTACATGTGTGTCCTTTTTTGGGAAATACAAAACAGACTCAACAACAACTATAACAAAAATCTAATCGAAAGAAAAAGAAGACATACGAGCTTTATTTATCGCATTATCGCATACATACATACATATGTACATATATTTTAAGAGAACCATTGGAAGCCATTTTAAATATTCTTATTCATAATAATTTTTTAGGACTCTACAGTGGGACGGAATAAAAGCACTTTGCAAAATAGTAAATCAATTACTTTTAAATTACAAAAAAATATGTTAATTTATTTTAATATGAGCACTTTTACATTTAATTGTACATATATTTTCTTCTTTGGAAATCTTTTCAATACTTATCACATAAAATTTTTTAAATTGAAAAGTTTTATATAAAAATTGGTGTTGCGAACGGTCAGTTTTAGGTAGGTGCTGGAGGATGACTGTACAAGGAAGCATTTTAGAGCCACCTTCAGTTTGATTATCCTTTTTATTCCTTGGTTCCTATTGCCCAGTGGCATTTAAAAAGTATGCTCCTTTTAATTTCTCAATCAATTATGAGTAGTCGTATCGATACTGGCCTTGAAATGGACCCAGTAGACCAAACATTGCTCAAAATAGAAGTGATGCCTGATAGAGGTGGGAGTGTGCAGTTTTGCGAAAGACAAATGTTTATATTGAGTGCAATGAATAACAACAACAATTGGGTTTTTATCGATGATCTGCTTAGAGGGTAAGAACAGCTGAGTAGTATAGTATATTTTATACTGATCGTTATTAGTTTTTCTTCTAAATCATAGGCCAGAGCGTAAATCAAACTAAGTACAAATTTGATCACTGCCCATTTCGAACATAGAGGAGAACTATGGTTAAAATAAATAGATTTTTTTATTTTTGCTTTTATCAGTGCCAATTGATCAAATTTTAACCCTTAAATGTGTAGAAACTTTAAAAAAGTTTTGGGAATTGTGGCATAGCTCCACACCCACGTTATACAACAATTACGACAATTAAACATTTTAGTTGGTTTTGAGTGCTAAATCCAAATGAACTAGTTCAAGAGCTTGGGATTGCACACTCGATACTCATCAGAACTGATGATGAGTCCCACCATGCTCTTAATTTGTGGACCTTGAAACTGCACTTTATAATACTTAGCGACAACTATAAATTAAATTGGTGTCAATCCAGTTTTCTTAAAATGTTGGAAAAAAATATTTAATAATCCCCTCACCAAAAAATGATTATAAGCTACTCTCGTGAGTCAAATATTGGAATATGGCTCGACTGTATGCGAGCCGATCCATGTAGGTTCATGTCGATCGTATTGACTTCGTTCAAAAACAATTCTTAGTTTTTTCTTAAATGATGTCTATAGAGGAATTGTTGTACTTCAACCGTGTTCTTAGGGAATATCCTTGATAAAGCACATACGTTAAGAAACTGGCAAATTATACTTAATGTCTAATTTTTTATAAATCTTGTAAATGGAAACGATTTTCCAGATTTCCTAATAATCGATTCTTGCGCTGCTGTAAGCAACTACATGTGAAAACTTTTCCTTTGGCAAAACCACTTGAAAATTTGTGTTGGTGTTTTTATGAAATTTATAAGTGATTTTAACATTTAAAAACATGTTATTTTAAGCAACGATTTTTCAATAATGTGAACATATATGTGATATATAAAATGCTTAATTACACAGAATACGTAAATCGCTTCTTATATATTCTTCCTTCCAAATGACTTATTTCTTTCGAAAATATTTTGACTCTCCTCCATGGTGCTGTTGATGGTTAATGAATTTAGCGACGTGTTGCGATTATTAAAGACAAAATTATAGAAAATAGAAAAATATTAAAACTATGATCAAAATGTTATTCGTTCATTTTCATGCCCAATGAATAGAAGAATGTAAAACAAGTCTTTATTACTCATAGGCCTCCTGATTTGTAGTTTCGTTTAAAAGAAATGTAAGTAAAGGAATATGGCAGAGGCAATGCCGTCTGCTCATTGATGAAAGTGTTTTTGAAAGTGTTTAATGGATTGTTATAGACATCTTCAAGAGATAATTTTTAAGAAGATATCAAGCATATTATATCCACTCTATATAAAAATGTTCCTTCTTTCGGAATTTAACCAAAATATTAAGGAAGAAGTCCAGAAGTATTACAGTTATCAATATACCACCAACCAAAAAAAAAGTAAAATTTAACCCAAACAACTCCATATCTGCTCACCTAAATTACCCCAATTAAAAATGCTCTTGATTTCTTCAAGGTCTCAAGTTTCAATTATACAGACGAATTGTCAACAGACTTGGTAAAAGTGTCTACCATAGTAAAGATATTAAATAGTGAAAAATCTCTAAAAAAAATAATGGGTTTAACAAAATGTGCTTATGTAAGTGGTCCGCCCAATAAAAATTTAAAATACCCTATAATTATTATTAACACCCCTCTAAAATACAATTACTTTCGCAATGAATTTAAATAATATAAAGTAATTCCTACAGAAATAAAAAAAAAATTAAAATAACACCTGATTTTCCTTCGTCGTATGGAACAAAAAAATTATTGTTCCCAATTAAAAATAATAAAAGCTGTGTTATTGAAGAAAATTATATTGTTGCCCTTCATCAGTTTGGTTTTCGCAGAGCTCGCTATACTGTCGATCCGATGATCAGTGAAAGGAACTTAGTAAATGAAAGTTTTAATCACCAAAACACAACTGGCATGGCCTTATTTGATGTGAAAGCTGCTCTTGACTCCGTGTGACATGAGGAATTTATTTTGAAAATGATAAATGTCCTTCCCTTTGAATTTTATGAAAATAACACACAGCTTTCCAACTGTCCGATGTGGTTGATAAATTTGGTTCCGCTGTTTCAGTAAACGATAAATCAATACCCGTACGATGACGAAATGCAAGATCTGCCAAAAATATCGCCGCTGTTCGTAAGAGTGTGCAGGAGAATCGCGATGCTCACAAGAACTCTGACTTTCGCAGATCCCATCTTGACAACTTTCCTATCGATTCGCACCCATATAAACTGAACCAGGAACTGAAGTTAAACAACCAAAGATAAGATGAATGGGCCCTGGAGCAGCAATGAGGCCTTTCTCTGAATTAATCTGAATGACGTTGGCCAGGCCATCAACATCAATGGCGAGCACTATAGGTCGATGATAATCAACTTCTTCTGTCTTGAATCGAATGATATATGTTTTCAAATAGCTTGGATAGTCTGCACGACTGATTGAAGGGCATGATCATCCCACGGGGAGGTGATGTAAACTGCCTCCTTTAGACTATTCCTTGTGGGGTTTTCTTAAGTCGCAGGTCCACAAAAATAGGCCGGAAGATACAGGGGGCCTAAAATCCAACGAAATCCATACCATCGGTCAAATCCATCCTTACTTATGCACCAGAGTCATGGAAAATTTAACATTTAGAAGGCATGACCTTAGTTAACCTTTTCAATAAGTAATTCTGTTGCTAATATAAATTCAGTTAAAGATGATCTCATTAGACTTAGTGACAATTTTTGGATCAAATGCCACTGTTCTGGTTATGAAAATATCAATGAAATGTATGAAGTTCCACTTCAATTTTTCTTTAGGGCAATATTGAAATGACATATGCTCTTTTTAGGAGTTAAAAGGAAGAAATATATATATATAAATATATATATATATATATATATATATATATATATATATATATATATATATATATATATAATGATATTCCTGTATGGAGGTTAAATTTCTTTTCTAAGCTTCACTTAACCAATTAATTATTCAATCATGTGTCTTTGTCGAATATCCCCTTTTTATTTATTAAATTCATTATTTGAGATATTCGCCAAAGTAATTGGTTAAATTGGGTATTATTTGTTGTTGGCTTAAATGAATATAAGCTTGCATTTCATTGACGCTAGCCAAATCCGATAAAAATATGTTCGAATTGTAGAGATTTCTTATATAATGCCCGCATTGTTGTTGGTTTTTTGTATAAGTACATGAATTTAAATGCTTTTTAAGCCCGATTCGGTAACGCCAATACAGCATTTACTCAGCCTTTTTATGTACTACGAAATTTGAAATCAATTACACGAACAGCAGCACTAACAAACAAATTGAATAATAAAATTTACTTCAAACTGCTGCTGTTGACAAGTAATGAAAAATTCCAATACACCAACCGATATGTAAGTTCGTTGTCGCTGCCACTCTGGATCTATTTCATGCCGTATTTATTGTCATATCAACAACGCCAGGAGCTTCATGTCTCATCCAATAAATTGTTAAAATGTGTAAAACAATTTCATAGTTTGTTTGTTATCAGTTTTTAATTTGGATGAAAACTGTGCGTGCATAAATGTAATGGATCGATCCTGCGTGTGACACCTAAAATACAAAATTGATGTGGTGTTAGTGTTTGTGTCGCCGCTATTGACACGGTGTCATTTTACTCTACGTGACATCCAAAGACTTTTTATTTCAGCAGGCACTAATGCATGTGTTTGTTTGTTTGTACGTATGTCTTTACATACATAGAAAATGGTGGTGGGCCAATATAAAGAATTATTTTCACTTTATATTGTGGCAAAATGTCGAATGTGAGTAGATGCAGTTAAGGATCATATGATATGTTAAAGCTCGATGCCATCTATTAACGCTGTTATCAATGGAATTGTTTGCTGTAAGTACTGCTTAGTTGCTTCACTTGCTTACGTACTTTTTAGTTTTTTGTTTTTTACATTAGATTTTTTTTTGCTTCAATTTCATAAAGCACTTTGTATTTCAGTTAAAAACATTTAAAGCATGATGAGAAAAATCCTGAAAATCGTTCGCGCCACATGAAATTGGATCTATTATTTCGCAAGGATTCGATTCATTTAATATTCTCAATCGAGCCCAAGTTCAGTATCTTCAATTCTTATTATAGAATCACATTTTTTTATTAATTAATGTAATTTTCTAAAGACAAGAAAACGCAACATTTTCTGTAGCTAAAGTCTAATTTAACTTTTCTTGTCTTCCTTAGAAAATCACTTTAATTAATAAAAATATTTGATTCTATAATAAGAATTGAAAATACTGAGCTTGGGCTCGATTAAGAAATTATTACTGATCAAAATGCATTCAAATGCAATTAACTAATAAAAATGTATAGTTTATGTGTATATGTATATATCTATATGTATATACAAATATATTTTATTGAAATAAAATAAACTACATACATATATACACATGTATATGTTCAGAATAATGTTTTATTCTACATGGCTTTGAAATGTTACTGCGCCCTCTTTCATAAAATAATTGGTAAGGTATAACCTATAGTCGTATGCACTATTAGGACCTCTACGTCTGAACGTTTGTACGGACCGCAATGGCCCTCCATGTGGTATCAATTCGTTCCTCCATTCTGCGCTTCTCCCTTCTTCATCTGTGTAGTGCTCTGGGCAGTACCAACGTTTTGTATCGTGCAGCATTATAAAATTAAGGAGCACCAAACATGCCAGAACGATTTTTTCGTCATTAGCTGGAGGAAACTCCATTGTTGTCCTGTGCACTTGCCGTCAAAATCTAAAATGCATTTTCTATGACGCGGCGATCTCGTGATAGCCTGTAATTGAAAATGCGTTCGGCTCTTGTGGTATTTACTGCTGGGTATGGCTTCATTAGGTCATCTTTTAAGGGAAAGGCATAAGCTCCAACAAAATAATGTGGAAGAGGTTCTGATGTTCTGATGATCTTGTAACATTAAAAATTCCTCCATCACTTTCGCTTCCGTAGGCTCCAATGCTTACAGCTGTAACAATGCTTACAGCTGAAAAACTTTTTATAATTGAAGTACATAGAGCCCGATTTTGGTGGACATTTAATCGCAATATGCTTTCCGTCAATGGCACCTACGCAATTTGGCATGTTCCACATTTGAGCGAAGTCAGTGGTAATATCTTTGCATTGTTGCTGCGTGGGTTCATTTAAATATATCGGTGAAAGCATTTCCCAAATAGCATCACATGTCTCCAATACAATATTCCTAACAGTGGTTTTTCCAATTTTGTAGCTCCAAGCTGGTGTCTTAAAAGGGGTTCCATATGCTAAGTACCTAAAATAGCTCAAATTATTTTAAGAAATATTATAATTATACATACATACATATACATATCTTAAAAACCTAAAAAGTGTAAGCGATAAGCGCTCTTCTGCATGAATTGTTTTCTTGAATTTATGCCCTGATTGGGCCATCAACTTCAAGAAGATGTCGTGCAAGTCCCCAGGCATTCGCGTGTGTGCAAAAAGCTCTTCTTCATCCGTATCTTTTATTTTCAGGAACGTCTTCTGGTGGTATCCATTTTGGAACCAGTCCTTATTAATAGGTCGGACTCGCCATCGTCTTATAGATTTTAACTTACTGCTTTTAGCATACAATGACATTATATTAAGGAATAAATTGTCAATTTCTTCGTCACTATTCATTTTTCTTATTTGTATTTATTATTATTATTCTTTTATTTACTTAAAAAATTAATTCTTAGACTAAATATATTGTATTTATTTTTGCACTTTTGAATTGAATAAATAAAAGCAAACATAAACAGCTGTTTATGGTTATGGCAACACTAATAGGTGAAGCAAATATAGTCCTGTTTCACACACATCAAGTTTTCTTGATCAAGTTTCAATTCAGCTGGGAGAGAGATAAAGAAAAGAAGACATACTCTCCCTATCGCTCTCCCAGCTGAATTGAAGCTTGATCAAGAAAACCTGATGTGTGTGAAAGGGGACTTAATAAAGTAAACATCAACACACACGTACATACAGACATACACGCTCCAATCAGACGTACTCAATGTACAAATGCGGACGGATAACAACAACAAGAATCATGAGCTTATTCCTTGTATGAAACACTAAGTCCCCTTTCACACACATCAGATTTTCTTGATCAAGTTTCAATTCAGCTGTGAGAAAGATAGAGAAGGTAGTACATACGTTCTCTATCATTCTCACAGCTGAATAAAAACTTGATCAAGAAAACCTGATGTGTGTGAAAGGGGACTAAGCAGCAGTGTGTATTTAACAAGTGTGTTTGTGTAAATTAATTTTAGTGTGTGTTTTTCAATTAAATACTTCGGGCAAGTTTTGGTTTTAATCTTTTTATTTCAAGCAATATTTAGTTAAAATATTTTTCAGTCATAAATTAATTAATTCAAAAATACTTAATTCAATAAAGTTTTGTTTTCTCAATTCCACTTGATGATTTTGTTTCCACATTGAAATTTTGGTTCTGTTCTTGATATTTTTGCTTTTTAAACTTAAAATTATTCTAAGTTTTTAATTTTGTTTTTCAACTTAAATTTTTATTAATCCGTTTTTAATTTTTAAGCTTAAGGTCTTTTATTTTTTTAAAAATTTAATTAAAAGTAACAATCAATATTTCGATACTCATCTTCAGGACAATTCTCTTTTTTATAAATAATAAAATTAAAACATGGTATAAGAAATACAAGGTAGTGCCACTTAAAATATTTTGACAAGTATTGGGTTTTTTGAAATTAAATTTTTTAGGAGGGCGTTGCCACATGTAGAAAAGGGATAGAAATTCCCAGAAAGTTCAATAAACATTGTGTAGTTTCAAATGAATAAAATTTTGTTGCGAATTAAACTTTCAATTTATAAAAAATCTAACCTACCCATTCAAATATTCATCCCGATCTTGGATATATTCCTCAAGAAATTCTTCATAATGAGACTCAGGGCAATCATTAAAGCGACTGAAAGATAATTTAGCAGTGATTAACTGTGGAAAACAAAAAGTACGTACCGACATAAAATGATATTTATTAAGCAATATTCATATATACATACATAAGTATGCATTTATGTACATATATTCCCAAGTTATTTACAATCACACACATTCAATGATTACCTGCTTTACATTGTGGTCATTGATTTTAAAGTCTTCTTGGCTGAAATGGAGTGCACAAACAAATGACTCCTTTTTTAAATGTATTTCCTCCTTTCTGCAGGCATTCAACCACTCCTTACGTCTGAATGGCACTAACGGTACTTTGAAAAACAATATATCGGAACCCTTGCACTTCGTTTTTGTGTTTTTGCAGGCTTGAAAGATGCAGCTCATATTTTATTTGTTTTTCCTTTTTCTATTTTTTCTTTTAAATTCGAAAATTGTTTTTTTTTTATTTCAACCAAAATATTTTGAAAACTAACTTCAAAAAAGGAAAACTGGGAACATTTAAAACAAATACGGTAGCACTTTTTTAACAAAACCCATTACTTGTCAAATGGCAATGTGTCATAAAAAAAAGAGAAAGTGGTTCTACCTTGTATTCTTATACCATGAATTAAAAGATTAACATTTCAAAAAATGAAAGAAAGAGAAAAAAATTTTTTTTGTCATAAGTATATGAAAAAATATATACACACATGTACACAATAATAAATAGTTTTTTTTGGAAAAACATAAACATATAAATAATAAAAAATAATTATTTAGAAACATGTATGTACTTATATATAAACATGTATGTAGGAGTAGACATATACTTTATATAAATGTTCTCCAACATACATACATAAGTACATATTTACAACTATAAAATGATAATATGTGGTGTTACTTTTTGTGTAACAAGTGCCTATAACTGTGCGCTACATTTTCAGTGTCTGCCTTAAAATTAATTCTTTTTGTATTATTAATATTAATGATGTGAAGCATTTCTAACAAGTATCTTCTCTTATACAGTAGTTTTCCGATTTAACGAACATTAGATTTAATGAACATCGCATTTAAGGAACACCCAAATTTTTTCTACTGAGTACCTTATATAACGAACAAAAATTTTATTTTGTACTCGATTTAATGAACAAATGTAAAATAATTTCTAACAAAAAATAGTAAAATAAAGAATGAATATAAAAATGTACCATTAGTTTTCTTCTTCTAAAGTTTTTGCTTGATATTATTTGAGATTTGAAGATGAATGCGATGAACACAATGAAAATGGTGGAGTTTGATGAAACTGAAATTCTATAGCCCAAAATAAAACACGAAGATGCTATTAATCATTTCGAAATTTGCATTAAATGAGCTCAACAAAACAATATTAGTAGCACGAATTTAATGCTTTTGAGAGAGCTTCAAGAAGATGCCATTAAGAAAAAGATAACTATTCACAAGAAAAAACATACTGTGCTTAACCAATTTTTTAAATAATTTGGAATGAAATTCCGTAATTCCGCGGTTGGTTGAAAAACAGACCGGTTTCGGCTTCTCTTGAATAAATTATTCTTGTATTACAGTACTTTTTTAATTTTTCTTTCCTTCTATTTTTAATGAAATATGTATTTTAATTATTATAATTTGTTATAAAATATTTAAAAAATACTATACATATTTTGAGTTTTGACTAAAAAAAGACCTCGCTTTTCTTTTTTAATTTAGTGCTGGATATAACGAACAATTCACTTTAACGAACAAGCCTGACAACAATTAGGTTCGTTAAATCGGAAAACTACTGTAATTTGTTTCAGTGTTTAATATTGAAACATTTTCAAAGTTCGGATAATGATTATGATTGTGTACATGTGTGTATACATATATTTTTTCATATATGACAAAAAAAAATTTTTTCTCTTTCTTTCATTTTTTGAAATGTTAATTTTTTAATTTTATTATTTATAAAAAAGAGAATTGTCCTGAAGATGATACTCAATGAGTATCGAAAAATTGATTGTTATTTTTAATTAAATTTTTTTAAAAATAAAAGACCTTAAGCTTAAAAATTAAAAAACGGATTATTATAAAAGAGGTCAAAAAATATAGATACATTATTAAATTTTTATTTGTTCTTTAAATTTTCTTGAAACACATTAAACGCTTGTCTAAACCCCACTGACAATATCTCTTGTAATACCAACTGAATTTATTTCTTAAAAATTTATGGATTGCAAATTGAAAAATAAGACAAACTAAAAAGGGAGTAAATTACATTTTACATTTTGGTGTAACTGTTAGTTTAATTTACAAATTAATTATTTTTGCTATATGGTTTAGTTAAATATTAATTGGCTTGACAACAAAATATAAAAAAACGACAGTGAGAGCATGAAATATGCTCATCTTGCTTTTATTCAACTGTTTCTGATTTTTAATTAACTGTTATTAATAATAACAAATAAATAAAAATGCGCTGATAAAAATAGATTACAGTAAAATAAAAAATAAAAAATAAAAAAAAAATTCAAACAACTAACAAGTGTGTTAACTTGTACATTCACGCCACCGTCGCACAGAGGAGCATTTGAACTCCAAAACCGGACAAAATTAATAGCGTCGTTATTTTTGACTCTAGATGTACATATGTATGAAATTCAGTACCAGGGTTTTTGGGGTGCCAAATTGATTTCTGGCATTATTATACCGATTGAGTCAAGGGGTGGTTGGCTCACAGTGGGCGGGGGAGGGGCGTAATGTTTAAAATATGTAATGGGTATCGTTTTATATGTTTTTAGGTACTCTAATTTCATTTCTCGCATTATTTTACCAATCGTGTGAAGGAGGACTGATTTATAGTGGAGAGGGGGAGGCCTTTAAGGTTGAAAAGGCGTAATTAGTATCGTTTTATATGTTTTTATTCGCTTGAATTTCATTTCTGGTATTACTTTGCTAATTTTATTTATAAATAGCAGTGGGTATCGTTTTGTACGTTAACTCTCTTACATGGCTTGACATTCCAAACTTTTTTACCGACTGATTGGCTCTCCAATCAGAACATTTTAACATATATTGTCAAAAACTGCTTGTGATTAAAATTGGGTTAAATGCATTCTGTTTAATTTTTAAGAATATCTTAACAATCACAAATTATTTGCTATGCAAAATCTTAAGGAAAAAAATAGCCTCATATGATTTTCTCCTGTTAATAATATGAACCTATGCACCTTTTTTCTACCTGTTTTATTATTCGTAATTTTAAGTTATAACTTCAACAATGAGAAATAAATCAGATCATAATTGTGTTTAAAACAGGTAGCAAGTCCACTATTATATAATCTAAAACCTGTTTTTGTTTTAAAGGGACGCTAATAACATAAACCCCGAACCATAGCGATAACAACTGTATGCATTTTAAATACAAGAAGTCGAAATCACAAAGATATTTGTTGTTGTTGTTAGGCTCTCTATTCACTTGTCACGATTTGATCTTCTGTCTCAAAAACAGGACAAAACTATTTTAACGTATTTTTTTCGAATATTAACAAACATGCATTAGCTAATTTAGTTAAAATTTTATTTCATACGAATTAAAAAAAATAATTAAAAACACATTATATTAATAAGTATAGAATTGCCTCAATCCGATTTATCAGATTGATTGATTCCAGTAGTTCCATCTTCAGCATATAATATGTTGATTTCGGAGGCCAATTCTGGGTCAGCGAAGAATCGTCTAGACGTGTTGCCTTAGTTTGTATTTCCAAAACCAGCTGTTGGCATGCCTATCATAAATCCCGTTCTTTCCCTATATGCTTTCTGGATTTCTTCTCTGGTTCTCTTAACTAATTCCTTTTCTGTTATTATTATATATACTTGTACTTATTATACCTTGTATATGTAAAACTAGATATCCTTTGATGTATTTGTTTTATTAAAAAAAACACGTTGTAATTGTTTTATGAGTCAGTTGAAGAAAATTATTCAAACTACACACACATACAAATTTCTTATTGAGAAATAAAATTTGTTAGTCCCCTTTCACACACATCAGGTTTTCTTGATCAAGTTTCAATTCAGCTGTGAGAATGATAGAGAACGTATGTACTACCTTCTCTATCTTTCTCACAGCTGAATTGAAGCTTGATCAAGAAAACCTGATGTGTGTGAAAGGGGACTTACTTTCCTTATTTTTAAACCGTGCCTTTGGATTCATTTAATAAAATTTTCTTCTGCGGAGCGGGCTTGCCATTTTTTAGAAGAAGTTTATAAGCAAGGTGTAAAATTGTTTCTAACAAGGGTATTCTGGCATGAAGAATTGACAACCCGAATCTTAATGACCCAGTATCCTCCAAATTTGTATTTTTAAAGTCACTTTTTTGAAGTTTTTCCGCATATACATATAACATTTCATTGTAGATGAAGTGCCCGTTGCAGCATTGCTCACCTTGGAATCTACTATAGTTGGAAGCAAAATATGGCGCACGAAGATAGTTCGAGTCGACTTTTCTATTTTGGTTTTCAGCAGATATCGAATGCGAATTGGTCGGCAAAACCCAGTGGAGGATGGTGTGGGATTTTTCCATAATAATTTTATTATATCCCCTATATGTGACTGCAGCCTTAATGGCACCAGTGAGCTTTGAAATATGCTAGAGTCATCGTTCGTGCAATCTGAAAACTTTTGTTTATAAGGAATTTGATGAGAGCCATCACAGCCCCGCTTTGTCATAAGTTCTAGGTTAGGTTAGGTTGATTGGAGGGGTGTGATAGTCCATGTCATACGACATACACTTAAGCCAGTGAAGGCTTGTTGTGCGCTCCCTTTATTTATCAAACACAAACTGCCAGAGTTCTGCGGCAGGATTCGAACCTGGGACCTTCGCTTTACGAGTCTAGTACACTACCTACTAGCCTACGAAGGTCAGTTTTGTCACAAGTTCTACGTCCTCTAATTCTTCCGCATTGCAGCTTTGAAACACATCCTCAAGATAAAGACAAAGTGTTTTTACTATGTGATCAAGTAGATCCTGCAGCACAAATTCAGCACTCGTTTCCGTAACTCTAATTGAATCCGGTTTTGGATAGCAGAGTTTCTTCGCTTCTCTAATTAGAGTATAGCATGGAAATATACCTTTATTGGATTCGTGTAACAACTCCCACTGCTTCCTTGTAAAGTCACCATCAACAATGAGTTGCAAAGCTTGCTCAGGTGTGTACTTTTTTACTTCTAGTTTCTGAACAGTATTTAAAGTGTTTCTGTAACTTTTAGCTCTTGTTGGTGTTGAAGTCGCATCTATTATAAGTTTAGAGGCCGCAGCATTTCCAGATGTTCGTTGACTTACGCTGGCTGCATAGGTAAGCTCCTCAACAGGTACCTGTTCCCGTAGTTCTTTTGTATTTCGTCGTTTACTGCGATCACTTAATTCTTGAAAATGCTTCCTTGGCCGTCGCGCGGACTTTGTGACCCAGTTATGTACTGGTATTGATTTAATAAGCCAATCGTCATTTTTTCTCAAAAATCTTTCTTCACTATAGCTAGACGATATCCATTTTTATCAGATCACCATTAAAATGTTTTAAATCTTGCCTTAAGATATGGTATTCATTTTGAGGACATTTCATTATTTCACGGAGCTTATGTTCCATAAAAACAATTTATCATTAATAGTTCTAGATTTACTTTCTTTAAAAATCACATACAGTGTTTTCAACAACATTTGATGTTACTTCGGCACCTATAGAAGAAAATATATATCTACATATGTATGTATGTGCCTGAGTATAATATAACCAATATTATTGCCAAAAAAAGAAAAATAGCCGTGAAATACAGAGCAGCTTCTTTTTTGGGGTGGAAACATGGGGAAAATGTTATGACTATTATGATACGGTGAATATCTCTAGTTTATTATAAGGAAGGAGTTTAGCGCGACCTAGCGCTGAACATTTTCAAAAACGCTATTTAGTTAAAATGAAGCACAAAAAATATGAAATTTTCTTGCATGTTGTTTCAGATTCACCAGAGTACTAAATAGTCATTAAATTTTTAATTAATATATATTAGAATTAAGTACATACCTTGTTTATCAGATTCCATCATAAAGGTTTTTTTTAATATTCACTTTGCAAAATATGGGACACCAAACACAAGTCAAAACATTAATCCATCAGGAATGAATGCGTGCGTACTGAACGATGCTCAGATTGCAATTAACCATGCCCAGCGCAACGGTGCGGAGCACAGTGGCTGAAAAACGTTTTTCATTGGCCAAAATTCTGTAACTTTTGAACCGATCAAAATATTGAAGTAATTCTTTTTTTAATGGATAGATATTTAATTCAGCTTGACTCAGTTTTAATTACATTGAAATTGATTGAGTACTTCTTAAGGACTTCTAGGTCAAAGTTGAACTTTTGATTTTTTTTTAACTTTTGGAGTGAAATATGGGTTTATTTTTTTTATTTGCATATTAAAAAATTTTATATTTTGATCTTAATAATAATTATAATTATTTTTTGTGATAATGGAATTTTTTTAATGTTACACTCAAAAAAATTTTTTACACTGAAAAAAATTTTTTACACTCAAAAAAATTTTTACACTCAAAAAAAATTTTAAAATTAACTGGAAACAAGGTTTAAATCCACTCCTGTTCTTTCAGATGCTGTTTCTGGATCTGAAAAGAATCTTCGTGCGGTATTGCCATCATTTGTATTGCCTGACCCTTGTTTTGGCTGATCTATAATCAATCCAATTTTGCGATATTCATCTTGAACATGTTTCTTTTTTGAACTTCTTAACTCTTTGTTGGTTTTATTGTTTCTTATGGATCCTGAAGACCCGAAATATAAATCATAATTGATTTTTAGTATATGTTCCATAAGTCGTATTCTTGCATGTAGTGGTGATAATCTAAATTCATATGCATCGGTATTATCTAATGATTTTGTCGGAACTTGGTTTAATTGGGTTTATGCTGCTTGGCATATAATGCAGCTGGATGCAGCCTTCGTGTTAGTCAAAGCCTGATCTACATTTCCATTTATCATTGTAAGGACTAATTGGTAGCTTACTTCAATTTGCTGCCCATCTAACTGTAATTGTAATGGCTAATGGTAGTGTTGCAATTTGGGCCTTGATATCACTAATTTCTTTGTTAATGGCATCACGAGTTTCTTCTTTGAATTCAAATTTGATTGGCCTGCAGTATTTCGTAGAAGATGGTGTCTCATTTTTCCAAATATCCATTGTTTGCATTGTACTAGTCGGAGGCTCTGAATCTTCCAAAATCTTTTTCAATCGCAATGGTACAATTGATACCATGAACATATCCGAGTCCGAAATATTTTCACATACAACTTGTTTGTATTGGTTATGTCCCGAAGAACCATCACATCCCCACTTGCAAAAAAGAATTAGCTTTGTGTTTCCATATTTCTTTAACGCATTTCCTGGTATTGATTGTAGCAAGCGTTCGGCTGTGTGATCAAGTAGAGATTGTAGTTGTACCTCTGCCGAAATTGGTGTGTTTGGTTAGTATCCTTTGATGGAAAACAGTCCATTTTAGTAGCAGTTATGTGATGATATGCTGGATAGATATTTGAGCCATTTCAATCGCACGCAATCTGAGCTTAATATATTGCTGTTTTGTTAATTTCAAATCCAGAAATAAGGCTAATGCCTCCTCATTTGTGCACTGTTTTGCATCGCTCGGAGTTGGTATACTTTTAAGAATTCGTTTTGTTCTCACTGGACTAGCTTTAATAACTTTTTCAATGATATCCACTTTTGTTAATTGGTTCTGTGATCGTAATTGATGTAGGAAAGATTCTTTTATATTTGTACAACCATTTGCATCGTTAACATCTTTAATTTCCGCCTCTTAGATTTATCGCTGCAGTTGTCCAATGATTTGCGTGGTCTTCCAACCTTATCTTGCTTTGCTGTTTCTGCAGCGACCACTTCTAAACACTTTTCACTTTTTATATAAAACTTTTGTTTACTGTAGCTAACTTCTTTGTAGCGTTTTTTTAGTACTTTTACAAAATTAGATAATTGCTCTTGTATTTCGGTGCTACACGAATTTAAGCTTAATTTTATTTTAACGTAAGTAAGAACATCTTCCTGGTTTTTATTTCTAAAATACTGTTCGGCCAGTTCTTTATAACCGAAGCTCTCCATATTTTTCTGAATATTTTTATTTGAGTCTGTTATGATTTATCACTTGCAAATATACGTACGTACACGTAAAGGATTAACTTATTGTGTAATCCCTTATTGAATCCGTAGTTTTATATATTTTTAGATACATGTTATTCACACATTGATCTTCAATTTCATAGCAGGTAGTACTTAAATTGAACAAAACTGCACGTGTTATCCAGACCTTAATATCAGGTAAAACTAATTAGTATCTCGCCAATATGGGGTTCTTTTTATCTTTAGTCGTTTAATGTCGCGATTATTATTATAAAATTGTTTATGACTTTGGCTGACCCTAACAGTTATATTAGAAAGAGATCATATGTTTACTGTAGAACCTATTGTGATATTTTTATTACTGATTTTTTGCTGATCAAAACAAAGCCATAAAACCCTTTCGCAGGTATTATATTTAATTATTTTAGTTTTAGGTAGTCTAAAGTAAAAAACATAAACCTTCAGGCAAAAAAGTGAAAATTTAATACACCATTGTATACGAGTAATTATAGGGCTGTTTATACTAGAGTAATTTGATTTTGTTTGGAGTAATTTCATTAAAATTAAAAAAGTGTTCTACCGGCGGGTCGTGGCGGGTGCAAAAGTATATATGCGGTGAAAGAAGACACCTTCGCCTTTCTTCGGGTGGTATACGTTTCTTGTTCCCTTTTGTTCCCTAGAAGTTCTATTCCACTAAAGTTTAAATTTTAGAAAAATATAGTAGTTTCATAAATATTTCATAACACCTCTAATATTAAACGCTAGAGCGGTAACCACTTACAACAACTAAAGACTATAATCCTACCAATATTATAAAAAAGACCGCAGGCCATTATCGATGATAGCTTGCGAGTAGTGACCATTTATTTTTGACAAAAAACTGATAAAAAACACCTTTTACTGAAATAACAAAAAACAGTTGAGTTTGACAGCATGCCACGCCCACAATTATCAATAGTTTAACCTAATATTTTGGCTACCTTAATATGGATATATTAGCTCCAAAATGGCGTAAAAATTTTAAAAATCGGTGACAAAAAAAAATTTGACTTTTGGCCAATGAAAAACGATTTTCAGCCACTGTGCGGAGGGGCTAGTTTATTATAATTTTCAGAAGGCACGTTTACTCAGGCACACAACAAACATAATTTCAATAATTTCTTGTACGTTTTATATTTTTCCTTTTTGTCCGGTTTTAGAGCCAAAATGCTCCTCTGTGCGTCGCTTAAACAACAAGTATCTACCCTGAAGGAAACATGGGGACAAGTGTACCCAAGTCATCAGTTTTGTCGACTATTTTGGTGACTCATACATATGTAGACACCGTCAACGGAGTTGTCAACACTTTTATGTTTGATGAGCAGAGAAATTTCTGATAGCACGCTTATCCTCTTAATTTTTTAATTGCGTTTATTTGTTCTATGGTCTACAGCAGCGATAGGCAAAACAAGGGCGCCGCGCCAATGCTTACGCTCTTACATCGTGTACATGTGCACACGTATTGCAGAGAAGTAAAAAACATAAATCAGTCTCACTCGAGCACTCAAACACGATGGACGTGTTACGCTTCTTGTTAGAAATTAGCGTTGCCATATGCAAAAAGTGAGATCCCCAGAAATTCATATGAAATTAACCTGAGGAAATACAAGTTCTGATGAACAAAATTTTTATGAGGGAATGGAGATTTAAGATTTCAAATTTAGGTATGACATGAAAAAGTCAGATCTGGCAATAGTGATTCTTTATATGTGTTTGTGAGCGAAAACAAAATATTTATATGTATTTTTGCCTATCCCTGGTCTACAGCAGCGGTGGACAAAATTGTTTTACACTTGTGTTAGTGAGAAAATTTGAAGGTACAGTGACAAGCAAAACGAAACAAAAAAGATTTTTGTATAAGGAACTAAATTAAACGAAATCGTCTACATTAATGCTGTCATGACAGTTTCGTAAGAGCAGTATATGTTTCAAAGACATGGAACTAATTTTATTACGTTGTTTACTAAAAATGAATTTTAAGTCCGAAAAAATTTGTTTACATAAGTGGCCGGAAAAAATTAAAGAATTTTTAAAGAATTTTTTTTGATTTCAGGATAGGCCAAGGCGTCCAAAGTTTTCCAAAATAATAACCTGTCTATTTCCGGAAAAGCTTTTAACTCGCTTCGTAATATTACAAGTTCTGATTGTATTTTGAATTCATATTTAGTAACATCAACATTAAAAGGGTTTTCAAAAAGCTTCAGAAGTTGTTTTGTGTTATCTATATTCTCAAATCTATCTTCGAAATGGAAAAAAATGTTTTGAAAAATATTAATATATTCCAGGGTTTCAACCTTTTCGTGCTTGCTCAAAATTAGGGATGTTTTAGGAAATTCTTTGAAGTCACCTAACTTAATTTGTGATAACAAATATAATTTAGTTTTGAATTGTAAATTTTTTTTTTGACAAATCGTATATATTATTTTCCTTGCCCTGTAATTCTAAATTAAAATCATTAAGAAAGCCAGTCGTATCTACCAAAAATGCTAAGTCTGTAATAAACTGATAATTTTTGAGATGATCTGATAAGCTGTTAGCAATTTTTTCCAACACTGTAATTGAAAAAAAATGTATAAGCATCAAGCTAACATGTGCACTCGCCAAAGTCTGTTGAACGATTAAACTAAAGAGCATAAGAAAAAAAGGGGCGTTGCTTATAAACAATTGTTTGATGAAATGTCCACCGCTGGTCTACAGGGAAACACTAGTTCATATGGTCCCATCGTCAGTAGTTCCAACGTCAATAGTGGATTTTCAATGACAAGTGCATGTTAAATGTCAACAGAAAAAAGCATTGTGTGGGGTATAATTTGTCACTAGTACTGGGACTTTGTCAACAGTGTATCACTAGTGAATCATTAGTGACAATTCCTTCAGGGTATGTATGTATGTACGCATGTATGTATAGCTGTTATGTGTCCATTTGCAATGAATAATAAAAGCAAATATGAATAAAAATAATTCAGTATGTTCTAGAATAATTATAATAGGACTGTTCACAACCAAATTCGTAACAATGTGAACGTTATTGGTTGGATGCCAAGTACGGCTTCTAAAATTCATCGAATGTTCATAGGCAAAGAAAGTCGGCAAAAATAAGTGACGTTATCGTAGAGAGAGGAAACCTAGTGAAAATTTGAATCAAATAAGTTTCCATATTCTAGCACAATTCATTGCATCAATAGTAGAAGGGATCTTGCCGTGATTCAACTAAAGGAATACAAAGAACGTTTCTATTAAATGCAGGACGATTTACAATTGTAATAAGAACGTATTACATTTAATTATGTGCACTATTCTTAGTAATCGTCCTTTTTAAATTTTAAATATTTATACGAACATAAGTAAACACACTCATTCACACACACAGACATACATGTTTGTATTCAATTATTAAACAAGTTTGCTGACTTTAATTTAAAACTATTCTAAATTCCAAAGTAAAAATTATTTATAAAAATTAAAATTGAAATTAGAAATATTGGTTGCAGAGGATGAGGGCATAGATATGAGAATAGAATAACATGTTCGATAGAAACATCAATAAAAATCAGAGATTGTTAGAGATTTGGTGCAGGTCTCACTGTGTTCATGCAGCCTAAGACCAACCAACCGATTGTAATAAAATTTTATTAACGTTATTAGTATCAGCTTTTAATAAAATTCCCATCACAATTTTATTGCACCACCAATAATTTTTATAAGTCAGAATAATATCTGTCCATACCCACCAGTCACATACTTCCATTAAATTGATAATTAAATTGTAAATTGCATTAATTATTTTTCCTTTATAGATTTTGAAAATCGTTTTCATAGTTTTTATTTGTTTAACTTTCAGGTGTTCCTGTCTTTATACATGCCAAAACTGCGTTTATTGTGTTATCTTTAGCGTTGTATGAATTTTTGACGCAATTCTCAGCAAAAATTTTGCCTTGTCCATGGTCGTTCTTCAAGCCGTATTGTTTGACTAAACGGTCAGTATTGAAGCCATATCCAGGATCTAAAAGGCCATCTTTCTCTAGAATACACTCCACAGAAGACTCATCATAGTTAACAAGGCAATCCACTATATCTTCCGGTGAAATTCGGCCAGGAGCCCAATCATCGGTTTCTGTATTACTTATGTCGCCACTTTTAACGCAGGATGCCAAAGCTAGGATGACAACAAGCACTTTCATTTTTGAAATTTTACAATTCAAACTTCTGGATCAAATATTCAAACTTGAATGAAAAAATGATCTGAAACACCGTCTATATATACCACATGATAACAAAAAACTAAAACTAAAAACAACTCTATGTTCTATCTATGTATCGTCGATTTTTGCTATTGATGTGTATAAGTGTTGGTAACACATACACTCTCCATAGCCAATTGAGGTTGCACTAGATACGGTTTCTAATCCAACAATGTTCCAATTATTAGTTTGTATTGGTATTGGTTTTTTGTTTCTGAATTATAGGTTGTTTCTTCTCTTGCATTCTCTTAGCGAAAGATATTTGCGTTCGCATCATTTTATGCCAAAAAACTATACAAATTAATGCTAGAAAATATAAAAATCTAAACAGATTTCTACAAATTTCTTTCAAACAATTAACACTATTTTTTTCTACCCTTTTTAACATGTCTTTGAGTTTTGAATAATTAAAGATTTTTTTTATAATAAAAAAAGCTATTTCCATTCCTATTGGTCAATTTAACTAACGAATCAATGGTCTATAGTTTCGAAGAACATTATCTATATCAGTTTTATAGTTCATAACATTATTATTTGGAATATTAATGATATTAAAACTGATACTTTCTGTTTTTTGTGAAGTTGAAACATTCTTGTACTTTCTGTCTGTCTGGTGTCCTGACAGCATAATCTTTAATTTATTCTTTGTGGTGCCTTTGTATATTTTATCACATCTACCATTAATTTTACCATCGGATGGTGAAATATCAAATTTTTCGTATTGAATAATTTACCGACTATATTATATGTATATATTATGAGCCATTTTATATTATCAAAAATATTAGATTTTTCTAATTTTTCAGACATCATTGGGACACAAGCCCTGTTGTTTTCAAATTGTCTTATCAATTGATTTATAAGGTGTACTGGAAAACTATTATCCAGTAAAAGTACAATTTATAAATTTAAACAGATCGTAAAAAAATTTAAAATTTCTTGGCATATTTTAGATCATATAAGTACCTACAAATGATATATATTTTATTTGAGTGTTAACTTTTGGTATAGAAGGAGAAAAATATAATAAAACTAATGAACAAACTTGTTTTTGTTTAGTTTATAAATGTTTTCTATTGAGGAAAAGCATTCCCAATTGTTTTTTTTTATAAAATCCTCTTGTAATAAATTTCTAAGTAATTATACGTAGATATATGCCATTCGACTCTCCCCAGAAATGCAAGGATTGAAGGACAATGAGCACTGCGGTATAAAATAAATAAGTAAAATATTTTTATTTAGACCAGTTAACAATTGACTGAACTTGAAATTGTACAAAAACTGATCTTTCAACATGACCCCAAATTCTTTCTGATCCTTTCCACGCCAAATAAAGTTACACAGAATATATTCGTTGGCAAAAATTGAATATTATATCGAAAACAGAGGCACACGGTCGTCGAAAGTATACGAACAGAATATATTTTAAACAGATTTTTAGAACTTATATAGAAATTTTTGATCTATACACTTAAGAGTCAAGCCAATCTCCCAATATTTAAATACCCGTTTGGGAATCTTCTTCAGGAGAATATGTTATTTGGCTGACAGCAAAAGAACTTAATTCAATTACAAACACAAACGTTTTCAATTATTGAAAGAAATGAAAAAAACTTTATACACATTAAGCAAAATTAAAGCTCTTTTCTTTCACGTCTTTTTCCATTTCTTATGAACTAAATGCCCGTAGTTTGAGCCACATTGCACCTTTAACTAGATCTGCATGGGTCCTGCTGTTCTAGTCATTAATTCATTCTTGGCAGTATACCAGTACATTAGCTAATTTTTTCTTTGAAATATCCTTGAATTCCGCGTCATCTCTCATTTTCCCATATCAATCATATAAGAACTGTGCGATCGAACTTCGTTACTTTCATTTAGCATGTGTACGATCACGTTTAGGATTTGTCGTAACTAGAGATGCAGAGATAACGAAATCATTTATTTATATTATTGACTGAAAGTATTATAGTACACTGGTATCCACAGTACTTCTTTTGGTAAAATATTTTAATTTTAATATTCTCATGCATATACTAATCTGCATCATTTATTTATTATTTATAGAAAAAGTTTTGTTAAATACGATCAATATGGAACGCGCAATATCAAAATTTGCTTCAATAGATGGCTGTCTTGTTAAGCTAGAATCAATATAAAAATATCCTTTCCGCCTCTAGGCCCAAAACTTGATACAACAAAGTCATAATTTCCCCGAATATTATATATTTTTTTTGTATTTTCGTGTTGATCTTATCAAAATGCTGCACTTTCCTTTATCAATGCAGAAGCAACGGAAGGGCGGCTTGAACTTGTTTAAACAATATTTATTGAGGATGGTGAATTACTGAATAAAAAGACCTGCGGTGGGGAAGTTTCAGTTCTAAGGATATGAATGTATACATACAATCAAAGGAGTTAAACACATGTTATTGAGTGCAACAACCACCAATAAATTCAAAGCCATTGTGCCTGTAATTGCAGATGCAGCAGATTTTAAGTAATTGATGCCGAGACACTATATAAATAGATATTATCTCACAATTCTCTTTGAAATCTTTTCTCTTTCCTATTGTTCTATTGTAAAGAAGCATCCAGAGCAGCGTTGGATATTCCCTCAACGTACACTTACATCGCTAAGATAACTATTGGAAAGAGAAAAACGAAAAACTTTTCCACAAATACATATATCACGCAATGGCCAGCAGGTGATCATGAATCAATCACATGTGAAAATTATAAATTTTGTAATATTAACAGGCTTAGAATGTCTTAATACAAACTGCCAAGAAACAATTTATATTCGATATGAATCTATATTAATTTTTTCAGCGAACTAATGGATTTCAATATTAATAATTCTTTAAAGTAAAAAGATCTGTTGCTAGAATAAATAAATATTATAAATCATAAATATTAGAAGGGTCGAAGAAGATTGAAATATACTCGTATCGACGACTTGATGCACTTTATTAAGAATTTTTATTGAAAAACTATAAAAAGTCTTAAATTAAATTTATGGGCCTATTTTTGTATCGCACCAAAGTGCAGCGTGGCGTTGTTTTCATACAATTCACACAATTCATACGGCCACAGCGGTTGAAATTGACGGTAACGGTAGCTTTCGAACAAATACGGCCCAGTGAAAAAATTAAATCTATTACAGACATGCCAACACCTAAATGCGTTTCAGACCTGCAACGATTTCTGGGTATGGTAAATTATTTAGGTGCATATATACTTAAGTAATTTTCCTTTAAAAAAGAAACATCAGCGTGATTTGTTAAAGCAAAATGTTGATTGACAATGGAATGAAGTACATAGTAAAGAATTTGAGAATTTAAAACACGAGATAACTAAAGCTCCCGTTCTAACATATTTCGATCCGAATAAGCCTATTACACTTTCAGCTGACGCATCAAAATTCGCTATTGGTGCCACTATTTTACATGGGAAAAATTCCATTGCGTTCGCATCAGCCTCACTTACAGATACTCAAAAAAACTATGCTCAGATTGAAAAAGAACTTTTTGCTATTTTATTCGGCTGTACTAAGTTTCATGAATATCTTTATGATTTAAAAGTCACAGTCGAAACAGATCACAAACCACTTGTGTCACTATTTACAAAGCCGCTATACAGTATTCCTGGCAGGTTACAAAGAATTATGCTACGTCTTCAGTGCTACGACCTTAATGTTTAATATAAAGCAGGAAAATACCTTTACATAGCAGACACTCTTTCTAGAGCTCCACTTAGGGAAAATGCAACATTGTGATTAGTTCTTAAAGCATAAAGCGACTCATTTTTGACCATGGCGATATGATACTTACCCAGACTGAAAATAGATCTAACACTGTCAAAGTAGCATGATATAGGAAGATACTTTCATTTGGACCACCCATTATCAGCAGCACACACACATTAAAAGCAACAGCAATCGACAATACGTACATAGATAATTATTTGTTTTTGTTATCTTTAGGAACATATACAACGTGTTTCAACTAAATGTTAATCATTAAGTTTCAACATCCGATCCACAAGTTAGATTTCTTAAGATTTCGAAAATGAAAGTGTTAATTGTCGTCTTGGTTTTGGCATCCTGCGTAAGTAAAAAAGGATCCAAATAAATATTCCTGACGTATAATAATATTTGAATTTGCAAGTATCCCGGTAGCGTTTGGACGAATGGACTCCTCTAGCAAAAGAACAATTAGACGTTATATTTAATAAATGCGAAGACAATGAAGATAATGAGATATTTGACTGCATTTTTGTGGAATTAAATCTTTTCGGTCCTGATAATAAAGTGTTGCCTGAGCGTCTTGCTAAACAATTTCCCCATATCAACTACGATGAAGACCTGATATATGCTGAGAAATGTGCCAGGGAGTGTGCTGAATTTATCGATGATTACGCCTATAATGTTGTGGCTTGTTATAACAAATACCGTAGGGAAGTTGATAAAGAGAAAGAAGAGGTAGAAGAAAATGAACAGGAAGAAGAAAAGGAAGAAGATTAAGAAGAAAAAGATAGATGATGAGCACATTGCTTGCGTCTTACCTGAAAACATTATCTGGTCATACTTATATTTTGTTATATCTATCGAAGACCCAGTGATAATAGAAATTTGCTACTAGTACTTATTTAGCAGATAAAAACATACATACAAATAAAAGAAAATAAAATATTGGTAGCTTAACATTTAAAAGCTTCTTTTTATTTTCAAACGCAAATGCGAAATTTTTTGTTCCAACTTTTTACTCGCATTAAAAAATTATTCAATTTACCTTATATATAATATTTTATTGGTTGGTGTTGGCTTAGCTCAGTACATTTCATTAGCGCTAACCAAATTATCAGTACCCTTCAGCCAAATCATGATTGAAAAGCATTCAAGCTCGTATACTTATGCCACAGACTACAAATACTATATGAGAACTCAATCATATTTTCTTATGTGCAATTCACAAAACATAAGTATAAGAATAATAGCTTTAGAAAGCTTTTGTACAAACGCAACACAACAAACAATTATAATTGACTTGCGTCTTTTAATTTTTCTTTTTACTCCTTTATATAATTAATCGCCATTTGGGTGATAATGGAAGTATTTATAAGGCAAAATGAAAAACAAAATGTATAATAACAATATTTATCAAATTTGTTATTCGCAAGTCAATTATAATTGTAAAATTCAAATGCAAATTTTTAATAAGCATAAATAATATAAAAGAAATGGAAAACACAGTGTTGCAAAAACGAAAGCAGCCTTGAAGAGCAACTCAAAACTAAAACTATTCTTATTGTTGATCATACGAAACCTGGCCTTGGAAATTCTGACGACGACAACACACCTCAGTTGGCTTCCTTCGAAACGCCAATTACTAATGTGATAGTGAAACTAATCGAATATTGGCATACAATTTTCAATACCAGATGTACACGCAAGTTATGACAACAAGGAATTCGTTACCACGTCTAATGTGAATGTAGCAACCACAAGATATTTTTGCAATCGCATCCTTTTTTAATCCATTTTCCTCAAATTAAGAAGCCATGTTTTACTTGCGATTGAACAGTTAAAGGGGGAGACACAATAACATTTAAGAAGCATTTTTCACGCACATGATCTAGGATAAATTTATAGAAATGATTAATTCTTTCGGATCGAAAGGGAAAAATTTTTCATAATGAAGAAAATTTCAATGATAATGGTAGTACATCTATATCAATCACACAGAATATAAATGCTTAAATAATCTGTAGCAGCACCGAGTTTGCCTGATTTACAAAATGAACAAACTGGCAAGATGTTAAATAGAAAAAGCAAGAGAAAACAAATCTTATTACCTCGTGAAGTGTTCGCTGCTACAGCTGTGGGATTAAAGTCATAAGCAAAAATAATTGTAAAATCGTTTTGTTAAAGAATAAATAGTTATTAAATAGTGATTAAAGTAGAAGCAATGTCTTTTATTACACAATAGCTATAAATCCCTCTCTCAAAAACTATCATAAATAGAATAACGTTTCCCCTAATACTTTTAAAAATTTATTAATTTTATTTTTATCCACGTAGCATAAAACCCCATTGTGCTAACCGTTGCAGTTAGAAAAAATTAAAGAAACTAACAATGTATAGAATAAAAAACAAATTTCGTGATACGCAAAATAACCACAAGTATTAGTGAGATAAAACAAACAATAAACTGTACAATTAATAAAATATAAAGAGATCATAAAAAAATTAAAAATTGTTTGGCTAATTTTAGATCACATTACCTACAAATGATACAATGTATATATTTTATTTGAATGTTAACTTTTTGTATAGAAGGAGAAAAATATAATATGTTAAACTAAATAAATTTTTTGTTTAGTTTTTAAATGTTTTCTGTTGAGGAAAGAAATTCCCAATTGTTTTTATTGAAACTTATTTGTAGTTGCATACAACTTATAAGAATTTTCTATAAAATTCTCTTGTTATAAATTTCTAATATATGTCGTCCGAAGTTGACTGAAGTTGAAGTTGTACACAAACTGTTTAAATGACATAAAAAAGAGCCTTCAACATGAGCCCAAATTCTTTTTGATCACTTCCACGCCAAAAAAAGTAACACAGAACATGTTCGTTGGCAAAAATTGAATATTATATCGAAAACAGAGGCACACGGTCGTCGAAAGTATACTAACAAAATATATTTTAAACAGATTTTTAGAACTTATATAGAAATTTTTGATCTATACACTTAAGAGTCAAGCCAATCTCCCAATATTTAAATACCCGTTTGGGAATCTTCTTCAGGAGAATATGTTATTTGGCTGACAGCAAAAGAACTTAATTCAATTACAAACACAAACGTTTTCAATTATTGAAAGAAATGAAAAAAACTTTATACACATTAAGCAAAATTAAAGCTCTTTCCTTTCACGTCTTTTTCCATTTCTTATGAACTAAATGCCCGTAGTTTGAGCCACATTGCACCTTTAACTAGATCTGCATGGGTCCTGCTGTTCTACTCATTAATTCATGCTTGGCAGTACCTATACCAGTACACATATATACATAGATATACATATATGTATACTTTATCACATATACTCATATCATTATAGACCTCAGGATGGAATGATCTTTATAATTAAAAATATGTTGCTAAGCGCAAAACTTGAGAGCGGCTGGACCAATTTAGCTAATTTTTTCTTTGAAATATTCCTTGAATTCCGCGTCATCTCTCATTTTCCCATAAAAACTATTCCTGTAATTGACACATCAATAATATACGAACTGTGCGATCGAACGTCGTTACTTTCATTTACGATGACGTTTATCATTTGTCGTAACTAAAGATGCAGAGGTAACGAAATCTTCTATTTATATTATTGACTAAAAGTTTTATAGTACACTGGTATCCTAAGTAGTTCTTTTGGTAAAATTTTTTAATTTTAATATTCTCATGCATATACAGTGCACTCCCGATAATATTAACACGGTAATAAATGAACACCCCAAAATATGAACACTTTTTCTCTGCCATTGACTAATCCAAAATATGAACTTTGTTCAAAAGCTTTAAATATGAACATTAATTTTTTTATTTTGAAACGGATTTCAGTTACATAATACATATGTATGTATAAAAATTAGGGGAAACCCCGAGTTATTAACATTTGAATATCAAATGTCAATGATCAAACAAACAAGAGCGGATTTTAGTTAGTTTTTACATGTACGCAGACGCAAACGCATGTTTGGTTTTTAAGTGTTAATTGAAAGTGAATAATTTGTAAAATATGCATACAAAATAACATAAATTTCTAACTTTTCGAGAATTTACAAAAAGGTGCAAGTGTTACTAATTTAGCGAAGAAATATGGAGTGACAAAGTCCACAGTATCTGGAATAAAAAAGAATAAAAATGCAATTTCAAAATGTGTCAACAATACATTCATCGCACCGTCGGAGTACCCAAAAATGGAAAAATTATTGTATAATTGGTTTATGCGTATAAGGGATAAGAAATTCCCCATCAGTGGACTAATGTTGAAAGAAAAGGCCAAGGAGCTCCATTATAATATTAAGGAGAGTAACTCTGACTTCAACGCGAGTGACGGATGGCTGCAGAATTTCAAAAAGAGATTCGGCGAAAGATTGCTCCAAATTTCTGAAGAGAAACTTTCTTCTCAACCCCAGTTGGTTGAACCATTTAAAGTAGCATTTAGATCGAAGATTGAAGAGCTTGGATTAAGTAATGATCAACTTTATAACGCCGATTAATCGGGTTTATTTTGGAAAATTTTACCAACCAAAACATACGTGTCGTCTCAGGAAAAATCAGCCCCAGGTACAAAGACTGAAAAACAAAGAGTTACTTTTCTGTGCTGGGCAAATGCTACGGGATCTCATCAGATCAAACTGCTTGTTGTCGGAAAGTCAAAAAACCCCGTTGTTTCCAGAATTTTGATTTCCCTGTTCACTATCGTCATTCTAAATCAGCGTGGGGACTGGTAACATTTTTAAAGACTGGTTTAATCGCTCATTTGTTCCAGAGGTAAAAGTTTTTATATGGACATTAATCGACGCATATGTACATATTAATTTTAAAATATTTTTTACATATGTAATTCAGGTGGAACAATTTTTAACCAAAAAGGGCTTCCAGTGAAAGCTATTCTCTTAATAGATAATGCCCCATCTCACCCACCTGAGGACGAATTAAAATCTGAAAACGGCTCTATTTTTGTGATGTTTATTTCACCGAACGTGACCCCACTCATCCAGCCCATGGACCAAAATGCTATAAGGATCACAAAGCTGTATGACAGAAATAGCCTTTTGGCTTCTATTACTGCTAAAGGGGGTGGTTTGATAGAAACTATGAAGCAGACTACATTAAAGGAAGCTATCATTATTTTGGAATCAGCTTGGAGAAGAGTGGATTCGGCTGTGTTATCCAAATGCTGGAACAACATTTTAAATATGGTAGTGAATCAAGATGATCCCGAAGATGAAATTCCTCTAAGTGTTGTTAGAGAAAATTTGCAAATGAATTTACGTGAATTGGAAGAAAGCGCCGCCAATGTTTTATGCGCCCTACTACCCGAGGTTTGTATACTCTGAAATGTACTTAAAATTGTGTGTTATTCTATATACGGCCTCGAACGTTGAAGAATGGAATGAGGATGCTATTGAATGTGAAGATAATGAAGTAGAAGCCATATCCGATGAAGATGATTGTGTGGAGGAACCAAAGAGGATGATTAAAGCCGGGAAGGCTGTCGATATTTTCAATAAGGCGTTGGAGGTGAAATGGTTGAACAGCGAGTTTTAAATGTTTTAAGAGACTTACGTGAGAAGGCGGTTATAAAAGTTCTCGACCAAAAGAAACGACAAAAGAAGATAACCGACTTTTTTGAACATTAGCTTTATATTTCTAGCATTTATGTATATGAATATGTATAGAAATAAGTTTATATTCTTGTTTGCTGCAAACAAACTTAATAAAAAAGTTCCTTTTATGTTTTAAAATAAAACAAAATTTTTAATTATTTAAATTAGACTTTCATTTATACAGGAAAGAACTTTATGCGGTGAGCAAATGACTTGGTTTTATTAAAATTTTGTGCTATTTGGAAATATGAACAATCCCAAAAATTTGAACTGCCCTTGTTTTCATTAGTCCATATTATAGCGAGTGCACTGTACTAATCTTATTATTTAAAGAATAAGTTTTGTTAAATACGATCAATGTGGAACGCGCAATATAAAAATGTCCTTTCCGCCTCTAGGCTCAAAACTTCATACAACAACGTCATAATTTCCCCGAATATTATATATGTATTTTATTGTATTTTCGTGTTGATCTTATCAAAATCCTGCACTTTCCTTTATCAGTGCAGAAGCAACGAAATTGCAGCTTGAACTTGTTTAAACAATATTTATTGAGGATGGTGAATTACTGAATAAAAAGTCCTGCGGTGGGGAATTTTCAGTTTTAAGGATATGACTGTATGCATACAATCAAAGGAGTTAAACAGATGTTATTGAGTGCAACAACCACCAATAAATTCAAAGCCATTGTGCCTGTAATTGCAGATGCAGTAGATTTTAAGTAATTGATGGCGAGACACTGTATAAATATATATTATCTTACAATTCTGTTTGAAATCTTTTCTCTTTCCTATTGTTCTATTGTAAAGAAGCATCCAGAGCAGCGTTGGATATTCCTTCAACGTACACTTACATCGGTAAGATAACTATTGGAAAGAGAAAAACGAAAAACTTTTCCACAAATATATCAAGCAATGGCTAGCAGGTGATCACGAATCAATCACATGTGAAAATTATAAATTTTGTAATATTAACAGGCTTAGAATGTCTTAATACAAACTGCCAAGAAACAATTTATATTCGATATGAATCTATTTTATATTAATTTTTTCAGCTGCGAGCAATCACGAAATAATATATTTCAATAATAAGCAATAAATAATTCTTTAAAGTAAAAAGATCTGTTGCTAGAATAAATAAATATTATAAATCATAAATATTAAAAGGGTCGAAGAAAATTGAAATATACTCGTATCGACGACTTGATGCACTTTATTAAGAATTTTTAATGAAAAACTATAAAAAGTCTTAAATTAAATTTATGGGCCTATTTTTGTATCGCACCAAAGTTAAGCGTGGCGTTGTTTTCATACAATTCACAATACATCTAGGTGAAATACAAAATGAGGTATGCGTATCGCGTAGCATGACGTCGTATGAGTGATAATTTAAAAATCTGTTTTCAGGATGAAATTATTGAAATAGTTCATTAAATAACACTATTGTAATTCTAATTTTTTTTAAATTCATCACTTGAACAGATTAAAACTATCCACGCATGTTGGTATTATTTCGTTCGTATTTTATTATTTTTTTATCATCAGTCTGATAGCAAATTGACTTGAGCTGTAGACGAGACGTGTTAAGCTTCGATACACATGCAATTTTTCAGAACAGGTATCTCTATGTGGTTACACATATTATGCATGTATATATAGGGTTATCCATTTTTCGGTTTCAAATAACGAAACTAAGATTTTGATAAAACTTTTTTAAACGACCACCTCTGAATTGGTTGAAGCAGTGGCTCCTTCTTAGGTAGTTTTCGACCACTTTTTCCCACATTTCGGTCTGTATCTCGACGAAAACTTGACGAATGTTGGTTCTCAAATGCTCCAATGTTTAGGGATTAGCCCTCAAAAAAGTGTAACGGCGTCAGAGCGCATGATTTTGGTGGTCACTTGACGTCGCCAAAACGTGAAATCACGTGTTTTAGAAACTTCCCATGCAATAAAGCAAAAATTGTTCGTGTTGTGTGGCTCGTGAAAGGGTGAAGATACTTTCATTTGGACCACCCGTTATAAGCAGCACACTCACACATTAAAAGCAACAACAATCAACAATACGTAGATAAAAGTTTAATTGTTTTTGTTATCTTTAGGTATATATACAACGTGTTTCAACAAAATTTTAATCATTAAGTTTCAACATCCGATCCAGAAGTTAGATTTCTTAAGATTTCGAAAATGAAAGTGTTAATTGTTGTCTTGGTTTTGGCATCCTGCGTAAGTAAAAAAGGATCGAAATAAATATTCCTAACGTATAATAATATGTATTCGAATTTGCAATTATCCCGGCAGGTTTTGGCCGAATGGACTCCTATGCCGGAAGAACAAGTTAGCCTTTTAATCGATATATGCGAAGACAAAGAAAATAATGAGATATTTGACTGCATTTTTGAGGAATTAAATCTTTTCGGTCCTGATAATGAAGTGTTGCCTGAGCGTCTTGCTAAACAATTTCCCCATATCAACTACGATGAAGACCTGATATATGCTGAGAAATGTGTCAGGGAGTGTGCTGAATTTATCGATGATTACGCCTATAATGTTGTGGCTTGTTATGACAAACAACTTGTGGAAGTTGATGAAGAGAAAGAACAGGAAGAAGAAGAGGAAGAACAGGAAGAAGAAGAGGAAGAACAGGAAGAAGATTAAGAAGAGAAAGTAGAAGAAAAATATGAAGGACGAACACATTGCTTGAGTCTTACCGGAAAACATTATCTTGTCGTATCTCTAAAAGACCCAGCGATAGAACGTAAATAGAAATTTGCTACTAGTACATATTTAGCAGATAAAAACATACATACAAATAAAAGAAAAAAAAATTGGTAGCTTAACATTTAAAAGCTTCTTTTTATTTCAAAACGCTAATGCGAAACATTTTGTTCCAACTTTTTACTCGCATTAGAAAATTATTAAATTACGTTATATAGTACAAGAATATAGAGTATAATTACAGTACTTGAGAACCCGATGGGATGGACTGTGCATTGTAAATTATATTTATGGCTGCCATTAGTTCATTTATACTTAAACACTACGTATTGGGATTGAATAAAGAAAAATAAGTTTTTGATTCTTGCTATTGATGCGTGAGTGTTGCTTACACATATGCACATTAATATATTATATTTGTATATACGGGATCTGCTAACTTTTTTGCTTATCGCTCCATCGGAAGTTGAGGATGTCAAAATAATCGGATATCAAAAATAATATACAGTAGTTTTCCGATTTAACGAACCTAATTGTTGTCAGGCTTGTCCGTTAAAGTGAATTGTTCGTTATATCCAGCACTAAATTAAAAAAGAAAAGCGAGGTCTTTTTTTAGTCAAAACTCAAAATATGTATAGTATTTTTTAAATATTTTATAACAAATTATAATAATTAAAATACATACATATTTCATTAAAAATATAAGGAAAGAAAAATTACAAAAAAAAAAACACTGAATAATTTATTCAAGAGAACACTGAGGATGGCACATAGCCGAAACCGGTCTGTTTTTCAACCAACCGCGGAATTACGGAATTTCATTCCAAATTATTTAAAAAATTGGTTAAGCACAGTATGTTTTTTCTTGTGAATAGTTATCTTTTTCTTAATGGCATCTTCTTGAAGCTCTCTAATATTGTTTTGTTGAGCTCATTTAATGCAAATTTCGAAATGATTAATAGCATCTTCGTGTTTTATTTTGGGCTCTAGAATTTCAGTTTCATCAAACTCCACCATTTTCATTGTGTTCATCGCATTCATCTTCAAATCTCAAATAATATCAAGCAAAAACAAAATTTAACATGTGCCGTTTATAACTTTATTTAGTTTTTAGGCAGTCAATTTGATATCACAGCGACAATTACGAAAAATTAAATATTAACTAATTATATGCAAATTAATTACTTAGTGTTAGAACTATTTAAAATTAATTTTTTCATATAATTTCCTCTTGAAGTTTCTTCATACAGAACAATAGTTTATAATTTACCACTCATTAGCTCCCATGTCACACAACACACACTATTGTTTGAAAATTTATCAAGGAGAAGAAATGAAAGGCATTTTAATTAAATTTTCTAAAGTTTTTTAATAAAATCCTTAACAAAAAAAATATAATAAAATTGGTCAAAAGCATTAAAAAAATCCACGGTCAAAAATATTTTCAAGTAAAATTTGGGAAACATATGTATGATTATTTTTTTATTTATGATTAAATGACTAAAAATACATAAAAAAAATATTTTTCCTGTTAATGAATTATGTATTAAAGAAAGAAGCGAAATACATTGAATTGATTCATTTTGTACGAGCTTTCATTGCCCTTTTTTAATTTTACAGAGATCAGACGGACTGCCATATGGAAAGCATTGAGAAGAAAAAGAGTATCCCAGAAAATAACTCGAATCATCGGAGCTATGTACGAGGATTCAGAACTATCAGTTCTTCACAACGGGAATATAAGCCAAACATTTCACACGAACGCTGGAGTACAACAAAGATGCCCCCTATCGCCCCTTCTATTCACTATAGTGTTGGATGACATCATGAGCAAAGTCTGTTCACGCAATGTTGGATAGATAAATATCAAGAAAACCAAAGCTATGAGAATCAACATCGTAAGCACCGATAACATTATGCTACAACGCCAACCAGTTGAAAATCTAGAAAGCTTCTGCTATATAAGCAGCAGAACGATACCAAGGATTGGCGGTGCTGAAACAGATGCCCATAGGCGTACATATATTCTGTGACAGAATTATAGAGAAACTTACAACTCTGCAGACGAACCATGCTTAGAATATTCAACGCATGTGTATAGTCTACTCTTTTGTACGAAAGTGAAACCTAGTTAGTATTGAACACCATCACACAAAAGCTACAGGTATTCATCAACAAGTTCCTCAGAATCATATCCAGAATATTCTGGCCGAACAGCATCTGCAACACGGATCTCTGGAACACATAATAACACAAATAAAACTTAAGAAATGGAGGTGGATCGGCCATACTATAAGAAATAATCCTGATTGTATGACAAGGATGGCGATAGAGTGGAACCCTCAAGCCTCAAGAAGCCGTGGTCGGCCAAAGAATACGTGAAAACGCACGATACGTCAAGAACTTGGACAGTGCACTCTTACATGGGAAGATGCAAAAACAACTGCAGCAAATCGTGTCAGATGGAGATGCTTTGTGGAAGCCATATGCTCCCAAGAGGGGTAAAGGAAAAAATTGTTGAATTAACTCATTTTGTATGAGCTTTCATTGCCCTTTTTTATATATACGGAGATATAGCAATTTGATTATCATTAATGAAATATTGTCCAGATAGAAACCAAGCTATATTTAAAAAAATAATTCAAATTTTTAATAAGCATAAATTATATAAAAGAAATGAAAAACAAACTGTTGCAAAAACGAAAGCAGCCTTGAAGAGCAACTCAAAACTAAAACTATTCTTATTGTTGATCATCCGAAACCTGGCCTGGGAAATTCTGACGACGACAACACATCTCAGTTCGCTTCTTTCGAAACGTTAATTACTAATGTGAAAGGGAAACTAATCGACATTTTGTGTTCGTTGCTGCAACAAAAAATTCATTACCACGTCTAATGGCTTTTAAGTTAAGGTAGCAACCACAACATATTTTTTGCAATCGCATCCTTTTCTAATCCATTTACTATCTATCATAAATGGAATAACTTTTCCCCTAATATTTTAAAAAATTTATTAATTTGATTTATATCCACGTAGCTTAAAACCCCACTGTGCAACAGTTAAATTAGAAAAAATTAAAGAAACTAACAATGGTTAGAATAAAACACAAATTTCGTGAGATAAAACAAACAATAAACTGTACAATTAATAAAATATAAAGAGATCATAAAAAAATTAAAAATTGTTTGGCTAATTTTAGATCATATACCTACAAATGATACAATTAATAAAATATAAACAGATCATAAAAAAAATTAAAATTTTTTGGCATATTTTAGATCACATTACCTACAAATGATACAATGTATATATTTTATTTGAATGTTAACTTTTTGTATAGAAGGAGAAAAATATAATAAAACTAAATAAACAATCTTGTTTTTATTTAGTTTTTAAATGTTTTCAGTTGAGGAAAAAAATTCCCAATTGTTTTTATTGAAACTTATTTGTAGTTGCATACAACTTATAAGAATTTTCTATAAAATTCTCTTGTTATAAATTTCTAATATATGTCGTCCGAAGTTGTCTGAAGTTGAAGTTGTACACAAACTGTTTAAATGACATAAAAAAGAGCCTTCAACATGAGCCCAAATTCTTTTTGATCACTTCCACGCCAAAGAAAGTTAGACAGGACATTTTCGTTGCAGATTCTCGTCGTTCCTGTACAGTATCGTATTAGCCGTATTTGTTTAAAATTTTAAATGATCTATTCACCAAAATAATAGATAATAATAATAAATAAAGTTAGAAATTAAGTGATCTGAATTCACACTTCATCTGAATCCTAATCTCGCATCTTCATTACTTTTTTTTCCTATGAAGTTAATAAATAAATAAAGTAACCGTTACTTTGAAAGTAAAGAAAATGCCATTCAACTTGCAACTTTTTCACTGGGCACATGATTGACAGCGTTTTTAAACAGTTCAAAAAATTTTTACTTTATGCAACTATAGAAAGGCCCTAGAAAAAATATATTAAAGTAGTCCGTCACAACTCATCCTTAATGCATTTCCATAGGGAGAAGAATTTTAGTTTACGCTCATTTTATCGAGCTTTATCCAGAGAGAATGGGAACATAGGATAAGTTACGTTCGAAAACCAATACTCAGGGTTTTACTACTACTCGTGAAATCCATTGTGCTGGTATAGAGGTGTTTGTGGACGTTCGATTTAAACATGTGCAAGCAGAAAGTGACAGGAAAGACCCCTGCAGGCAGGTTACTTTATATACGAAATATTTGGAAAAGAATGAATTTTCTGTAATCCGTAGTAAACTCAATCAATTGAAGTAATGATAAAACAACGATAGACGAGCTTCTTCGCCCTCTCCTGTACGCTGCCGAGTAACTTCGAAATCGACTTCAAAGCACCGGTCCGTACATGTTGTATTACATCTTCGAAGGAATATAGGTGGTATAAATAATAAGGAGATCAGAAGGAGGGAATCATCTCTTATACCGTCTTAAAAAAACCAACGCACTTGAGTGCTTCTTTAGCGATATGAAAAGTGTGCTCAGTCCATCAAAAATCTCACGAACGGAGCATCATGTTCGGTCATGCGTTTATGCGTAAGCACACAACACCGAGTCTTACGTGCATTCCTATTCCCATGACCCCATTCGGATATTGTTACAAAATCATGATTATGTGTGTCATTCATATTCTACCTCGTCGCCCCAATCTCGCGACGACCCCTGAGGAAGCTCGATATAAACCGGGAGAATTCAGCACTTACACCGAAGGCCATACGTTTTTCCGCAAATGCTACATGTCACACTCTGTCAAACTCCTCGGAAATGTCTAGAGCCATCATGGTGAACGGATTGACACCACTTACCTGATTGTAGTGCTAGCAGGCGAACAACTGTTTTTTTGATATGAACACAGCGTTGTTATGCTCTGCTGAAATTAAGTTGACTTTGGAATATTGACTTATGATTCAATATTTCTTAACTAAAATATCAAGGCGAATTCACAACAGATGGAATTGGCAGCGCTAAATTTCAAATTTGTTTTGATTGCTTTAGAATATTCTCCTTTGCTTTATATTTTGATTCTACTATTTATGACATTGTGTAGTTTTTGATTTTTGTGACATTTTGTGATTTTTGTACTAGTTATTTTGAATTCCCCTTGTAAAATACGTTACGAACGCTGGTCTACTAGTCTAGACTAAGAAAACTATTTTATTAAAAGTTCAAGGTGCTTTAAAAACTTTTAACCTATTGGAGAAATTGCTGATGTGTCTTAACCGACATTAAAAAAAGTTCTATTGTTTTATATCTTCGCTTATATAAAATAAAGAATACGTTTCTGACTCCAGTCCCCTCCAAACTTTAGAAGTTTTAGAAAAAAAATTATTTCTTTAAAAATATTTGGTAGTGCAAAACACCAATTACAAGAGAGGGATAAATACTCTATTGCACGGCAGACGATTTTTCACAAAAATATACGTTAGATCTTGCAAGCCGTCCCAGGAATTTAAACCTAATATCAATTTTCATAATAATCGAAAACAATCTTTAAAGCGCATATGATATGTCGTTTTTTAAATAAATTGCGTTTTTTTAAATGAATTGATCGTAACTGGGTTGTTTTTTTTATGGACTTTGAAGAATCTTCCATTATTCGAAATTCAAGGCTTATGATTTTTGTGTTTGAAAGTGATCGGGAAAAATTAAAAGCATCTTACTATCCTATGGACTTCGATCAAAAAGAATTGGTGTATGAGACACCCTGCATAATTTCCAGGTGTGGCACAGTGTTACGAGGGCAGGTACTTTAACTGAAAGGTCAAGAGGGATTGGTCAGCCAATAACGTCATGGTGTTTTTTTTTGGCATGCACGCGGCATAATCCATATTCACTACCTTCAAATGAGTAAAACTATCAATGATAATTATTATGCCAAGTTATTGGGGCGTCCGCATTTGGGCAAGAAAAAAAGTTCTTTTCTACTAAGATAGTTTAAAAATTGTTCATGGCTAAACTCCATGATTTTGGTTACAAATTGTTTCCTCAACAGACCTGTTCTCTCGACTTAGCCCCAAATGACATTTTCTTGTTTACAAACTTGAAGAAATGACTCGAGGGAAAGAAATTTGACTCCAGCGATGAAATCATCTCACAAACAAATGCCTATTTTGATGACCTCGACAAATCTTATTCATTTAAAGGGATAAGATAATTGAAGAAACGTTGAATAAAGTGTTGACAAAGGACACTATGTTGAAAAAAATTGTGTTTTTTTATAAAAAAAAACCTGTATTTTATTAAAAAAATTTACGGACTTATTGGTCTGCCATCGTATCATTAAGTCGACGTATCATTAAGTATCACATACGACAGTAGCCCATGGCAAAATTATAAAAAGTAAAATTCTTCATATTGAAATTTGGTTTAGCGTTCAATGAAATGTCGGCGTATGAACAGCTCAATCCACGGCAAACAACATATTTTGTTAAATTCTTCCGGTAAACTACTGAAAAGTGCGAAAACTTGGACCAAGATTTCTTGCACAACTAGTTATCATTATATTGTTCGGTCCACCGCAAGTTCTAGCTCATCAAGAATATATGTACCTTTAAGCTGCTGTTGTGACCTAAAAGCGTGTTTTAAACCTGCAAGATAATTAGTTTCTCTATTTACACATATCACTAAGTCAGATCCTACTCAGTGCTTGGTAAGCTGAACGGTGTTGCGGACTTGAATATTTATTGAGGTAACCTAATACTGATCATGACATTCGGATGATAAATATTTGGATCGTTTTCCTAAAAATTATTTAAAAGTTCATCTTTATTTGTGAGTAATATTTTTCGCTCAAATTTATTTGTGGAATATATAATGTAATATGCATACTTTTATGCTTTAATCTTTTCAACAAAAAAAAGTTAGTGTTGATTAGCTCTTAAAGTGGAGATACATAACACGCGTGCGCGCGTTAAACGCGTTGTAAATTTTTTACGCGTTAAACGCATCACGTTACACAACACGCCGCATAGTCGTTCATACTCAATCAGCTGGGAACAATATTTGCTTCATTTTTGCGTAATTTTTTTTCTGAAAATGGAGACCAAAATAAGTATGCTTCAAGATTTTATGAATTTCTTTGAATTTATTGAATTAATTTCAATTAAAATATGTAAACAAATATCAGCTGAGTAGCCGCCATTTTTTAACATGACGCGCGAAAAGTTGAGAATTAACGAACTTTTTGCGTAAGACGCGTTGCAGACTTTTTTAGGTATCTTGTTCAACTTTTTTCAAGTTTTTTGACAGAAGACTACAACGCGCTGACGCGTGTTATGTACTTCCACCTTTAAAAATCCTTCCAGTTCCAACACATAAACAGAACTCGATTCGTTTCTAATCGAATTCCAACGTCAAACAAATTCGCACCATCGAAATTAATTTCGTAATTAGCTACCAGATTTGGTGATTTCCAAAAATCGATATAAGATCAAGTTATTTATCGGGGTACGTCTTTCGTTTTTTATAAATTTGAGTGTTGGAGTCATAAAAACTACAATCAAATATGTAATAAAAGAAAAATCGTCAATCATCAGTCGACTTAAAAAATCGCATTGTCTGGCACCTCTGTTTGCGTAAATATTAAGTCTTGATTCTTTGCACTTCTAACTTTCGTCTCTTTTTATCGAAACTGCATAATTGTACCGTGTACTAAAAAAGCTTTGATACACGCTAAAGCTTTTTTAAATAAACTTGCATACAACCTCAGGAAATATGTTCATTTTTCATTTCCCAAATGCGTAAATAATTTACATGTGATTTTTTTAAGGCAAAGGATTAATTTTTGCACCCACTATATTACTCCGAAAGTTATTGATCAAACAAAAACAAAAATATTATGATTTTTTGTATGCGTTTCATGGTAAAATTCCTTTACATACACATGCATGTATAAAATTCCGTTAGTATATTGCTTTAGAAATTCTCCAGGAAATGAATGTGAATAAAGTTCTTTTAAGGTTTTACCCACCAGGTACAAGAAGAAATTTTGTCAACTATTAAATTAAATATTCAAACAGCACTTATTTTTTAATTAAAACATTCAAAGGTATTGCTTTAAATTACCAAACAGCCAATGGCGGAGAATATTTACGACACATAGATTTGTTGGATTTGGATGTGAAGTAAGTAAATTTAAGAAACTAAATAGAAAAATATATTTACTTTTTTGCATAGAATTTGCATACTTTATTGTTGTGCATTTGTATCACATAGTTCCAAACCATCTGATGTGGCACGAAACATCTTATGTGGAGACCTGAAACTAACTCGAAATATAACCGATGTGTGTGTGGATGTAACAAATAGAAAATTATTGAAGACAAACACCACTCCAGCATCATTAACACGACCAAAAATCACAACTTTCACAACAGACACCCCAACTGATTTAACAAAAAGTACCATTGAAATTTCAGACAATATTGCTCATGATAATAGATATAACAATATCAACAACATCTTGAGAAAAGCAATCGTAAAGCTGCAGCGCAAAATTCGAGAACCAACAAAAAATAAATTCTATCTGCACACACGCCTGGAGACGCACATCCTGCCACTAACAAATGTTGCCTTCGCTAAAAGTGGTGAGCATTGTATCACTGGAAGCTATGATAGAACATGTCGCATTATTAACACACAGAAGGGCACCGAAGAACATGTGCTTGGAGGACACGACAATGTTGTCTTCTCGGTTGCATACAATTTTCCCAAATGGTAACGTACACTCAAAAAAAAAAACGTGTAGAATTTGTGTAAAAATTATATTTCAATTTAACAAAACTTTAGTTTAGAAAAGTTCTTAAATTTCACAAAAATAGTTTTTGTTTTTGTAGGCCCTCCAGAAAATTACTCAGATTTTGTAGAACCCCTCAGAAAACTCTCTAGCTACGCCAATGTCCTTTATAAGTTGAAAGAAGTTTATAATGAATATAAAAAACTTTCATTTCACCAGCTTAAAATTTGTAAATGGTTGTCTTCAATTTCAATTCATATTTTAGAATACAGGTATATGTTTTCCAGGAAGAGTTCATATTCCATGTGGGCATGAGCTACATGCCCACATGGAATATAAAAAAGTGCCCACAAATTCAAAACGAAGGATGAAACAGGTAGCTTTTACTTTCTTCAAAGAATATTTGAACCTAAAACTGGTGCATGTTCACCCTATTAGATTTAGCAATTAATTTAGCCAGAAGGTTGTGGGTTCAATTCCAGAAAAAATGTTAGGTAGCATGTCATAAAACCACAAGTTTGGTAAATCTACATTGTATTGTAGCACGAATATTAAGAAATCAACCAAGTTTTTCTAGTGTTTGTTTCCCGTGCATCTATGAAAATTTAGTGCAACAAAGAATATTATGGAAATTCATAAGCTATGGCTGCACTTTGTAAAACGAATCATTCCTAAATATTCCAAATTTGTATGAAAAATACTGAGATACATAGAAACTTCAAAATGTTTTCTGATCTTAATTGTTTGCAATATTTTAACGAATTATTAAAATTAAAACAATTATTGAAAAAATGTTTGTTGTGGCTTTAGCTCTTCATATGCCGACATTTCATTGGTTGCTAAAACCAAATCGTCAGTGAAGTTTAAGCAGTTTGATAACATTCAACCTCGTATGTTAATGCCACACAAAACAAATACAATTTGAGAATTTCAATATTGCATATGAATTATAACAAATACATAATCAAAGTAGGCTTAGAATGTTTTTATACAAACAACACAACAAACAATTATACTCAACGTGAGTCTATTTTATTTTTCTCTCAACACCCATACAATTAAACGCCCGTTGGTCGTTAATGATTGTATTCAGTTAGGCAAAATGAAAAATAAAATCTTTATTGTAAATACTTAATATTGAAATTTATTATTCGGGAGAATATCCCGACCAATCGTTAGAAACAATTAGTTTTTTTGCAAAATGCATTGAAAAAATGTTTGTTGTGGCTTTAGCTCTCCATATGCCATTTCATTGGTTGCTAAAAACAAATCGTCAGTGAAGTTTAAGCAGTTTGATAAAAATAAAATAGACTCACGTTGAGTATAATTGTTTGTTGTGTTGTTTGTATAAAAACATTCTAAGCCTACTATGATTATGTATTTGTTATAATTCATATGCAATATTGAAATTCTCAAATTGTATTTGTTTTGTGTGGCATTAACATACGAGGTTGAATGTTATCAAACTGCTTAAACTTCACTGACGATTTGGTTTTAGCAACCAATGAAATGTCGGCATATGAAGAGCTAAAGCCACAACAAACATTTTTTCAATAATTGTTTTAATTTTAATAATTCGTTAAAATATTGCAAACAATTAAGATCAGAAAACATTTTGAAGTTTCTATGTATCTCAGTATTTTTCATACAAATTTGGAATATTTAGGAATGCTTCGTTTTACAAAGTGCAGCCATAGCTTATGAATTTCCATAATATTCTTTGTTGCACTAAATAAATATAATTTCAAAATTAGCAAAAAATAATAATATTTAGGATACTTACATCAAGATTATATTTTTTGGATGGCAACCGCAACTTATTTTCTATTGCAGTGACCGTGTGGTAACCGGATCATTTGATACCACTGTTAAAGTCTGGTGCACTTCATCTGGCTTATGTCGCAGAACACTCTTTGGTCACACCGCTGAAGTAGTATCGGCACAGTTTGAACCAGTCAAAGGTGAAACAATTTGTACAGCCTCAATCGATGGCACTGCTCGCCTGTTTCACATTGAAGCGGAACAAGAGTTGCAAACTTTGAGGCATCATGGAGCTGAAGTTATTAATTGTCAATTTAGTAGGGATGGCAACCTTTTGTTAACAGGATCATTTGATAGAACAGCTTCAATATGGGATATAAGGTCAAAAAGGTAAGAAACTTATGTACGTGGGCATATGTAGATATATTTCTATTGCTACACAATGCCTAACAAAACTGCAGATAATAATAACATTATAAGAATTATTCCTTAATTTAAAAAGAATTTTGGAGGTTAACATTTTTTAACTTTCCGCTAAAATAAAATTCCTTAAATTGGAAAAATATAGTTATAATTGTGGTTCACAAACTACCAGAAGACTAATATTATCATATTATCAATATTAGTAACATACAATTGTATTGAAATAACGCTGCACCTCACCCAGGTGAAATGCAAAACAAGGGCTTAAATGTTTTCAAATTATTAGTAACATACAAATTCTAAAACTTTTTTTTGGTTCGAATTACAGCTTTAACACTTTCAGTTTCCCCTTAAAAATCCATTCTTATTGCTAATTTAATCACAACTTTTTTTAAACTTGAGCACGCAAGTTACAATTTTTTGCTATCGGTTTGACGCGACATCGACAATATCTTTCATACCGTATATGTATTTTGTTGGTTCATGTTAGAACAGCGATGGTTGTAGGTCTACTGATGAGTTGGCATTACCAACAACTGAATGCAGGCATAGTCTACAATATATTTATAACGAACGAAATCTTTTTTTTACAATTTTCAAATTTCTCTTCGCATTTACACAATCACGTTTTTATAGTCTAGTTACTCAACTGCGTGGTCATACAGCCGAACTAAGCAATTGTTTGTGGAATTTCTCATGTGATCTAGTTGCTACTGCTTCACTTGACAGTACGGCTCGTATTTGGGATTTAAGGAAGCCAACTGAATCTATGTTCACTATCAGCGAACACACCGATGAAGTATTAGATGTAACATTTGATAGCACAGGAAGACGTTTGGCTACTGGCAGCAATGACTGTACTGCACGCGTTTGGAACTTGAAAGGTGATTTGGAAATGATATCATTAATGATGGGACATACCGAGGAAATATCAAAGGTAAGCTTATTTCTATGTATAAAGTACATTTCATATACTCGTAATATATTATTGAAAACAATTTTGTTTTTTGCTTTTAAGGTGTGCTTTAGTCCTTCTGGTGGTCTACTACTAACAGCATCGGCCGATCACACTGGCCGCTTATGGCTAGTGGATTCAGGTTTATGTTCTCAAGTCTTGGCTGGCCATGAAAGTGATGTGTTTTCTTGTGCATTTAGTTATGCTGGCGATGTTATACTAACTGCTTCCAAGGATAACACTTGTCGTTTGTGGAGACGATATGATTGGTATACTGTGGACATGAAAAACGACCTATGATGATGTTTTAAATATAATAATATTTCCACTTATTATATAAGTTCAATTCATGTCAGTTGACTATTATACAATTACAATTATTTAAATTTTTTAGCTTTAGATTGTGGTTGACGATTTTTAACTGCGACATTTTGTACAGATTAGCAAGTCTCACATTTTCCTTTAATCTACTAAAACATGTTGAACTGTAAACGATCGTTAATATCAGTAGATATTTTTTACAGTCGGTTGGACGTGACGCTAACAATAATGGCGTTTTCTTTTCTGATAAAATCACCCTTATTGTTTTTTTATTTTGTAGTCGAATTATACTTTAATTTGTTTGAATAACTAATAAGATGAAGATGCAACCAGCGTGTAAGAAGCAAAGGAAATTAATATCACTAAAACATGATTTTATTATGGTATGTATGTATGTTGTTTAAAATTTCGGACTAAAAATTACAACTACAACACAATATGCGAAGTTAGTGGAAATAATGGAGCAGAAACCTCATTTGGCAAAAGACTTCCAAAAGAGTTTAAAGAAAGTTAATGTTAAAGAAGAGTGGAACAACATCGCTGAAGAATTAAATTGTGTTGGACCACCCTTCCGTTCCGGGGATGATTGGATGAAAGTGTGGTCTGATTTGTGTACAGCTATATATGTACATTAAGTACATATGTATGAGCATAAAGATCCTATTGGTATTAAAAAACCACGAATTACTTCCCCAGAATCCGAACAAAATTTAGCCCCTAAAGTGTACAGAAAAACAAAGAGTCACGATAGTTTAAAAAAACTTTTATACAAACAAATAAAAAATTTTGTTCATAAGCTCTAAACACACAGCCGACAGCAGACTTCACGACTTCACGGCTTCAAATGCTGCTCTGAAGTCAGCTTCATAATTATTTTGAAGACAGCAACAGCATAATAGTCAGCTGATGTGTATTTTAGCAATACAAATTTCAGGGATGCCGGATATATATTTTATAATGAATAAAATTAAAGTTATTGATAAAAAAATGTAATAATATCACGAAAAACTATAAAAACACATAAATTTATTTCTTTATTGTATTTTTGTAATGTTCTTTTATGTTTAATATTAAAAAAAGTTTTTGTTTTTATTTTTTCAAATTATATATATGTATATATAATGGCAACACTATATTTGTTTAATGCTGCCCGTCAAAATAGAAAATAGCCTAAGTTGGCAGCAGCGGCAAGTGCTGTTGTGCAGTCGTGCTGCCGTTAAAATAATCGTTTTCATTTAAATGCATGGATTTTATTTTTGACATATTGCTGCTTGCTGTCTGCTGTCGTCTATGTGTTTAGAGCAATACTTATGTTATTCAACTTTAGGTCTTATTTTGTGGTTAAACAAGTTTATTTAAAATTATCGATATTTCGATACTCAAAGAGTAAGACCTCAAGCTCGAATAATATATTAACCAAATTGTTATAAGAAAGGTCAAAAAATATAGAGATATTACAAATAAAAAACAATAAGAAACAAGTTTTGTTATTATATATTTTTTTTAATCTGCCTTATAAACACATTAATTATCACCCAGAGGGCGATTAATTACATAAAGGTGTAAGAAAAATAAAAGGACGCATCTCGATTATGATAGTTTGTTGTTGTGTTTGTATAAAAGTTTTCTTAAACTACTTTACTTATATGTATGTTTTATATGTACGATTGAATTCTATTACATTCTCATATAGTACTTGTTGATTTTTGTATGTATAAGTTTGGGTTTGAAAGCTTTTCAAGCATTATTCGCCTTAAGAATACTGATGATTTGGTTAACGCCAATGAAATGCAGCCAAACACATATAATAAATTCTTAATATTGAAATTTATTATTTGGGATATTCTCCCGAACTATTATTTT